>OY970785.1:10000000-10600000 GCA_963853795.1 Xestia rhomboidea
TCATCCATCATTATATTTCAAAATTATATTTCCTATTTCGGCCCTCCTTCGCACGGTGCCACCTATCGACTCCAAAACGATCCTATATTTCAAGCTAAAACCAACGAAAAACACCCACAAAATTTCAATGAAATCCCCTGTAGGGCTTATTACGTATCTCGGTTGACAGTTCGAAATGATAGTAACTGGGCTGTGTCCATCAATTAACGGTCAAAAGGTTAGTTTCGTATTATGTATGACCCTGTTAGTCACCGTCAAGTGATATCCACTCAGTGTGATACGTAATACCAATATTATGACATTCACGGTTGTCATCAAAGTTCGGTGTACAACCGAAGCTTGATAGTTGCTGGCTAGTCACTGGATATCAGAAAGATACGTAATAGCCCTGTTGATCACAATTTATGAGTCATCATGGCAGGAGATTAATGATGACAAAAAATGATTTGTTATTAAAGATATCTTCTCTCTGTTTTCACAGAAACTTCAAATGTGTGGCACTGAGGAGGAGATGCGAGAGGTGGCCGGTAGGATCTGCCGGAACTACCTGCACGGGCCGTGGAAGACTATCGACGCTAAGGAGCTGGACTTCAAAAGGATCAGGTGAGCTTTCTCTTTGTTTTCGAAGGCATATCATAAGCATAATAATCAGCCCATAATGTTCCTACTGCTGGGACACACGGCCTCCTCTCTATGAGAGGTAATGGGCTATAATCCACCACGCGGCCCCAGTGCGGGTTGGTAGACGTCACATGTCTTCGAATTTTTGGTTCTAGGACATGCCGGTTTCCTCACGATGTTTTTCTTCACCGTTTTGAGAGCAGTGGTGATGAAATAAATTACACAAAGTTATGCGCCTGCCTGGGTTTGAACCAACGACTTACTGTTCGTAAGTCCGGGCCGCCACCGCTGCTCTCTAAATAAAATATCATGCAGTGGACCAAAAAGCTAGTATAAAGTGAGTCTTTAAAATTTAAATGCACATCGGTTATTTGTTTTGTACAGAAGGCCACTGTTTGATCAAGTATCGATTCTATTACGAGGCCAAGTTTAAATGATCAAGTAACATGCAATGCCTTTGACTTAAATTATTGCTGTGAAACGACTTTTTTTGGGGTGCAAAATCATGTTTTAAGGTAGGAATCAATGTAACGCACTCCAAACATTAAAAACATGTACCTACTTATTTCGCTTATAGCTTGAGAAAAAGTTAGCACTTTGACCTCCAATATTTCCGTAACTAGAAGGTTCCCAGGTATTGTGTAGAACAAAAAAATGATCGCAATGACGGGGAGAACAAGTGCCTCTCCGCTTCGTTAAGGGTCTTGTACACCCTATAATGCAATGAAAATGCCCACTCAATTTTATAATACCTAACACTGTTTTACACTTTTACGGTTTTTCACTACACTTAAAGTACTTACGGGATGATATCCGTGATTTTCATAGTAACAAAAGAACATTTCTTACAACTTATTATGACCAATTAGTGTAACATCTTATCATCAATGAACAACTTGATTCCATAGACTTATCTTCATATTAAATGAAAACCGGAAAGTACAAGGTTTAAACTGGTTTTTATCGAATACACAATCGTCTTTTAAAAGGGGTCACTGTAAATGGCGTTTAAAATGTAAACTTGAATGAAACATCACGCCTGTACTGTCTGAAGTGGTAGGCATAACTTTTTAAGGCGACTACAGGGGCTAAATTGGCAACTCTATTTGTGGTGGTTCAAGCTTCGTTTGAAATACTGTTAGAATGAAGTTCTAATCAGCTTGCACTACGAAGTGGTTGTAACGTCAGTCACTACGGGCCGAATAGTGCGAAATGAGTGGTTTTTTGCGATTTACATAAAATCTATTGATTGGACTAAAAAAATAAAACACTATCATGCTAATATGTTGCATGTAGAATTATTTGCCAAAAAAACAAAATGATCACATGTATTTTAGTTTGGTTTTTACTCGTTAAGGTGGATGCTCCAGGGTGGCCCGTGAAATTCAAATTTTTTTTTTCTTACGTTTTTTGCAATTTGCAAGTCAGTGTCAGGTTGTACGTATGTAGTTACAGAATTATAATCATCAAAATCATCTATACAACCCTCCAAGCGCATGAAGGTGCAGGAATGACTTTGACCTTGAAAAAGTAAATTCATACACCTTTATGAGCTTGGAGGGTTGTATTGATGATTCGGAACTTCGTGTTTAAACTTATGCATTACCTTTTTAAAACGTAACTTTCAACTAGTTTCCGACCGAAGTTTCGGTTTCGGCCTAAAAATTATGTTTCGGCCAAAGGTTCGGTGTCGATCAAAAACCTCTTACTCAGCAGTCGCGCTTGCGAAGTCTCGACCAACGAATGTATATGCAAAGTGCAATACTTAATACTCTAAAATTCCAAACTTTATTTATACGTGTTTAAACTTATGCATTACCTTTTAAAACGTAACTTTCAACTAGTGTCCGACCGAAGATTCGGTTCCGGCCAGTTTCTGCCAAAAAAATATGTTTCGGCCGAAGGTTCGGTTTCGGCCGAAAAAACAGACGAACCTTGCGCCGAAACTTACAACATCGTACTTTGGGCTGTCGTTCGGCTAACTTCGGGTGCGCTCGGCACGTCTGGCATCGGCTGTCTGTAATATTACGCCAGCGAGATGTTTCATTATTCATAATTATATCTGGAAAGAACGGCTCACTGACATTTTATTCAACGTTTTAATCACGTTTATAGAAGGTTCGGTTTCGGCAGAAACTATAATCAAAACCGAACCTTCGGTTTCGGCTAAAAAACATACATACTTCGGTCCGACACCACTTTGAACCGTCTTGTATCACACCGGTGATATCCCGGTAATGCGTTTAATTTTCCATCGATACCCAAGGCCAGCTTTAGGCTATGTATTAAAAGAAGTCGATTAAATAAGCTTTTATATACAGAGACGCAAAAAATGTAAATAAATACAACAGACCTTGACTTTAGCAGGACAAGTTGTTGTTTCGGGGCGTGGAGTATAACATAAGCGGCAGCGTTTTTAAGCTTGTGCCGAAATTACGTCAGGTATAATCATGATTGGCTGCGGCACTATTCGAAAGAGATACCGTGGCCCTGGATCACAAAGGGCGATGAAGGAACATGATGGGTTTTAGTCAGCAAAAGTCTGACACTTCCTCCTGCTCCGCCCAGAGCGAGCGGAGTCATTTGATGATTTCCCATCCGAAAAAAAAGGTATAATCATGATTTATGAAGCTATTAGTTAACTATCGTATAAAAATAAATAAACTGCGCTAGATATAACCGAGAAAACCGCACGGAGAGAAGAGTGGATAGCTATGGGGGAGGCCTTTGCTTAGCAGTGGGACAATACAGGCTAAGAAAAAATAAATATATAACTATAAATAAATAGTGCCTTGATTAACTAATAGGATAATGATACAAAAAAAAACTTGCTACAAACACTTGCTCCGGTGAAGGAAAACATTGTGAGGAAACCATAGCCTGAGAGATATTTCACGACGGCATGTCATGGCAAGAAAAGAAGTGTCTGATGAGATGACGAAAAACAGAGAAGTATGGAAGAAGAAGACATGCTGCGCCGACCACAAATGAATTGGGATAAGAGCAAGAGAATGATGATGTAAAGTCAAGGCCAAGTTCTTTAATTGGCTGTAGGTATAGTTAAAATAGTTTAGGTTAAGATTGTAAAGAGCTGTGGATTTTGTAACAATAAATAAATAAATAAGTCAGAGGCCCATGGGCGGCATAAAAACTCTGACACCAGGTTAGGCCCTCACCACACAAGTAAGTCAAGTATGAATCGATAAGTCGAATGATATAGCCAGATAGTATTTGCACCTGTGTTTCGTTAAATAGGGATGCTGACTGACAAAGAAAATATGGTTCTGTTCCGTCCGTCAGTTAGATTATCGAAAAATATTGGATACGTGTTTTTTGTTTTATCAAATCAATAAAAACTTGACGAAGATAAAACGTGTCAAAGATCATGAGTGGGGGCTTGTTACGTCACATGTGAGTAAAAATGTACTCAAATGTGACGTCACACGAGTTTGCGAAGCACTGTATCGTCTTCATTTTATGATTACGTGAAAAAAGAAAAAATATGTGTCCAATATTTTTTTGAAATCTATCTGAAGCACTAATTAGTTTTTTTGTTGTCATCCACCCTATTAAGTTATGGCGAGAAAAATTCTAAAATCCATTTTTAAGTCTAAGGTTGACTTGTAGAGAATGCCTTGTGAAATTAAGTCATCTTACGTACCACTACTGTAGCCGTATATAAATTTTAAATACTATTATTTGTAAAGAAAGACTGGAAAATAATTCAATCGGGCAAAAAAGATATTGCATTGAAAATTGTATAAAAATACCGACTTTGTTGTAAAAATTGACTTAATAATCTACGTCTTAAGTCAAAATCGAAATCAAAATATTTTATTTCACTTAGGCCTACATAGACACTTATAAAACGTCGAGAAAATGTGCATGGTTCGGGTTGACCATTTCCAATGAAAAAAACCGGCAAGAAACTCCATGGTTACTGTTTTAAAATGATTTGGTTTTACAATATTATCATGTTACAGCATTAATACTTAAGTCGGGGGACAATGTAGACCCGACAATAAGTCGTTGCTTACTACACAAAAAACGTAAAACAAGATAAAAAGTAAAAAAGCATCTAAGAATCTACAGAGCCTATAAATGTTCACACATTCACAAACAATCGGTAAAAAAAATCTAGCCAATACTCTAACGATAACAACAGCTTCTAACATAGACCACACACCAAAATCAGTATTGCAAAAAAGATATCGTTCTCATCGTGCAAACCTTTATACAAACTGAATGCTTTTGTAAACGGAATGAAATTACTTTATTTTTATACAAAAACCTCTCTTTCATAAAACGTGTCGCTTTTTATCTGTAAACAAGGTAAAACCTCTGGGTTTTTACACATTTCTTGAGGCGAAGTAATTTGTCTGTTTAATGAAAAAAGATAATATAGGAAATACTGCTTTTTGGGTTCCGTACCCGAAGGGTAAACAACGGGTCCCTATTACTAGAACTCCGCTGTCCGTCCGTCACTCCGTCCGTCCGTATGTCTGTCCGTCGCGTCGTCACGGCATCGTTTACCTTGGCTCGTGTGTTCTTATAAATCAAAATGGCCGACAGTTAAAGAAGTCGGTATATGCGTTACAAATCGTTATCATGGACTTACTAAACAATGCGTGTGTTATCTTTGACGGGTAATTTTCCAGTGCGACACTAAACGGTTAATATTATCTGTGTTGATAATTATTTTTGTATTCCGAGTACATTGGGTAACATTGAACCAATTTTGTGTTTTAAGTAAAACGAAGAGGTTAGGTAAAGCCGTGCTTGCCTAGGCTGGGTGACCACCCATTGATTACCGAGTTCCCTCCGTGCCTCGGAAAGCACGTTAAGCCGTTGGTCCCTGCTGTCATTTGTAGATCTTTGACAGTCATTAAAGTCACTGGCCCGAAAGTTTGAGCACCAGTCTTACTAAGGGGTATCGTATTCCCCAGGACTAACTGGATTGTGGAGGTCAGATAGGCAGTCGATCCATGTAAAATACTGGTATTCAGCTGGTATTAGACTGGAAGCCGACCCCAACATAGTTGGGAAAATGGTTACGCCAGGCAGATGATGAAATCATATTTATTAAGTACAGACTAAATGAGACGTTGCGTTGGAAGGCCTCGTACTAGGTGGACCGATGACCTGGTGAAGGTTGCGGGGATCCGCTGGATGCGAGTCGCTAGGGACCGGGACATGTGGCGACACGCGCGGGAAGGCCTATGTCCAGTAATGGACGTCTTTCGCCTGAAATGATTATGATGTCAATAGGGATGATGACTGACTAAAAAAAATATGACCCTGTTTAGTCCGTCAGTTAGATTATCGAAAAAATATTCCGATACGTGTTTTTTGTTTTATCAAATTAATAAAAAATGGCGAAGATAAAACGTGTCAAAGATCATGGGTGGGGGCTTGTGACGTCACATTTGAGAAAAAAATGTACTTAAATGTGACATCACACGAATTTTCGACGCACTGTATCTTCTTCAATTTTTGTTTACGTGAAAAAAGAAAAAATATGTGTCCAATATTTTTTGGAAATCTATATGACGGACTAATTCTATTTTTTGGCATCATGATGATAACAGGCTTAATAATAAAATATTTATTTCAGATAACTTGATCCATACAGTCCCATTAAAATAAAAATAAAATTAAAAACAACATCACAACAACAACAACAACAACACACAAACAAAAACAACAACACAACAACAACTCATTAATTACTATCATACTAATAATTCCTTCTCTTGTTTCCAGTGGAGGCCTATCAAACTTCCTCTACTACGTAGCCCTCCCGGAAGACACCTCCAAATGGGGGACCTATCACAAGCGCTCCAGTTCCCCGGAGGATACCGACTCAGATAACGGCGAGAGGACCGCCAGGAGGTCTGTTATCAGGACCCACTCTTTTAGCTCGCTCGATGAACCTAGGAAGGTGAGTAATGACGCCATATTAATTTTATTTAATTATTGTGAATGTGAGGACAATGTCCCCAAGAACAAAATCCCAGAAAAACTGTCTGGCAGTTTGAGTACTATAAGCGACCTACCCAAATGTCCTTTCTTTGGTATTGTTCTTCGTGTCGTTGAGCTCCTTGAGTTATAAGTCGAGCTACACGATAACTGACAAATGCTTGCACTGACTGGACAGGTCCACGTTCCAACCAAAGCGATCGCGACCACGCAAGCATTACTTTTGTTTACTTAGCGACAGACGGCGTCAAAAATTTCCATCATCTCATTTTAAAAACACCGACGACCTAAACTGCCGATTCGTAAGCTCAGTCACACCGCAAGCAGAGTCACACCAAGACATCAAAATATAGCTATAAAAGATACTGCATTTAATGTGCGTACTCGTGCAAATAATAATACCAGGCCAGGATTTCTAAAGTTACAGCGTTGTGAAGCTACACCGCTTTTACAAATTTGCGTTCCTTCGCACACTCGCAGCGTGACGTCACTCTGGGATTTTCATGTCCGATTGCGGGTGATGCTGGAATGTTTACGTTCATAAAATTGGATTTGTAAAGTGGTTTGCACTTGTTATTTCGACTCGCAGCTCGCAGCGTGACGTCACGTCCGTAGTCGAATTGTGCCGCGGAGGCCGTACTTTAACGTTTAATATAGATATTAAACGTTTTCGAAGAAAGCAAAAAAAACATTATTTTTTCTCGAGTGACCTAATTTTTAGACATGCTGATAACAGAAAACCTTGGTGTGACTCATTTACTTTGACCTCGTAGTTATAAATGACTAACACCATACATTGCTGGTTTTCTTCAGGTGCTACTCCGCATCTACGGCCAGGTCCATGGCGAGCGAGCAATGGACGCGATCGTAACAGAATCTGTCATCTTTACCTTGCTGTCGGAGAGACGACTTGGGCCCAGGTTACATGGAGTCTTTTCTGGTGGAAGAATTGAGGAGTATATTCCGGTAAGTCGATGTTTTTTTTTACTATATATCTCTATGAGTCGGTGAACAGTAAAATAATCCTATTTCAGGTTTATTTGATTGAGGAACAACATGCACTATTTTACAGACATAAATACAAGTTTAATTTAAATTAGAATTATGAGGGTAGTTTGTGATTTTTGCTAAAAAAGAAGTGTTAAAATAATGATTTACGGGTGAATAGGGTTTTTTGGCAAATATTGAAGTAATTAGGAAGTGTACAGGTAAGATAATGCTATTGGAATAAAAGTCAGCACTATACAGGGTGGAAACGACAACGACGCACAAACGGGTACCACGTGTTTCGTATACAGGGTGTAAACGGTCCCTTCACGAAGCCGTCAACCAAGCATTCTGTACATCAAACTAAGTAACTACGCAAAAATTATTGCTGGGAAACGACTAATATTTTTTGGGGTGAAAAATCACTATTTACAGTGAGACTTAATGTAACACACACAAAACACTGTGCTGATGGATGCATGGAATAGTATGGGGGTCGTGAAGATATTTGAAGTGAAATAATAAATTTAAGAACTTGCATTTAAAAGAAATTTAAAAAAAAGTTGGAATTTGGACCCCTTATATCTCCGTAACTAGAAGGTTCCCAGGTATGGTGTAGAACAAAAAATTGATCGCAATGACGAGAAGAACAAGTGGCTTTAAGCTCCGTTAAGAGTCTTTTTACACCCTTTATAATACTGAACTACTCCACATAGAAAACATTTCTAAAATACGACTTATCAATTTACATTCAAATTCAATCGTTGAATTTCAATATTTTTAATCTGTGGTTTTTTGTCTATGGTATCCATAAAAGACGACTTTTTCAGTTTATATTCAAAATAAATCGTTGATTTTTTATCTGTGGTTTTTTGTCTTTGGTTGTCTTCGCTCGTATATTCGGCTTCACCAGCCGTAATTGGGTATTTCTGTTAGGAAATTCTCAGTTGCAGCGGCCAGGTATACCCGCTTTCCGAGTGGGGCTCATACCGGACACCGGAACTACGTCATAACCTGGACACGCACGCGTGGTATGTAATTTGACATTTAATGTCTAAGAAATATGGTTGATTTTTGTTCGTAGATGATTTCAACAGGGATGTTTTCGTATTTGTTTAGTGTTTTCTGCACATTTTAGGATGATTAAAAAAAATTGGACATTGTTTCTACGTATCATATTTACATAGTATAAAACAAAGTCGCTCCCGCTGTTTGTACGCTTAGATCTTTTAAAGTACGCAACGGATTTAAATGCATTTTTAGCAATAAGTAGAGTAATTTTAGAGGAAGGTTTATATTTATACGCATATATACATTACACCCGTGCGAAGCCTTATAACCTACAAGCATAATAGGGTATTTCACTCAATATGAGAAAAAATCTAAAAATATATTATAGAGATAGCTTAGGCAAAAAGCAGTCAGCAGGCAAATAACGAAATTTTAAAATTCAATTCAAAGGTTTCAGCTTTTTTAATCTGTTTCATAACACCATTAAAGTAGTCGCCATGTTATTACGTCATAAGGCTATGTAAGCATTTATTTACATAGCCAAGTGACGTCATAACCACAGAGCAATATGGCGTCCACTGGTGTCCACGTTTTCGTTTATTTAAATTCATTTTTATGGCACTTAACGATTGAATAAAATTTTTGTGAATTTTTAGTGGTTCATTAGCACTATAGAATCGATTGAAAAACTTTTCAAAAATGGGTGTAATACCCTATTATGTAAACGCGACTACGGCCGCGTGTGTAACACATTATAATGGCTCCTGGCAATAGTGTAAACCTTCGGAGTAAGATTTTTTTAAATCGGAGTAGTGGCTAAGAAAGAAAAAGTATTTATTCGACTCGCGCAAGACAAAACAATAAAACAAAAATAAATAAAGTAAAAACAAATTAAAAATAAGGAATCAATCAAAAATCAAAACATTTTATTTCACATAGGCCTAGATGGGCAATTATAAAACGTCGAAAAAGGTGCACGGTTCGCGTTGGTCGTTTCGGAGAAGAACCGGCAAGAAACTCCATGGTTACTCTTTTCGAATCGCCGAGATGACAACCTACATCAAAAATTACTAAGCTTACCCCATTATAATATAATGATCTTCCTATACAGTATGTTAGGCTAAAGGAGGGACATATTGAGGGAATGTATTCAGTATTCCATTCTCGTCCCAAATATGTAAAAAAACTATAACCTTAATTTGTGACGTAATTGTCCAATAAAATACACTATTCATGGACACTGAGCGCGCGCAAGAAGTGAACTTGTAAACAGTAAAATCATCACGCGGCAAAACACGCGCCGATTCTGCCGAAAATGAAGCTCGTGCGCAAACCCCGCCCCTTTCCTTTGTGTTGTCCCCGATGTACCGACAGGACACATTCCCGCGCCACCCCGCGCTGACCCCAGCCAGTCTGGGCGCGCGCGCCGCTAACTCCGTATGTGCGCTTCCGGGCATCGCGTAAACAACCCCGCTTACTTCGCGATAAGTGTGCGTGTTCTTGAATAACCAAAAATGACGTTTTATCAATATTCCAGTGAAGAATATTGGGATATGGTTCGTGCCTACTTGTTATCTAATGAAAGTGTGCGAGGAGCTATTGATTTGTACTGAGAGATGTTTCCCAATCGCCAGATTCCGTCGTATAAACTTATGCTAGGTATCATCAACCAACGACTGCGAATATTCGGTCAGTACCTAGTAGCAGTAGCTAGATATTTTTGCCTTTCATAAGACAGGTTTAAGGTATTAAAGGGAAAATGGATTATACCTAAAAGTCATTGACCCGCGCACATGTTCTGCGTTAGGCGCAAGGGTGTATACACGTTGCGAGACTTTTGCGAAATTTTTGATATGGTTCTATCTGTTATTTATCAGTGTTTTTTTTTGTTCATATTTTTATTAGTATCATGTAAGCATGCACTATTGCGGGTTTGAATATGTCCCTCGTTTAAACTATCATACTGTATAGACCTACACACCCTACCTCCATAACGGGGTAATTTTCTACCCCACAACCGATTTCACCCCCACTAAACCGACCCCCATTTTTCAGGCTCGTGCACTCCTCACCAAAGAGCTAGCTGATCCAGCGTTGTCCATGAAGATAGCTGAAAAAATGGCTGCCATACACTCCATAGACGTGCCTCTGAACAAGGAACCTACCTGGATTTGGAAGACCATGTACAAATGGTTGAAAACTGTTAAAGAAGAGAGGCTGTCAGGAAATATTCAGGGAAAGGTAAGCAATGTTAGGCGCTCAGGTCGATCTTTAGGTGAAGCCGTGCTTGCCTAGATTAGGCTAGGATGGGTTGCCCATTACGATTTGACGACCCGAATGGCGTAGCGGTAGTGAGGCAGCCATACGTTGTTAGGGTCCCGGGTTCGAATCCCGGTAGGAGCAATTGTTTGAGTGATGATCATGGACATTTGTTTCAGATTTACAACCAAAAAGTATATATGTAGTATATCAACTATCTGGTGTCCACGACACAAGCCTCGTTGCTTAGTGTGGCACTAGATGGCTGCGTGTAATTTCCAGCGATATTTATTTATTTATTTATATTTCTCGACGGCATGTAAAGCCAAGTCAGAGGCCCATGGGCGGCATAAAAACTCTGACACCAGGTTAGGTACGAACCACACGATAAAGTTAAAGAAAAGAAAGCCGCTTAACCACCTTCTGTCACCTTCTAGAACGAAGAAGAAGAGCGCATCATCAAGCAGTTGAAGAACACGGACTTGGAAAAGGAGATTGAGTGGTTGAAGAAATTCCTGGCCTCCATCGAGTCGCCTGTCGTGTTCTGTCATAATGATATGCAGGAAGGTAAGAGAAAATCTTCAATCAATCATCATTCCTGACTAAAATAAATATGATTAATAATAACGATGAAAAAAAAAATTAATGAATGATTAATAATTGTGTATTTTTTATGATTTTAATGTAAAATTGTGGTCTGATTTTATTCACATGTAAAATGCTATGACGATTTTTTAGTCTGAAATAAATGTTTAATAATAATAATAATAATTAGTCCGTCAGTTAGATTATCGAAAAAATTGGATACTTACGTGTTTTTTGTTTTATCAAAATAATAAAAATTGACGAAGTTAAAATGCGTCAAAGATCATGAGTGGGGCCTTGTGACGTCACTTTCCGGTAAAAAATGTACTCAAATGTGATGTTTAACGAGTTTTCGACTCACTGTATCGTTTTCATTTTTTTGTTCACGAGAAAAAAGAAAAAATGTAGTGTCCAATTGTTTTTGGAAATTATCTGACGGACTAATTAGTTTTTTTTTTGTCATCTACCCTATTGACGAAGATACGACGCTTTATAAATTCTCAATACGTCACGCCGTGCTATAATTTTTTGTGCGTTCTGAAGTCACGAGCCCCCACTCCCGAGTTTTGATGCGTTTTATCTTCGTCAATATTCATTGATTTACAAAAACAAAAAAAAACGTGTCCATTATTTTCCGAAATAGACTAAATATATTTGCAATTTTTTGACACTGTCGTCATGCGTATTGTCCCACGGGATCACACTACCGGGATAAAAAGTATCCTATGTGTCAATCCAGGTCATAAACCATCTGTGTGCTAAATTTCATCCAAATCCGATCAGTATTTTTTGCGTGAAAGAGTAAGTGTGATTTCACCCTGGCAACACTGACCGCCAGTTTTTTCTCGACAGGCAACATCCTACTATTGGAAGACTCTCCTCAACCGGTCCCAGAAGACGATGGTTCAGCGGTTTACGTACGAAGCTTTGACTCGGATGAAACTCGGTCAAGTCGAGAAGACAACACCAAAGGAGGGTACGAACAACTTGCCTACGAAGACGCGAACACTTCCGACACAGTTCTGAGCCATATTTCTGACTGGGGAGAGCCCAAATTGGTGTTAATTGATTTTGAGTACTGCGCCTATAATTATAGGGGCTTCGATATCGCGAATCATTTCCAGGAATGGGCGTTTGATTATACCAATCCGGAGCATCCGTTTTATTATGAGAATCAGGATTTTACGCCTAGCTTGGAGCAAAAGGTGAGATCTACGTGTAGTTTATACTTATACAATATGTCGTTACAGGTAGTCAATCACCCAAAAAGTCTGATAACCAGTCTTACCAAGGGGTATCGTATTACCCAGTACTAACTGGGTTGTGGAGGTCAGATAGGCAGTCGCCCCATGTAAAATACTGGTATTCAAAGCTGCATCTGGTTAGACTGGAAGCCGTTATTTGAATAATGACTTTTATTTTTTGTTTTTACTATGGTCACTTTTAACGTGCACGTCTTGCTACATAACACCCAACATGAACGATGCAACCAAGATTTTATAACAATCATATGATTTAAAAGAGTGTCCATGGAGTTTCTTGCCCGTTCTTCTCCATAGCGCTCTACGCTAGGGAATGGGCAACTACAGTACTTTCACAGTTTTTATGCCTTGTGACTGGGACTGTAGCTACATTTAATTTTCATCTTTGTTTCGAGAATTTAAAAGTGCCTGTAACTGGCCTACTTGAAATAAATGCTTTGATTTTGAATGCCGTTGTTCGCTTGCTTTACATAATATTCTGTCATTTTCAACCATTACTGTCTTTTCAGGAAATATTCATCCGGGAATACTTAACACATTTTTCCAGCGGCCAGGATAAGGGTGAAGTAAACTTGGACGATGTGAACGCCTTGCTCGAGGAGGTGGAGGCGTTCGCGGTCGCCAGCCATCTGTTCTGGACCCTGTGGTCCATTGTGAACGCGTCCAAGAGCCAGATCCCCTTCGGATATTGGGTGAGTAACGCTTTGGAGTTTCGCTGGCTAATTTAACTCAAGACTCGACTAAATCAACTGACCGCAGACTGCAGTGCCCAGTGGTGTCGCGACCCGCAGAGAGTTCACATGTAAAAAATTAAGGCCAAAGCTATTCTTCTTTCTATTTGTTATTTGAAATACTTGGTGGTGTCAGACGGCTACTTGATCGTCGACTCTGCCACCACTAGTGGAGGATTCCACTAATTTAAGTGTCATCTAGAATATGGGAATAAACGAACATAACTGGCGAAAATTGTGGTTGTACTAATGTACACCTCTTTCTAACTCTTCGGGGGTTTTACAGGCTTGATGTCATGTTAAAGTTCTAAAATTATTTCTGTTTTCCAGGAATACGCCCTATCGAGGCTGGAGGTGTATCTCAAGCTAAAACAGGAAGTCATCAAAAAGGACAAATACGGCCTCCCCCAAAAGAGGAAGATCTGTGAGGTTGACATATGAGCCAAAATCGACACCCTCGCGCTTCAAGACTAAGGTATACTCGTCGATTTATCATTCTGCCCCGAATGGCGCAGCGGTAGTGAGGCTGCCTTACGTTCTTGGGGTCCCGGGTTCCCGGGTAGGAGAAAATGTTTGTATGATGAGCGTGGACATTTGTTTCCGAGTCATGGCTGTTTATATGTATAATAAGTATGTATTTACAAACAAAAAAGTATCTGTGTAGTATATCAACTATCTGGTGTCCACGACACAAGCCTCGTTGCTTAGTGTGGCACTAGATGGCGCATGCCAAACGATATTTATTTATATTTATTTTATTCTCCCGTCCCGTCCGTTTCTCCCAGCCTCGGCTCGACGCAACACGTTTTTTAACCTATTGACCGCCTTAGTCACATAAAGGGTGTAAAAAGACAAAACGTAAACGTCTTGTTCTCCCCGTCATTGCGATCATTTTTTTGTTCTAGACCATACCTGGGAACCTTCTAGTTACGGAGATATTGGGGGTCAAAGTTACAACTTTTGCAAAAGTTTTTTTTTTTAAATACTCGTTTGTAATGTAAGAACTTTACTTTAAATACATCCGCGACCCCCACACTATTCAATCCATCTACCAGCACAATGTTTTGAGTTCGTTACATTGAGTTTTACCGTAAAACGTTATTTTTCACCCCAAAAAAAAGTCATTTCCCAGCAATGATTTTTGCGTAAAGTTACTTAGTTTGATGTAGAGAATGCTTGGTTGACGGCTTCGTGAAGGTTCTGTTTACACCCTGTATACGTGACAAGCAAGCGTGCCCTGTACGTCAAACGACACAAATATGTGACAAAATTGTAGGTGAAATTGTGGCTTGACGTGGAGAGCACGCGCGTGCGTTTATGCTCGGGCGGTCAAAAGGTTAACGTGCTTTTATTAGCTTCACCACGACCACCCAAGACACGCACTTCTGATTCGGCTTCATGTGCGTTTGTATAATTATCACTTGCTTCGGTGAAGGAAAACATCGTGAGGAAACCAGCATGCCTGAGAGATATTTCTCGACGTCATGTAAAGCCAAGTCAGAGGCCCATGGACGGCATACAAACTCTGACACCAGGTTAGGCACAACCACATGATAAAGAAAATTAGATTCACCTGTACCAAAATATAATTATAAAAAAAACTTAGAAGTTATTTGACCAAGTTTCCGGTTGAGCTGAAATTTTGCTTACATATTTAGTTTGAATGACAGTGCGTGATTAGCTAAGTGACGGCATTCTAAATTCCAAACAATATGACGGACTCTCAAAGATGGCGGCTTAGTTATTTTTTTATGCATTCCCATGATATGGGTATCAAATGAAAGGGTTTGCTGAGATAAATAGTTTTTTTTTAATAGTTAGTTACAGGTGAACCTAATAAAATCGTGTTAAAGAAGTCGTTTTCAAGCAATAATTTAGAAACTACAGAAAAGCATTTTTTCATTTTTTTTTTTTTTGTTATAGGTCTAAGCGGCGAGCGAGATGGGCCTCTAAGGCTACGTCCAGGGTAGGAGGCTTTAGCGGAAGCGGAGGCGGGCGCAATTTATCCCAAAGAAAGAAAACAACGCGATAAGCGATGCAGAATCTACCCAACCGACTCACCGCGACGCAACGGTACTTGCAAGGGAATAAGCGACGCGTTCATGTCGCAACTCGCTATAAAAAGTGGCCACTTAACCTGGCTGAAACCGCGCCCGCCACCGCCTATCACAATGCTTTCACCCTTGGATGAGCACTATAGGTCCAGAATAATAATTTCTGAAGAAAAATAACCGATTTTTGAGTTGCGATGGACATTTTTGCGGTCCGTTTTTTGAAAGTCAGAACCGGTTTATTTTTTGTGAATTTCTGACCTGATTACTCTGAATGACAGAAAGTGATGGACAATTTTGGGATTTGACTCGGAACTGTTTATTTTCTGATGAAAACATCAATAGGTACGGTTTGGAGTGTCAAAAAATAGTGTTAGACAAATTTGTTATTCGGTTTTTGAAAGTGGAACCGGTTTTGAGTGCGACTGTTGGTTTTCGGACGTGCAAAGTGTTTTTATAGACTGATTATGGAGTTGAAATGCTACTAAGAAACCAATATGGATATTTAGGAATCCAGATTAATTTTTAAAGGTTCAAAATTATCATCTAGTATGTATTTACAAACAAAAAGTATCTATGTAGTATATCAACTATCTGGTTTTCACGACACAAGCCTCGTTGCTTAGTGTGGCGCTAGATGGCGCTGTGTGTAATGTCCAACGGTATTATTATTTATTTATTATTATCTGCCTGCCTTTCCCAACTATGTTGGGGTCGGCTTCCAGTCTAACCGGATGCAGCTGAATACCAGTATTTTACATGGAGCGACTGTCTATCTGACCTCCACAATCCAGTTAGACAAGGTTAGTTAATACAATACGAAAACTCCTTGGCAAGACTGGGTGTCAACTTTTAGGCCACTGACTACCTGTAACGACTGTCAAAAATCTACAAATGACAGCCGGGACCAACAGCTTAACGTGTTTTCCGAGGCACGGAGTTATCTCAGTATGACATGGATGGTCACCCATCCACGAACCGCCTTTGACGAGATAGCTTAACCTAAAATCCAATCTGGATTTCTAAATATCTAGGAGTAGAGTAGTAAATGAAAAGAATGTCAAATCATTGGTTCCTGAGATCCAGTATTGTTTTGGTGTTAGATTAACAGTAAAAATATGTTACCCTCTTTTTAGGCACCGCTGTAGTCGGGTAATAGTGGACATTTTTAGGTCCTTGTCCGAATAAACTTTCAAGTCATCGCTTTCAGTGTTTCAAACTAAAATAGTAATTCCGTTAAGACTAGTATTCATTGCAAAACAAAGTTGAGAAAATGTTGCGCAACTGTTGCCCGCAACCGCAACTGTTGCGGGCAACAATGTTGCGAAATTTTTGTCTATGTTGAAAATGGAATAGTACTAAGTTGCCAGCAACCCTGCTACATTCCATGTCGCTCGCAACAATGAAACATATTTTGCAACTTTGTTTCTCAATAAATACAAGGTTTTAGTTCACAGACTCAATATTGAGATCTGCATATCCTAGCTGTAGTTAGACTAGAGTTTCGTCAAAAACAATTTAGCAGTTTTGGTGTAAACTCGACTATGAAAGTACAAACATGTGTTGTTTTTTGAGGTCGCTCGTCGACTCTGGGTATGCAAATGACTGATTGTATTAGATTGGGTGCACAGCAGGGAATCATCATCTGCCTAGCCTTTTCCCAACAATGTTGGAGTCGGCTTCCAGTCTAACCGGATGCAGCTGAATACCAGTATTTTACATGGAGCGACTGCCTATCTGACCTCCACAACCCAGTTTGTACTGGGTAATACGATACTCCTTGGTATATATCTCTTTCAATTATTAAAAAAATTGCTTATTGTTACCTAATGTGCCCCCATTCTTGCTATTTGGATATGTTACCTATAAGGATCTCCCATAGATAGAATGTTTTCTTAAAAATACCAAAAAAAAAAAAACAAAAAAAAAAAAAAACGGAAGAAAAATCTTCCCCGTATGATTAAATATTTAGGAAACTTGTCTAAAAAATGTACGATAGACTTGATAAATTATTATAATATTATTGTAAATGATAAATTATGAGATTAACAATGCAAGCTCTATGGTTATTAAAATGACAAAATTTATAGTCTAAATTGTCATTTCTAAGAAATCCCGACTTACCTTTAAAATGCTTTTAGCTTTGATAGCCAAATATGACTTTTCGTAGCGATCCCACTGCTGGGACACAGGCCTCCTCTCTATGAGAGGGAGTAGGCTATAATCCACCTAACAGTCCCAGTGCATGTTATCATACAGAAACGAACCTTATTTCTATGAAGTTAACGTAAATATTCCCACAAACGACTGATCTGTCGTTTTCATACGATTATAGAAATTACTAGCACTGTGATAGCTCGGCTAACATGCATGATATAAATATAATTTATAGCTTATAGCACCCCAATAATGTAGCTTACTGCCAGTGAAAGAATTTTTATAATTGGATCATTAGTTCCAGAGATTCCCCCTACATACAAACAATTTTACCTCTTTATAATATTAGTATAGATTGACTCGTAAAATAAGGTTCAATTTGCGATATTGCAATTTCATATTTGGTTCTTAAAGCGGAACTAGCGAAGCTGTTTATAAGCTCAAAGTTAGTTGGCTCAATAATGTACATAATTACTTATAAGTAAACGGGTGAAGTCGGGTAAGAATATATGTCTACGAATCTTTAATTAATCGACATATTATAGAAGTTACATTCTAATTCTAACTCAAAGCAATTATTTTGAAATTTAGAAAAAAATATTACTTCTCTTTTTGAATTTGATTTCGTTAACAATTTCAAAGGTTTTAATTTTTTTGCACGCAACTCTTAATTATTTTTCTTAAATGAAAGTAGCCTGAGTTAGACTTTATAACATCAGCTATTTGCCAGTAATAGTCCCGTCAAAATCAGTACAGCCGTTTCGGAGATTATCCGGAAGAAACTCGAGACATATGACTGCAGTCACACCACTAGACTAACTATTACTGGTTTTAAAACAAAAACAACTAATAATATAATGTAACTTCTATACATGTCAAAAAAACCTCTAATCTTTATTTCCAAGCTAAAAAGTTAAAAATATAAAATTGTCTAGTTATTAAGTAATGTGATTATAGAATTTTAAGTCTGCGTCCTGACCTGCTTTGGAACGAATGAATTTCTAGTAGAAAAATAACATTCCTACCCAAATGATTATTGTGTATTTATTATATTATAAAAAAAAAAGGTAAAAAAATAACGATTGATTTGACATTGTGTGTAAAAAGCCTTGGATTTCAGAATCAGTTTTCAAATCTTATGTTTTAAACATCACACCTGTAACCTCCGAAGGGTTATCCAGAGGTATCTAAAATAGTCAATACTACACCGAAATTTTGCCAATTATACGTATTATCTTACTTGATGATGTGATTCTTTACCAGAACAGAACATCACACCTGTAATCCCCAAAGGGTCAGGCACAAGTGTAGCTATAGTATACCCACGTGAGTACTTACTAGCATACAGGTAAAACACATTACCCACTTTTTGAGCTTCGCAACAGTCGGGTAAAAATACAAGCAACACACAATATTTGAAAACAGATTAAATTCAGAAATAAAAGGTATTTAAATGTTTATTAGACTGATATACAACTTAAAGAATCGGTCCTGTACTTTATTTAATAATTTGTGATTGTACAATTTGACAATGTCTTGACATGTCTAACATTTACTATTTTGACAGCTGTCACTGTCTTCTGTCACTCCGCTCACAGACCTCCATTTTGAAAATGGCGGATTTCGTATCTTTCTAAGTCTAATATGGACAATTTATTAAAACTGCTAAGTCGTCACGTTATTAATCTTTTTCATCGAAATAATGTAATATACGTAGTTGAAAGAATTTGTAATTTGCTATACCTTTTGTAATTCATTAAATTATCATACTACCCTTTTGAATTTACGTAAAAACCTGGGACATACAGGCTTAGGTCTGCTAAAGTGTACTAATCCACATAAAATATAAGTTTTAGAAACTGACATGGTCATTATCATTGAAAATGGGATATTTACTATTTGTTTTGAGTTCCTGATATTTTGGCGCTGTTGCAAGCACCATGATCACGGATAAACTAAAGTTATTGCGGGTTGGTGTTTATATGAGCAGACAAATCGGTCTACCCTCTTTCTTGTTCGTTTTTCGCGCTCGGTACCGCTACCACTGTCACTCGCAACTCGATTCTGTTCCCGACACGCGAAACTCACCGTGTGCTCTCGGGAACTCAAAACAAATAGTAAACTTCGTAAATATCCCGTTGTTAATGATACCACATCAAATATTTTCGGAAGAAATTGGAAACCTTTTTATATAGTTCATGCTGGTTAATTTTTTGTCTGTTCTAAACACGTTTTGAATGTACCATAGGACACATTTTACTACTGTATTCAACTAAATTCATAAGTGATTGTGGGCTGGCTCATTTTGACAGTACTAAGTCCTATGGATTTTTATAAACTGTCCAGATTTCATTATAAAAAAAAGCTTAAAATGGCTCGACCATAAAAAGTCGGCCAACAATCGCGCAACTGTCGCTCAACAGTTGCGCAACAGACAAAGGCACATTCATCATCATATCCTAGAATTGTATCGGCTAATTATTAGTATTAAATTCCTGTGCCTTTGAATTTTGAAGCTTAAACACTAATGGGATAAGGCAAAGTTTTGCGTAATACAGTACCACAAACCCATTTGGCCCGGGAAACTTGACAAGCTACTATCGCTTTCAATACGTTTTGTATTCCTGCGAAAATATTCATCAGCATTGATATAACGTTCGCTCTAAAATCTGGAATGATGGGAACCATTATCATCATTCTCCTGCCCATATCCCAATTTATTAGTGGTCGGCGCAGTATGTCTTCTTCTTCCATACTTCTCTATTACTCGTCATCTCAACAGACACCTCCTTTCTAGCCATATCATCCTTCACACAGTCCATACATCGATGAATTTGTATGGAGACGCCCGTGTCCCAATTTGTCCTTAACGGTTTGTCCCTGTCATTGAAGCTTCGGGTCGTTTAAAGTGGGTTTGTGGCACTATAGTTACTGACTGAATAGCTATGGGTAAATAAAATGTCAAAATTGTACTTAAATAAAACATTGGTTACTTAAAAATGCCATACTTACGTTGTATCTTGAATTCGAGTCAAGATTCTTGAGTATCCAATGCCCTGGTGTATTAGCCAGTCAGCTGTGGTAGAGGGGTTACTGTCAAGGGGGTGAATGTACTCTTGAAGGCAATTCAACCCCTTAAGGTGGAAGCTCCAAGGTAGCCCGCGAAATTTAAATTTTCTTTAGTTTTTTACAATTTGCCGTTACAAATATGGCTGTACTGAGTATAAATCACCAATACAACACTCCAAGTTCATATGTTATTATTTATAAAAAAATATATTATAAAAAAAAAAACAATATTCTTACTGAAAATGAAAATAAAACAAATTGAATATTATATATTATTAATAATTTAAATCTCATTGAATTACTTTTTCATGAAATAGTCATTCAAAGTGTTTAAATGAACATAGTGGGGTTGTCTTGATCATTTTAATTACTACAATTCTGTAAATACATACAAAGTAGAAATTATTTATTTGCAATAAATGTGGTACAAAAGATGATATACCTTTTATAGCCGCGAATCATATTTTGTTCAACATAAAACTTGACGCAAAAACCATAAGAAAATGTTGAATTTCGCGGTCTACCCTGACGTTATCACCTTAACAAATTCCTTATTAAAATACTTGAATAATGTCGTTAACTTAACAACGCAGACATTTGAAAAAAAAATGGTAAAATATATATATAATACGAAAAACGAATTTGTTAAAAAAAAAGTATGATGAACCGAAAATACTGTTCAAGGCCTCAAATCGGTGGTGACAAAAACCAGTATGAGCTGGCCGCTTCATTTGCCTAGCCTTTTCCCAACTATGGCTTCCAGTTTAACCAGATGCAGCTGAATACCAGTATTTTACATGGAGCGACTGCCTCTAACAATTGAAACTCCACACTGCGTCAGACCAGCTATCGGGTATCCTCCTCCACAGCCCAGTACTAACAGGGTTGTGGAGGTCAGATAGACAGTCGCTCCATGTAGCATACTGGTATTCAGCTGCATCCGGTTAGACTGGAAGCCAACCCCAACATAGTTGGCAGATGATGACTACGCTAGACAAGCTGTTTGTTACCTGATATTGGACTTACTTTACTTAAAATATTTAATAACTTTGAAAACAAACAAAAAAAATTGAAATTGTTATCAACCTGTAACTGAATGTATTTTTCCTTCAGATTTTGTCGTATTCCCTTTACAAAAAACTATGTAAAATACAGTACCTGACCGTAAATATCATAAACTATTAAATAAACAATATTTGTTTAAAGGATGGTCTAAATAGTGACGTCATTTAAAAAAGAAAAATTCCTTACGTCCGGGGGTATCCGAAACTGCCCCATGTAAACAATAAAGAATCGCAGAACATACAACCCGGTTACAAATGAAATGTTCAAAAACAAGCACTTTCGTTGGCGACACATGTCGTGATATTTTCATGCTATCACTGTTTTATTTTTGAACATTTATTGGACTTTTATACCTTTATTTATTTCTATACAAATTAATTACATTTTTAAATATTTATTTTTAAAAAATATTTAAAAAAAAAACATTTAAAAATATATCCTTCTTATTGTTATAAAAGTCATCTACGCCAACTCCAGACATAATGTGACCGGGTTGTACGTACATAAGTGTTTGAGATGGTCTTTTGAAGAAAAAGAAAAAAACCTATTTACGGTTGGGTAAATACAACCCTATACTTATTTAGATAGCATATGTTTTCCTATGACAGCTAAATTTCTATACAATCATGTCTTTAACGAAATACTGTAAATAGATTTGTGATAAAAAAAAAAAACAGAAATACTGACTTTGTGTATATATTATTTTGTAACTTTTTTTTAGTTTATTTTATACTTTTTAATGTTGTTTTTTTTTGTAACAAATAATGAATGAATAAATAAAACATTGTTTCGAATAAAAGTAGTTTTTTATTCAAGTAAAAATCCTTAACTGATAACGTTACATTAATTTGGATTTTAAATAAGTAAATTACTAAGATTTTTCATTAAAACCTTGGCAGATAAAGCAGGTGTAAAAGATTTTGACCGTGTAAGTATTGCACTTTTGCGGGAAACAGGATTTTTTTTTTTAAATTAACGACGAATACGTGGTTAACGTTTGTGCGTCGATATCCCGTCCACCATACAGGGTGTAAACAGACTCATCACAAAGCCGTCAACCAAGCATTCTGTACATCAAACTAAGTAACTCTACGCAAAAATTGTTGCTGGGAAATTGCCTTTTTTTTTGGGGTGAAAATTCACGTTTTACGGTAAAATTCAATGTAACGCACTCAAAACATTGTGCTGATTGATGAATTGAAGAGTATAGGGGTCGTGGATGTGTTTAAAATAAAGTTTTTACATTAAAAACATGTAGAAAATAAAAAACTTGTATAAAAATTGGAACTTTGACCCCCAATATCTCCGTAACTAGAAGGTTCCCAGGTATGGTGTAGAACAAAAAAATAATCGCAATGACGGGGAGAACAAGTGCATTTCGGCTTCGTTAAGAGTCTTTTTACACCCTTATTTACAGTAAATGGATACCACTCCATGATTCCTGTTAATTCAGAGATTAGACTACATATTAGTAATAAAATTACAATATAAATTAGATATGATACATCGTAAGTAAACATTGGCTGATCACACGCATATATCTCTCCCAAACGCTCTTCAAATCAGCTTCCCTGTAACAAGAAAAATACTTTTATGGAGCTCTTTGCCTAAGAGTGGAATAGAGTAGACAGCAAAAGGCGTTTATTCCCATCTGCCCCCTTCGAGCTTACCACCGGGGTGGTGGCTGGCACAACTAGTGGCGTTTACCACCCTGTAAATTGCAAGAACCGTGAGCCTTCACCGATTATTCTGAGGCAACCTAATACCACCTAAACCTATTCGCAATATGTTTATTCATATATTAGGAATTCCTAAGAAGTGTTTTTAAGAATAATAGGATAGATGACAAAACAAAACTAATTAGTCCGTCGTCAGATAGATTTCCAAAAATATTGGACATATATTTTTTCACGTAAACAAAAAATTAAGACGATGCATGTGCGTCGAAAACTCTTTTGACGTCACATTGAGTACATTTTTACTCAAATGTGACGTCACAAGCCCCCACTTATGATCTTTGACATGCTTTATGTTCGTCAATTTTTAATAATTTGGTAAAACAAAAAACACGTATCCAATATTTTTCGATAATCTAACTGACGGACTAAACATCACCATATTTTTTTTAGTCAGTCATCATCCCTATTAAAGGCGAAATTTGTGTAATTTGTGTGTGGTTACTATCTCAAGCAAAAAGTACTGTAGGCTTAGCCAAGTTGACAATCTACAATCGTTAACGCTAATAAAAAACTAACCAAATGTATGGGAATGACATCATTTCAACGTTAAGTCACGTGGTCGAAACAAACGAATAGAAACTTTAAAGTTCAGTCAAAACTGTAAGTTGGGTACGATTTATATGGGATGTAGCGATCACGATTGTAGAAACGAATACATTTCATTCTATCATCTTAACCGATGTAAACTTGTCTACGAAAGTTTATATTCGCTTGTTTTGACCACGTGACTTAACGTTTACGATTGTAGAAAGAGAATCGATACGAATCGTTTGTAACTTGGCTAGGCCTGCTGAACGGACTTGATGAATTTAGCACACAGATAGTTTACGTGCATTAACACATTAGATTCTTTTGTATGATAAAGTGGGACTGGGCGGGACACATTACCAGGATGGGTCAGGACAGATGGGCCAGAATCGTCACACAGTGGGTGTCTGAAGACGGTCGTCGTCACCGAGGCACGCCCAAGAAATGCTGGCGTGGGGATTTGGACTCGTTCCTGACTGATTGGCCAGAGGTGGCAAAACACCGGGAGAGTTGGACGGAAATGGGGGACGCCTTTGCCTAGCAGTGGGACAGCATAGGCTAATTAAAAAAAACAACCGGCCTAGAGCGAGTCTGACTCGCGCACCGAGGGTTCCGTACAAACTTTTTAAAGGACAAACTTAACTTTGATTTCTCCGAACGTTCGATCCCTAGAAACGGCTGTTGCTCCAACAGCAAAAATAATAAGTTCGTAGTTGTAAAATCGCTTTTTGTTTTTGTTATTAAACTACATATTTACGGTTTTCAGACTTTTCCCTTTACATGTGCTGTAAGACCTTGCTTTTTGCCAAATATCGTGACTCTAGGTCAACGGGAACTATAGGGTAAATTTTGGTACTTTTCGCGAAAATTTAAAGTTGCCCATATCTTTTTATCGTGTTGACGATTTTATACACCTTATAGGGTCTATAGACCTCAGTTCCTGAGAAAATCGGTGGTGACAGACAGACGGACAAGAAAGTGATCTTATAAGGGTTCCGTTTTTTCATTTTGAGGTACGGAACCCTAAAAAAAGTATGATCCCGTGGGACAATGATCAAACTCCACGCAGAGGCATATGCCAGTAAACCATATTTACCTGAGCACATCCATCTGTAGCGCACATTGCTCGTAAGCGCACAAGAACTGCGCCAGATCCGTTTTGGGCCAACCACCCAATCTTAGAGGCTCCACACATCTGGAAATTACAAATCAATATATTAATGCCAATATTAGCTGAGTCTTGGGTTCGATTCCCGGGTCGGGCAAAGTGTTTTTGGCTTTTTTCCATTAGGAATTTCTCAGTAGCAGTCACGGAGTCTGGATTTGCGCCCGATTGATGGCAATAGGCTCGCCTCCTCTTACTGGCAAAATGCGGGTGTAGTACATGTAAAAATTACGGGATTTTTGCCGAGATCCCGCGTCTCTACACCATACCTGGGAACCTTCTAGTTATGGGAGATATTGGGGTTCAAAGTTCCAACTTTTTCACAAGTTTTTTGAATGTAAGATTTTTACTTTAAACACCTCCTCGACCCCCGTACTATTCAATCCATCCATCAGCACAATGTTTTGAGTGCGTTACATTGAGTTCTACCACAAAACGTGTCTTGTCACCTCAAAAACAAAAAGTCGTTTCCCAGCGAAAATTTTTGCGTAAAGTTACTTAGTTTGATGTACAGAATGCTTGGTTGACGGCTTCGTGAAGGGGCCGTTTACACCCTGTATTCTCAAGCGTAGGTACTGATTTTATTGGTAGTCAACTACTCACCTCTCAAGTAGATCAATGAACAGAGATCTGAGTTCTCTGCCTCGATGTAGATTGCAAGCCAGACCGACCAATGCGCGAGTGTATAACCTAGAAATGTATAAAAATAAAAAGGTAAATAAATAAATATCGCTGGACATTACACACAGCGCCATCTAGTGCCACACTAAGCAACGAGGCTTGTGTCGTGGACACCAGATAGTTGATATACTACATAGATACTTTTTGTTTGTAAATACATACTTATTATACATATAAACATCCATGACTCGGAAACAAATGTCCATGCTCATCACACAAACATTTGCTTCTACCGGGATTCGAACCCGGGACCCTAAGAACGTATGGCAGCCTCACTACCGCTGCGCTATTCGGGTCGTCAAATAAAATAAACAGGATGGCGCCGAAAATCTTTACATAGTATAAAACCAAGTCGCTCCCGCTATTTGTACGCTTAGATCTTTTAAACTACGCAACGGATTTTAATGCAGTTTTCAGCTATAGATAGAGTGATTCAAGAGGAAGGTTTGTATGTACGTACCCGTGCGAAGCCAGGGCGCTATTATAGTCTACACTATCTACACTAATATTATAAAGAGGAAATATTTGTATTTTTGTGTGTGTATGTTTGTAATGAATAAACTCAAAAACTCCTGCGCCGATTTCAAAAATTCTTTCACCATTAGAAAGCCACGTCTTTACTGAGTAACATAGGCTATATTTTATCCCCATACTCCCACGGGAACGGGAACTACGCGGGTGAAACCGCGTGACGTCTGCTAGTTTAATATAAAAAGATGAGTGTTTTATGTTATTTTGTAAATTACCTGAAGTTAAGTTCTAGTTCTTGGTAGGATTTCTCCAATAGTTTTGGCCGCAGACGCATGCAGATCAAACTGAAAACAATAATATGATTATTTTTACCTATCCCAATCTTACTATTTTAAGTTATAAATGAGAAATCTGTCCCAGCAGTGGGCAATTTACAGGCTGACTACGCTAAGACACTCAATGCTCCTTCTCCTTGTCGAGCAGAATGCGCAACTCGAGCAGGAACTCTGTCCCAGCAGTGGGCACGTTACTGGCTGACTACGCTAACACATTCACTGCTTGTGCTCCTTCTTCTTGTCGAGCGGAATGCGCAACTCGAGCAGGACCTCTGTCCCAGCAGTGGACATGTTACAGGCTGACTACGCTACGACACTCACTGCTTATGCTCCTTTTCCTTGTCAAGCAGAATGCGCAACTCGCGCAACTCGAGCAGGAACTCACGGTCCATCTCTGTGTCGTAGTATTCTGGGCCTGTGCAGCTGTAGGTCCAGCTTGTCATTATGGCCTGGAAATGAGAATAAGAATATTATTAGAATTAAAATAAAGGTGACTATTGTGGAGCTCGTGGCTAAAATTATAAAAGCCGCTCAGGTTGATCTTCAGTTTAAGCTGCGCTTGCCTAGGTTGGTCCGTGGATGGGTGACCACCCGTTACATACCGAGTTGTTTGTGTTTCTGTCCAAAAAAACGCAAGCAAATTTTTATCTAAAAAAACCTTATTTTTTTATTAAATCGGGGACAGGGTTTACTACAACTATGTGATCTTTTCAGTATTCAAAAATACACGTGATGCTGGGACCAGGGACGAGGTGTAGCCTAAAACCTCACGACGTATCACCAAAGCTATAAGAATATCTACTTATATTGAAAAGCTGAAGAGTTTGTTTGTTTGATTGGTTGAACGCGCTAATCTCAAGAACGAATGGTTCGAATTGAAAAATTCTTTTAGTGTTGGATAGCCCTTTTATCGAGGAAGGCTATAGGATACATAACATCACGCTACGACCAATAGGAGCGGATCATAAATAAAAAATGTTACAAAAAAAAAAAAACATTTAGCTAGTTTTACTCTCTTATGTGACGCAGACGAAGATGCGTGGGTCAGCTAGTTATTGATAAATGACATGAGGAGTATTAAAAAGGTTTTAAAACTGATGAATTTAGAATTACAGGAGACCGTTTTTACCCTACAAAAAATTGTAACTTAAAAAAATAATTTTGTAAATTTATTTGATTATTAAAACTCAAGTTTTAGTCACCTGTGCACAATGATAGAAATCATTGAATGTCAAGTATGTAAGCTTTCTCTTCGCCGTCTCGAACCGCATGCAAGCTATGAACACCACTGCGCCGTACTTTCTGGAAGTTGTAAGAAGTTTAATAGAGTTATGGCTATAGAATATGATTTCAATTGTTTAGTAAATGATCACTAACGACAGTTTTCTATAGATCATGATCTGTCAAATGACAAATTAGGTCGAGACGCCATTGTTTAACTATTGTGTCTACTTCGTGGACAGATCATGGGTTATCTTACTTTCGTATATCTGTTAGTTAACATGCCTACGTCTCGTAGCTATGTGTTTCTATAAACAAAGTAAAACTTGGAATATCCTATCCGCGTCACCTACCTGTCACTCGGAGGACTGTGATTCATATAAAAAACAAAGAAAACTTTTCTGAGACGTTTTGTTTCTAACGGTCCGTAAGTTAAATGTCAAACAGTCAGAGATAGCAACCTTCCGTTACCTGTTAGTAAGTTATTGAACATGGCCGTAACAGGCAGTGTGGGTTCGGAATTTTAGAAAGAAATGCAAAATCTGTCTTGGGGACAATTTCTGAACTGCCAATGCTTGCTGCATTTCTCTAGGATTGCGATATTTTTAAACACTTTTTTTTCTATCTGTTTCTTCCAGTTAATCTTCGAAACGGCTGGACCGATTTTAACGGGACTTTTACTGGCAGATAGCTGATGTTATAAGGAGTAACTTAGTACTTTTATTTAAGAAGAAGAATAATTAAAACCCTTAAATTGTTAACAATTTAAGGGTTTTAATTATTATGCAAGGAGCTCTAGTTCTTCAAAATTAAGTAATATTTTTAAGATAATTTCACGCGCAAGATCGCGAGCGAGAATTATGTTATATATTATTCAAGTAAGTTAACTAGAACTGATCTAGCAGTTAACTTAACCCATGATCTATCCACGAAGTAGACACAATAGTTAAACAATGGCGTCTCGACCAAATTGGTCATTTGACAGATCATGATTTAAGTAATACTTACTTGGCCAAAGGTTCAGACAGCAGGAATGTGCTTCTAATATTAGCGACCACATTGCCAGGCATCTCCTCCACGGCCTTGAACACCCGGCGAACGTTGTCGAACTGACGCCGACAACAACGCAGCGGGGCTCCCGAGCGCTCTGCCACCTGCGGACACAAACCCCGATGGGTTACCCCGCCACACTGGACGCCACACGGGACGCCACACAGGACGCCACACGGGACGCCACACAGGACGCCACACAGGACGCCACACGGGACGCCACACAGGACGCCACACAGGACGCCACACGGGACGCCACACAGGACGCCACACAGGACGCCCCACCACTGAACTAGGCCTATTTGGTGCAGCCGTGAGGCACCCAGTGTCACATTATTTTATTTTTTTGTGTGATGAGCATGGACATTTGTTTCCAAGTCATGGATGTTAATATGTATATTATGTATGTATTTACAAACAAAAAAGTATCTATGTAGTATTTCAACTATCTGGTGTCCACAACACAAGCCTCGTTGCTTAGTGTGGCACCAGATGGCGCTGTGTGTTAATGTCCAGCGATATTTATTTATTTTATTTATATTTAAGTTTTCTTATTTTTAGGGTTCCGTACTATCGAGGACACTCCCGCCTGATCACCACTAAGCTAATTTTTGCTTGCACTTAAAACATAGAAACGCTCTCTGGCCCCTCCCCGTTGACTTTATATATAAATAATTAATGAAAAAATACCGATCGGCGACACATGCCAAACGAGACTTATTGTTATTTTGCGCGCCAAAGTTGACACTTTCCTAATAGGCCTAAAGTTTAAGGTGGAGTGGCTCGCGGCGCCCCCGCATGATTTATGCGAAAAAAAAATTAACTGATCAGGCGGAAAAGACCACGACTGTACATTAAAAAAACACAAACCGAAAATAATACCGGAACCCTTATAAGATCACTTTTTGTCCGTCTGTCTGTCCGTCTGTCACCACCGATTTTCTCAGGAACGGGTGGACCTAGCAAGTTGAAATTTATACCATATACTGAGGTCTATAGTCCCTATTAGGTGTATAAAATCAAGGTCCTGAGTCAACACGATAAAAAGATATGGGCAAATTTAGATTATCGCGAAAACTTGAAAGTACCAAAATTTATCGGACTTTTCCCTTTACTTGTGCTGTAAGACCTTGCTTTTAAGCAAAATTGACAATTCTAAGTCAACCGGAAGAACCCTATAGGTTTTGGATCCAAAACCTACATGGTAGTTCCCGTTGACCTAGAATCACGAAATTTGGCAAAAAGCAAGATCTTACAGCACATGTAAAGGGAAAAGTCTGAAAACCGTAAATATGTAGTTTAATAACAAAAATAAAAGCGATTTTACTATTACAAACTTATTATTTGCGGTTGGAGCAGCAATAGCCGTTTCTAGGGATCGAACAGCAAAGTTAAGATTGTCCTTTAAAAAGTTTGTACGGAACCCTCGGTGCGCGGGTCCGACTCGCTCTTGCCGGTTTTTTTTTTATTTCTCTTATTATTATTTTTGTTCTGTGCACTTGTGGCGTGTGCCAAATAAATGTATTATCTGTCTTACTTCAATAGACAGCCTTTCCATGTAAATTACTAGTATTCAGCAACACCCGGTGAGACTGGAAGCCAACCACTGGGAAAAGGCTTCTATAGCCTTGGTAAAGAAGGAAAAGGATTTTGAAACACTACCTCATCGAGATCCTTCCTGTGTCTCGAAGACAGTTTCCTTCCGAGAAGTTCTCTGATCACAGCATCATCAAGATCATAATATCTGAAAACATATTGAAATCAGGCGATTGTTATTTTGCAACTGAAAAATGTAGACGGGACCATCGTAGGCTGGTCCAAATATCTAAAATGAGTGTAAAAGGACCCTTAACGAAGCCGTAAGGCACTTGTTCTCCCCGTCATTGTGATATTTTCTTTGTTCTACACCATACTTGGGAAACTTCTAGTTACGGAGATATAGGGGGTCAACGTTCCAACTTTTTAAATACAAGTTTTTAATGTATTAACACTTGTAACTTTATTTCAAATACCTGGACGACAAAGACGACCCCCGTACTATTCAAAGCATCCATTATGAAGTCTTACCGTATTATATGATTTTTCACCCCGAAAAACAGTCGTATCCCAGCAATAAATTTTGCGTAGATTTACTTATGCGACTACAGGAGCTAAATTAGCAACTCTAATTGTGGTGGTTCAAACTTCGTTTGACTGTTAGAGTGAAGTTCTAATCAGCTTGCACTACAAAGTGGTTGTTACGTCAGTGCGCGTCTGCGGGCCGAATAGTGCGTAATTTTTGCGATTTACATAAAATCTATTGATTGGACTAAAAAAATTAAACACTATCGTGCTAATATGTTGCTTGTAGAATTATTTGTCAAAAAATCAGAATGATCGCATGTATTCGAGTATGGTTTTTACTCGTTAAAAGAAATTTTTAGAGATAAGTTCGTGATTTTTTATTATCGAGTAAAATTAGTTGTATTATGTTTTCAAAACACTATCATACTAGAATATATCCTGAAGAATATCATATATTTTTCTGGTTTTGTTTATTGCAGTGAATCATATGCTTTTTTTGCATTATAAAACTCGCGTTTAGCTCCTGTAGTCCCCTTAAATTGATGTACAGAAGGCTTGGTTGGCGGCTTCGTGAATGGTCCGTTTGCACCTTGTGTAGACATGGAACTATTACAAGTTTTGATGGTATGAAACCCAAAATGCGCGAATCCGACTGATCTGATGGGGTGTGCAAAAAATCCACGTACTTTTCAATTAGCATCTGTTTTGTGGCCTCATCAATCTGGAATATCATCTGTTCCGACAGTTTCGAGGGGACTGTGAGCAGGCGCTCCAGAAGGGCGAATGTCCTGAAATTCAAGAATTTCACATTTAACACCATAGTTTCTTTTATTATTTCCTTTATTTATTTTCTGTACACATTCTTTTTTTTTTATATACAATATTCCTATTATAAATACAATATTAATAAAAACATTTGAAAATATAAAAAAATAAAGCCCACCGGTATCAGGTACAGGGTCCAAGCTACCGGAGGGTCAGGGCTCCAGAGAGGAACCTCCTAACTATACTCACCGTGTCCAGGAGTATCGCGGACTGAATCAAGCCCTTGATCCAGCTGCCTAAGGGTTCTTACAGACAAGCGGCACGTTGCCAACGGCAGATAAACTGCAGCCGTCGCCACTTGTCGACGGTAGCCGTCGACGCTTGCAGTTGTGGTGTTGGCGACAGCCGCCAACGCGTCGTCGGCAGTCGTCGTCGCCACCTGTCGACAGGTGGCGACAGCTGCAGTTTATCTGCCGTTGGCAACGTGCCGCTTGTCTGTAAGAACCCTTACGAGAGCCTCCTCAGGTATTGATCGATGCTCTTGGCAATTAAGCCATTTCTGTTATAATAGCTAGCCCATATTGTCCCACTGCTGGGCAAAGGCCTCCCTTCATTCCTTCCAACGTTCATGATTCCGTGCAACGTATTTCCAATTCTCAAGGAAGACATCCAGTTCGTCCCGCCATCTCCTTCGTGGTCTGCCGCGACCCCGTGTCACTGCTTCAGGGCACCAATCATGAGCTTAACGGGCCCACAGCTCGTTCGGCATGCGACAGACATGTCCTGTCCAGTCCCATTAAGTTGGGCAGCGTTTTGAGCCACGTCAACGATTTGCGTTTTTGAGCGCAGTGTAGTGTTTTTTACACCTAAGATACTGCGCCAATGTTATTCAACTTTGAAAAGATATAGTAGTTTGGTCATGGTGAGAGGTTGAATGGAAGATGTGAGTGGAAATTCAGGGAGCGTCGCCCTATAAATCGTGATCTGTCAAATGATCGATTTGGTCGAGATGCCATTGTTTAACTATTGTGTCTACTTCGTGGACAGATCATAGGATAAGCCTATAAGTAGTAGATAGTTTAGTCACTACGGTGGAACATACGTAAATACAAACATACATACATAGACTGCTAAAATCATAACCCTTCCTTTTGGCTTCGCCGTAGTCGGGTAAAAAGGCAGTCGGGTTAGTTTATAGAGCAAATACTTGACTACTGATGACGGCTCCAAGTAGTATCTAGTCAAGCTCATAGGCAAAGTAAGATACACCACATTGTACACTTGGTTCGCAATAAATGTTTTGACTTTGACTTTGACTTTGATATTTTCCTTCCCCTGATATACTTGGGTTGAATAACAGCCGCACGGGTTGACCTTCAAGGTTAAGCCGTGCTTACCGAGGTTGGTCCGGGGATGGGTGACCATCGTTACATACCGAGTTTCCTCCGTGCCTCGGAAACGTTGGTCCCGGCTGTCATTTGTAGATCTATGACAGTCGTTATGACTAGTCAGAAGCCGAAAGTCTGACATCCAGTCTTACCAGGTTGTATCGTATTACCCAGTACTAACTGGGTTGTGGAGGTCAGATAGGCAGTCGCTCCATGTGAAATACTGGTATTCAGCTGCATCCGGTTAGACTGGAAGCCGACCCCAACATAGTTGGGAAAAGGGTAGGCAGATGATGACGATGATTTATATGGGTTGAGAGTTGTTGAATAGGGATGATGACTGTCTAAAAAAACTATGATTCTGTTTAGTCCGTCAGTTAGATCATCGAAAAATATTGGACACGTGTTTTTTGTTTAATCAAATTAATAAAAAATTACGAAGATAAAACGTGTGAAAGATCATGAGTGGGGGCTTGTGACGTCACATTTGAGTAAAAAATGTACTCAAATGTGACGTCACATGAGTTTTCGACGCACTGTATAGTCTTCATTTTTTGTTTACGTGAAAAAAGAAAAAAATAAGTGTCCAATATTTTTTGGAAATCTATCAGACGGATTAATTAATTTTTTTGTCATCTACCCTACTACTGGCTACTGAAGAGTTTTACCTGTAATGGTCCAGCACATCGCTGGCAATGAGTTCAACCGTAGCTCCATGCTGCTTGGCAAAGTCTCTCTTGTGCAATGTGGAGACAGCTTCACTCGCTGAAACGTCATTCTACACGTTTGACAATGCTAATAATTTTTATTTAAGTAGCTGTGCTCCACAATCTACGCTAGCTAGCCATATAAATTATGGTATAAAAAATAGCCTACAACCAATTCTCAGACCTACCAAATACACAAAGAATTTCATTAAAATCGGTCAAGCCGTTTCGGAGGAGTGCAACCACAAACACTGAGACTCGAGATTATAGAAGAAGATTACTTCCCTACTTGAATAGGATTTTGTTAATAATTTCAAGGATTTTCATTTTTTTTTCACGGAACCCTAATCCTTTTTGTAAAATAAAAGTAGCCTTAGTTACTCCCTAAATTATTAGCCATCTGCCAGTAAAAGTCCTATCATAATAGGTTCAGCCGTTTCGGAGATTAGCCGGGACAAACAGATATAAGTACATATTTTTTTAAATAATGTTTTTTTGTTAAAGTATCACTTTATTATGTATGTACTTTCATATGCATTCAGTTAAAAGCTGTTATTTTGAAATAACAAACAGACAATTTCATTTTATTTATTTGTATAAATAATATTCCCTTAATAGACAACCAAATATAACCACAGACAATTAAGAGTGGCAGGCAGATGTTGCACATGCATAGATAATATAGACAATTTGATATAATGCCAACATTTTGATCAATTGTGTTTCATTTTAGTTTATTAACATCTAGCTTCTGCCAGCGGTTTCGCCCGCGTGAAGTTTGATTATTGTCCCATGGGATCTTATTACCGGGATAAAAAGTATCCCATGTTTTAATCTAGGTTATAATCTATCTGTGTGCAAAATTTCATGCAAATCCGTTCAGTAGTTTTTGTGTGAAAGAGTACCTAACAAACATCTATACATCCATACAAACTTTCGCATTTTATAATATTAGTAGGATAAATAGTTAGTGTAAAGAAATTGTTGGTAATATTTATCTCTATAATAACATAACATAACGTCGCGCCTGTAATTCCCGAAGGGCTAGGCAGTGGTGCACCTAGTAATCCACCCACATTTCGCCAGTTATGTTAAACTCCCACGTAATAGGTTTTTAAAAATGACTAGTTTACCTACTATTATTTATACATAAGCCATAAGCTGACATTGAACTATTTTTCTTTAATGACATAAGTTAGTTGACATTGAATAATTTTATTGTATTTTTTAATTTTTTTTATTTTTTATTATGATATTGTTTTTGGATTTATAACTTTTATTTTTGTTCTTGATAAAACATATTTACATTACTTATATGTATACATACTACAACTAGAACTCTACATAATTACAAAAATAAAACTAAGTAAACGTAAGTACCTTTGGGTAGGTGTGAAATAATAATTATGTGTTTAATGTTTAATTGTGTTACTTGTGTGATGAATGTATTGTGTTGTGTCATGTCCCTGCGATGAATAAAGATTTTTTCTTTCTTTTTAATTTTTTATTGCTATTATTTTGTTATTTCAAACACAATGTAAATCTTTTGTAAATAAATTGAATTGAATTGAAGCCATATATTAAGGTATTGCCATCAGCCGGGAACACAAATCCAGACCCCGTGAAAAACTCAATAACACTTTGCACAACCTGGGAATCAAACCCAGGACCTCATGCTCAACAGTAATACTTTACTTGCAAACACTGGTCAATATATCTCTCTAATGTAGCAAAGAATAGATTGTTGTAGTGTAAGGAAATGGTTGACACTTTGCATGACCATAACGCAGGCTCTTTCTTTGACCAAAGAATTAGCATTGCCATACAACGTGGCACTGCTGCCAGTCTTCTGGGCATGTTTCGAGATGACAGCGATGCGGAGGTACTTAGATACCTAAGCGTCATGTTAGTTACATAATTCATTTATTTTGTATAAATTAGTCCTTTTTTTTTGTAAACATTTAGTTTGAATTACTTATTAGCTTTAATTCATTGGTGTATTTATTTATTAATTACAATTAAAATACATTAAGCCATTACAGATCGATATCGAAGATACAGGCTGTTGATACCTCTCAAAAATAAACTCAAATGGAAACAACTCTGATTTATATTTTCAGAACAGTACTTAGAAGCAAAACCTAATATTATTTGGTTAGAATATGACCACAAACCACACGTTCAATGTTTCTATAATAACAAAAAAATCACGCAATATCTTCTTCCTTAGAACAGACCCTAAATTTAGAAATTTTAGGACACTTTACAGAGATAAATTAGTGATAACAAATACATTCGTCTAGTGGTCAAATACTTACAAGAACATCCTTCAATCCACAGCTGGTATATCTCGGGATCAATTAAAGTGAAATTACTGACAAATACATCCACTTCTGTATACATTTCTGTTTATTTTTATTAATTTTCGTAACCTGAAATACTCTATCGACTACGAATTTCAGCCAAATTATATTTTTGATTTTTGACATTGAGTCACTGACAGTTGAGGAGATGTTGCCAAATTAGAAAAAATCTGTACCTCAACCGTACTTTACACCGTTTGTGGTGCCGTTTGTGTATTCTATCCCTTAATTACAAAGTGAAGTTAGCAACAAGTACCGCTGACAGGCTAAAATACGATCAGAAACGTGCAATTTTATCAAGGAGGATTGTAAGGTGCACAACGTTTATAAATATAAAATTGGAGATTTCTAGAACCTTTCCGTTATCACTACCAAAAAATAACATAAGTAGACAAACACTGTTTTAAGCTTTCACGGTTCTTAACTATACTAATGTCACTTACGGGATATCTTCCGTGATTTTAAAGTGTTTTTGAGCTCCCGATATAAATAATCACGGAAGATATCCCGTAAGTGACATTTTAAGTATATGTAGACAATTTCATTGATTTAAAAATTTAAAGCTGACTTCCAAATAAAAAACCCATAGCTAAGTGTAAAATAACAGCTCCGAAAATCGATGACCTTGGTTTGTTTGATTTGCTTTTTCGCTGCATATTCTCCTTTTCAAAGCACATAATCTCTAACGTGTGGTTTCCACAGAGCGCAAAATTCTCGCGCACGTAGTGATGTCAATAACCCTCCTTTTGGGCTTCGCCGCAGTTGGGTAAGAAAGTGCTCATCTCATATTATGCTCTTGTAGTTTCCGAACGTCAAACGGTCAAACTCACAGTCACACACACTAGTCAAACTTTGATTGATTTTTTTCGTGATTCAGTGATTGAGCGTTTGTGTTGTCGGAATTATTGAGAAAAAGTATACATTATTAGCAATTTTAAGCCGTAATCTTCATGAATTAAATGTGTAAGTTCGCAATTGAATCTCTATTTTCATTAACACACACGATTCCTTCTGATAAAGACAGTTATTACGCGTAAATTCGGATCTAAAGCGTCAAGTTTTTTTTTGTGGGAGCCAAAAATAGATATGGCCCGTTGGAAAATCGCTGATTTTGAGGCCGTAATAGACTGCTTTATTTACTTTTTATAACACATAATAGTTACCTAATGTCCTCACATAGTTGTTATTGTTGAGACTCGACTTTTGTAAAACCGGTGATTACAGCATTTTTTTTTTGTTTTTGTTGCTTCGTACGAGTGCAATTTATTGATGTGGCGCCATGTTAAATCAATCATCGAGTTTTCTGTGCTATATCTAAATTAAATACGTAAATACGAGCCTTCTAAACCAACCAAAAACCAACTACCAGCACTCCACATTAGCCCTGAACCAAAAAAAAAAGTTTTGGGGAGAGGCTTTTGCCCATCAGTGGGATGTAGCAGTTAACCCGCCTTTAAGAGGACCCTCTGATTAACTGTATTGAGCAGAACATAAAATTTCTAGAATACATTTGCTAAGTAATGATGAAAACCACATCAAAATGCATTGTGTAGCTGTTTAGTTAACTATGTGATCACACAGATAGAAACAAAAAGTTCAGCTTTGTTGTTATCGGCTTCCAGACTGAACAAATGCAGCTGAATACTAGTATAAAACCATGCTAGAGTTCTGTTAAATCTTTATGACAACTCTGAAGTTAGCTGTGAGTGATGATCTGCGCATTATTCAGATGCTAGAATTACCAGGCTGCATAGTAAGCTTACTCTGGAGCAGGCCACGTTTAACTTACCTTGTAAAAACAGGTAGAACTACCTTAAGGTGGATGCTCCAACCAGCCCGCGAAATTAAAATTTTCTTACATTGTTTGCAATTTGCAGGCCAGCGCTAGGTTGTATGTTGATTAAAAAATTCCTCGTGACTGTAAGACGTATGTAGTTACAGGATTATAATCATCAATACCACCCAGGAATGACTTTGACCTTGAAAAAGTCATTCTTGCACCTGTATGAGCTTGGAGTTAAAATTATGTGAGTAAAATAAATAAATAAATATTTCTATTCTTTCAGAGCATCATGTCGGACTCAAAAGATTTGGATGGGCATGATAGTGAAATGATGAGTATGTTTGCCAGTGTTTGGGTGAAGGTGGAAGTTGAGGACGATGATGAAGACAACTCCGAGGGTCCTTTTGAGGCAGAGCATGTGTAAGTATTGCTTCAATAACGATACAATTAAAAAAATAAATTTGATTTTCAACAGTGTTGTAAGTATAACAAACATAATAGAATATAAAATCGATAATAGCCCACCAATATTGAGAATACGGTCTAAGCAGTTGTTTCGAGTTACTGACAAACCTTACAATATGAGCTGTTTTTAGAAGTACTGCTTTCCAAGTCAAACTTTTGATTGAGGTGCCTAACAAGCTTACTCAATGGCGATTGGGCTATATAAGCTATATCAAGTTACATTAAGTATTATTGTCTTAAAATCTTTCTCAATGAGATTCCCTTGTTCTCAGTCGGAATTTGTAATATGTTAATCTCCTATTCCAGAAACTGCAAGAAAAAGAAAACTCCAAAAGAACGCACCAAAAAGACTCTAAAATGTGACACATGCGAATACACAACCATTTATAGGAACTGCTTAAATCTCCACATTCTAGGGCACACCAACGCTGCACCATTTTCGTGCGATACATGTGATTATACAACAAAATATCCTACCTCGTTAAATAGACATATAAAAATGCAACATGAATTGAAAACAATGGAAAAAAGTTTTGATCATTTCAAATGCGATGAATGTCCATATACTACTTGCTTCAAATGGAACTTGAAAGCACATAAAAGAAAGCATAAGTTAGATAAGCAATACAAGTGTGCTCATTGTACATATGCGACTGCTTATAGACATAATTATATGAAACATAGCAAGGTACATAACAAGCAAGAAGTGCTATTTCAGTGTGATAAATGTCCCTTTGTTACAAAATATGAGGGACATATTTCAAGGCATCTCGCTAAGATACACAATGAGGTATCAGAAAAAGCGAATAAATGTAATGTGTGTGATTTTTCAACGAAAGTAAATTGGAGATTGAACGTTCATAAACGTAGAAGCAAACAGAGTAGTGTTATAAAATGTTCTAGCTGTGAATTTGAAACGTTTTACATGTGCGAGTCAAAGAAACATAAAAAAACTCATTATGATGAAGCTGCTGATTTTACATTGGATGAGAATAACGGTGAAGTTACTTTTGATCAACCCGAGTACGAACCAATGAAAAACCAAGTTGATGAAGCAAATCTGTCAGTTCACGAGAAAAGTAACAACTATATGCTGGATCCAAACTGTGAAGTCGACTGGAAGAGTATTAAAGTCATTGAATCTGATTCCAAAGACCGCCCCTTCCAGTGCATTATGTGTAAATACTCATCGCGTTTCAAAGCATCTGTTCAACGGCATTTCCAAAGGCATCATACTGGCAATCAAAACCGGCCATACAAATGTGTTAATTGTGAATTTTCAACAAAAACTAAAGACCAAATTGCTTTGCACAATAAACGCAGTCAATCAGAAGATGAATTGCAATGTAAAGATTGCCCGTTTACCACTTTGTTCAAATGTCAATTTGTGACACATCAGAAGTGTCATTACCCGCATAAATGTTCAGAATGTAACTATTCTTGCAAACATAAGTACGAGATTCAAAAGCACGTTTCTCTTATGCATTTGGGGAACGGTTTAAAATGTCGTTTCTGTGATTATAGAGCTACTAGAAAAGAGAGTCTCTTATGCCATGAAACGGTTCACACTGGGAATAAGCCATTTAAATGTAAGTTTTGTGATTATAAGTCAGTCAGGAAATCTCTTTTGGATAACCACATTAAGAGGCATCATAGCGATGTAAGCCATAATCCTGTCATTGTGGCCGATGGCAAGATTGACACTTTAAAGATACCATTAGCAAATAAAATGAGTAGTACGGATATAATTCAGAATATAAGAGAGCAGGATATTTCGTTGGAAGACATTTTGGATTCACCTGACGTTAAGGATTTTGCTGCTATTATGAATTCTACGGAACAGACTTAAATGTCTTAGTACAATAAATATTACATTACAGCCAGATTAATGTATTTCAAACCTTATTCCGACTTTGATAATGTTCGTAATAGATAATTGAAAACTTATGCTCCGATATACATATTTAATCAGTTTTTGTATTTAGAACTGTGATGTTGTTGGAATAAAGTTTGTAATTGAAAAATGGCACGATGGTATATCTGATAAACTTGTTTTGTAATACGGCCGCCATAGTTCATTTCATAACTATATTCGTCCCTTGGCTCTGCCCTAAATTTCTGTCTTATGATGAAAGGAGGCTAGGCTGAAAGAGACATCGTTTTCAAAGTAATACCTGAACTAGGAAAACCGACTTTACAGCGTTTTTCCAAATCAATTGTCTTCGTAAACATGTTGTTACCATAGATGTTTGGTTGATTATAAGATTTTTTATAACAAAATGTATGTTTTGGGTCAATCTGTAAATAGGTCAAAAAGTGCGAAATAAATAAGTCATGCTTTTCCACTATGGTCGGTTTTATTTTTATGCTTTCTTCGCTCAAAAATAACTTTATACCTATTTATATGGCAAACATATTAAAATCTAGAGCCAAGTCTCCCAAGTCCTAGATATCCATGATATGTAATATGTACCAACCCGCGCTGGGGCCGCGTGGTGGATCATGCATAGCCCACTCCCTCTCAGATTCCTCAGTCCAGACATGAATGAATTGAGGGTCCTAGATAAACCGCCGAAAATTTGTAATGTGATATTCTACAGATTTGGAAATTTCTTATAATATTTAAGAAATTCTTAGATCTATATGTTTAACAGACATTCAAAATGTTCGGAGTTTTTGCCAATTTTAAGACAAATAGGGCTTCTTTTGTGTGGAAATATAAAAAACGGGGTATTAAACAGTGCTATTATTAAATAGTAAAATAAAAAAAACCTGTTCAATACAGTAAATTTATTTTTATAACATTGTTAAAATGAAGAGCTTCTAATGAAGTCGTGGCGCTGGTGGCACGAAAATCTGGAACTTCTACTGAAGTCCGTGGCGGTGAAAAGGTTAATTCGTAAGATTGCACATTCTATTACAGTTTACTGCAGACAGGCGCATCACTTTGTGTTATTTATTCCGTCACTACTGATCTCCAAACGGTGAAGATCTGTCTTAGTCAAAAATTAAAAGATATGTGAAATCTACCAACCTGCATTGGCCCGTCCATTCCCTCTCATAGAGAGGAGGCCTGTGTCCCAGCAGATGTATTTACGCTATAGGCCGAGTATGCATACCTCCGTCTGCCACTTCGAGCTATAAGGGCCGAGCCACCAGCCGCGCGACCTTTTCAAGCGATACTGGTCTTTTAAGTATGTTGATAAAGTTCAAAATTATTTCACTGACAGTGCTCGCCGCGTCGCTGCCATTCCGGTGTGACTCTGCCCTAAAGGTAAGATAAGTCTACAAAGTAAATAAACTGCCGACTGCGTCATTGGTTGTGCGGCCGCAAGCGCGACTGCTGAGCATAAGGTCCTAGGTTCGATTTCCAGGTCGGGCGAATTGGGTTTTTCTATCAAGAATTTCTTAGTAGCAGCCACGGAGTCTGAATTTGCGCTCGGTTGAGGGCAAGAGACTCGCCCCTTATTACATGGGACTTAAACATAACTGGCGAAATGTGGGTGTACTGCTAGGTACACCTCTGCTTAACCATTCGTAGATTGCAGGCGTGATGTTATGTTAAAGTAAATAAAACACCAAACCAAGGACAATTACCTTTTATTAAAGATTCATTGTGCATTCGGTAGATATAAAATAAATGGCAAATTAACATAATAGTTAGGCGTGCGAATGGCATCGGGCCTGTTAGATACATGTACATATGTGTTCACTTTATATATTACTAGCTGCGCCCCGCGGTTTTACTCACTACCCGGCTCTTAAAGGTCGTAGCGTGAAGTTCATCACCCTAAACCCTTTATTAAAAACCGGACCATCAAATGCTTTAAAGATTTTTTTCAAATCCGACTGACTCAGATAAGTTGAAACAAACAGACCTCTTCAGCTTTATTATAGTAATATATACTTTATATATTGTATTAGTGCGATTGAGGCAACACTTATACACCGGCGACAGTGTCGCGTGCCACTAGTGTGTCTAATACGAGGTCAGGCGGAATTAGCTAGTGGAACTGTTAACGAAAAATTTCATGATTTTTTTTAGTTCCTTAGAGTCGAATTACTTAGTACTTACGTAGTAGTTATACTTGGTGTAAAAGTACCCCTAATGAAGCCGAGAGACACTTGTTCTCTCCGTCATTGCGATATTTTTTTTTGTTCTAGACCACACTTGGGAACCTTCTCGCTACAGAGATATTGGGGGTCAAAGCTCCAACTTTTTCTTTAAATACATGTTTTTAATGTTTTAACTTTACTTTAAATACCTCCATGACCCCCGTAGTTTTAAATTCATCCATCAGCACAATGTTTTGAGTACATTACATTGAGTTCTACCGTAAAACGTGATATTTCGCCACCCAAAAAAAAATCGTTTCCCAGCCATAATTTTTACGTAGTTACTAAGTTAGTTGTACAGAATGTTTGGTTGACGGCTTCGTGAAGGGTTTGTTTACACTTTGTATTAGTGTAAAATACACAGATGTGAATAAGAATAAAAATAATTTTCTAACCTCATACTTGCAGAAACTATAAACTAATTACGGTCATTATCAAAACATGCAGCTTCTTTAATTTATTTATAAGACCTGTATCGTGTGTTTTACAAAATAAATGCCTAAAATTATCTTTATTGGCCCAAAAAAAAAAACATCAAATAGTTTTTTCTTTCTGGTACTATCGTTGATATTGATACCCGTAACAACTCCAGTTCCACTAGCTAATTAACCTTGACCCTGTAAAAGTCTGGTAACACTAGCGACACCCGACGTCAGTGCAAGCGCGACGACAAGTGCGTCCCACGCTTTCAAAGAGCAAAGCTGAGCCACAGCTTCAGATATTCTTGTTTTTTTTTTGTTTATAATATTTAATAATATCGTAATCCTTAATGTCTATTAATATTTTAATAATAATCATTACGTAGCAGTAACTAAGCAGCAAGACTAGAATTGAATGGCGATGGCGACTACTAAATATATATATATTTATTTATATATACGTTTATACAGTATTGTGTGTGTAGTCGTATGCGTGTGATTACCTGCAGTCTTTCACAGTTATATTCACTCTAATCCATCAGCAACCTGAATACTAATATAATAAAGATCATTTTAATTATGACATACTTGTCAGTTACAACCTTGAAGTTCACTGTGATTTTGATAAAATAACTGTAAAAGTACTGAACATAAGAATGACGAAACAGTTCAACACAACTCTGCTCTGTCTACCCTGTCGGGGACGCAAGCGTCATGTTGTTGCTTAAACATTTACAGGTTGGAAGAGACATTGGCAATTTAAAAACAATTTCGCTATTCAATACATGTAGGTATTGCAGTTTTGTAGGAAACTGCTGCTTTAAAAAAAACCCGACGAAAATTTCTATGTGAACCCTCACATAGAAATTTTTCGTTCAGAATGATGTCCTACGTCGTGTGTATGTACAAACACACGCACACTAACTACATCACACACACATTGATATCATTATAACACTCAATAGATAACTGGCAACACGTTACATCAACATATTTGTCTATGAGTGGCAACACCGGGAAAGGACGCCCTAGAAGGACAAACGCTGACCTTATTGGCGATACACTTTTGAATGGTCAGGAGGCCTACCATGATCTAATTAAAAACGATTCAAAAGCAAGACAGTTCAGTTTAGGTTCCTAAACTGCATCGCTCAAACTCGTACCATGACGTCCAATACGCTCAGCGGCATTTGGATCGTTAAAAGTGAATGAAAGATCGCAATTTGTGGCTGAACCGCGTTTAAAACGTTTTTGGTGAAAAAGAGACAACGCTATTAGTATCAAATAACTTTGTTTCGCGCACATTTTAGTGTCAGACACGCTCAGAAGCAAGTAACGTTTTATTTGTTTTTAACTTAGTGTCTAGTATAATCTTCCTCAAAAAACTCAAACTAAAGCTGTTCATCAGACATCTGTTAGAGAAAAACAAATGTGGTTAAAAAAAGCATATAAATAGGTATTTTAGACTTTAAAAGAAAGATTAAAGTACACTCACATTGGTTTTAAAACTTATTTTCGTCAATAATTCAGTAAACGTTTCAAAATAGTTACCTATATTGAATCGCTTATCTTGACAGTTGAGCGTTTCAGTTGAGCTGCTTTGTGGACGTCGTGGTACCAAACTAGTGCAAAATTGAATGAATGAAACCAAAACTTGCGACTCAGTTTGGAGTCAATCGCTGTCAGATGGCATGGCCTAAATTGAATCGTTAAACTGACGTCATGGTACGAATTAGAAGAACAGTTCAGTTTAGGTCCTAAAATGGATCGCGTTAAGAGCTCGTGGTAGGCCTCCTGGTGCGTATTGCTCGCTACCGGCGTGCGTGTATGAACGTGGGTGAGATAGTGTCATCTTTTGGGGGTTGGCTTCCAGTCTTAAGGCGACTAAAGGAGCTCAATTAGTAACTCTAATTGTGGTGGTTTAAACTTCGTTTGAAATACTGTTAGAATAAAGTTCTAATCAGCTTGCACTACAAAATGGTTGTAACGTCGGTCACTGCGGGCCGAATAGTGCGAAATTAGTGGTTTTTTGCGATTTACAAAAAATCTATTGATTGGACTAAAAAAATAAATCACTATCATGCTAATATGTTGCTTGTAGAATTATTTGCCAAAAAATCTGAATGATCGCATGTATTTGTTTGGTTGTATGGTTTTTACTCATTAAAAGAAATTTTAGAGATAAGTTCGTGATTTTTTTTTAACGAGTAAAATTAGTTGTATTATATTTTCAAAACACTATCATACTAGAATATATCCTGAAGAATATCATATATTTTTCTGGTTTTGTGTATTGCAGTGAATCATATGCTTTTTTTGCATTATAAAACTCGCGTTTAGCTCCTGTAGTCCCCTTAACGGATACCAGTATTATGGAGCGACTGCCCATCTGACATCTACATCCCAATAACCGGGTAATACGATACCAAAAATCAGTATATAAGGATCGTAATTCGTAGCAGGTAGAGTACTGTAGTTTCAGCCTATCCCATGGGGAAACTGCGTGAGCTTTTAATTATGACGCTAGTGTTGCCAGTGATCTAGACAATATTACAATAACAACATTTACAAAGTCGTGCCGAGATCATAAAACTAAATATACGCCTGACAGATTCGTTTTAAACTCGTCCATACTCGTGTAGTACTATTAAATAACGAGATGTGTGTGTACCCTACACCTCTGGCGACCCCCTCGGGGCTACAGGCGTGATGTTATGTGTAGTACTTATGTGATAGTACTTACACCATACTCACTTGTTTTATATAAACTAATATTATTTTTTTTAGTTTCTTTAGTTCTCCGAGTGATGTATACAGAGTGCTTTGTTTAATGACGTCAATTTTTAGAGGGTTTATACAGGCTGTTTGAAGTAAATCATTTATATCTAAGACACACTTTTACTAAGATAATTAATTATTCTAGCAGAATTTTCTTGTGTTATCATCCCTGGAGTTTTATTTCTCTCCTTGTTGACAGTTCAAAAGTGTCTGTACCTAAATGGTTTCATTGAAATCAAAGCTTTGAGTTTGAGTGTGGCAAATAGTTAGTATAAGTTATGTCTCAGGTCATCAAAAAGCCTCGTTTTTTTACCCTATAAAAATTAACATCACTTTCACTTCCCAGTTTAAGACAATCATTTATAAATCTATTACATTCTGTTGTGTTTAGTAAACGTTTCAAATGTCGATGTATGGTGTGTTTTTTTATTATATTTAACAATTATGTATGTAGTGTGACGGATACATGGAGCGGGCTATGTCCACTATGTCCAGCAGTGGACTGCTACAGACTGTTTGTTCAGTAGCTCGTGTAATAGACTGATATGATGATATTATAGATTATCTAAAAGGTACAGTGTCGAAGATGACCGCTGCCGCCATGACAAAGCGCAGCGACTCGACTGGGTTCTATGCAACTCTATGACAACGCTTCCGTAGCTAGTGGCTACATAATAAGCCGTTATTCAAGGTTAAGCCGCACTTGATAAGGTCGGTCTGTAGATGGGTGATCATCATTTCATAACGAGTTTACAGCACGTTAAGCCGTTGGTCCCGGCTGTCATTTGTACCAAGTGGTATCGTATTACCCAGTACTAACTGGGTTGTGGAGGTCAGATAGGCAGTCGCTCCATGTAAAATACTGGTATTCAGCTGCATCTGGTTAGACTGGAAGCCGACCACAACATAGTTGAGTAGGGCTAGGCAGATCATAAGATGGTAACATTGCCAAGTATTGCCGTTTCCATAGAGTTACTTAGAAACTAGTAGAACCCCTTCGAAATTCTACCTTTAAAGAGTAGATACCTAATTAATTATTTTAAATCTAGAATGTTTTCTTACAGTAGTCTTTTAACATGATAAAACACAAAACACATCGAACATTGAATACCAATAACATGTTAACAATAGCCCTGTCGATACGTTTAAAAGCATAAACATTATTATACCTTAACCATATCTAAGTATTTTAAAAATTACGCTATCCCACCTCTACATCAATATATCGATACTTTTCAAGTATTTGTAGCTTATAGCGTTCCCATTCCACAGGCCGTGTAGATGGCGCGTCCATAGCTTAGACCCAATCTGACCAATGACATCAAATTTTGAAGTATAAAATGAGGTCGACAGATTTTCAACCAATGACGATGTTTGGTTCATGCGATGCTAGCGCCATTAGTTCCACTAGTTGCCCACCTTATTGGGACACGCAGGCCGTGGTGGATGTCACATGTCTTCTAATTTTTTGGTTCTAGGACACGCCAGTTTCCTCACGATGTTTTCCTTCACCGTTTTGAGAGCAGTGGTGATGAATAAGTTACAGAAAGTAACGCGCCTGTCTGGGTTTGAATCCATTGCCTCTTGTAGCAGAACTGTTTAAATCTTTGTTTAGTGTGAGCAAGCAATGGAGCTAGACATCCTGTAGGATGGGTGTAAACGTACCCCTAACGAAGCCTCATTTTTTTGTTCTAGACCATACCTGGGAACCTTCTAGTTACGGAGATATTGGGAGTCAAAGTTCCTTTGCACAACTTTTTTTTTTAATACAAGTATTTTATGTTATCACTTTAATTTAAATACCTCCACGACGCCTGTACTATTCAATGCATTCTGTTTAATCAGCACAATGTTTTGAGTGCGTTACATTGAGTGTAAACGTGATTTTCACCCCAAAAAAATGCTTGAGTAGAGTTACTTAGTTTGATGTACCTACAGAATGTTTGGCTGACGGCTTTGTGAAGGGTTCGTTTACACCCTGTAGCTCCATCTCCTGCCTGAACTACTAACTACTGAATACTCGTCAAACTATCGACATATCAACGTAAAAAGTACAGAAGTATTAAAATATCATTTTTCAATCAGCCGATACATACATATATTAACAAATTTTGAACTATGTTGCACCCATTTTGTAAAATATTCATAATTTTTTTGAGGGTAGAAACGAATTTTGTACATGACATGCTCGATTTTTATTTTATGTAACAATTATACAGGTTGGTTCTTTTAACGTCAATTCTAAAAGGTGTTTGGGCTTAAATAGCAAAATAATCAATTATCCAGTCTATTATCGTGATATTAACAATGTTTTAATGTACATGCATACAAACATAAACTAACGCCTTTTTCCCATATACAATACAAAATTCTGATGTGACATCACGTATTTTCGGGGTTAAAATGACTTTTAAGAATTGACATTAATCAACCAAAACACCTTGTATACCATAAATATGTGTTTTCAACTATAACGTGTCACTTTATTTCAGTAGTTACGACATGAAAGGTCTTCGATTCAAATCCTAGTTCGACAATATTTAACGTAAATTATAATTACGAGAACATTATTTTCACAGTTACTGGAATCGTTTGAAACAGCCAGCGGCTTAAAACATCTTTTGTGACCGTTTTAACTAACTCCTAAGGGACATCAAAACGGATACCTAAATTTTTCATCGGTAATTTTAAAGAATCAGTTGTTCCATACATTTTAAACGTGTAGTATTGCTCTTTGTAAGACACAGCTTTGTGTTTCTAAAAACGGGCCACTAAAATACATGCCATTTTTAGTTAAAAACACATATCTCAGTATGTCCTTATGTTATTGATAAAATAGATATTATAGCACATTGCATTCCAAGCGATTAGTTTCAGCTTGAATTTATTTCTATATTCAGAATCATCGTCTTCAGATCACCATTTTGTTTAGCCAAGCGAGATACTATATTCTCACAATTGTATACATATTGTCACTTTTTACTATGGAGAACGCTTAGAAAAACCATTTGAAGAAATTCTTTAGTAACAGGTCGGATTTTGGATATGTGCCCGGTTGATGGTAATAGGCTGGCGTCTATTACAAGGGACTTAAACATAACTGAAAGTACAAAGTACGTGTGTACATTTTATTGACTTATCTGAGCATTATCTATCGTCAAAAGTGACTTTTTATACATTTTCCCTTGTTTATCTCCATAATTTCAATGAAACTTTAATTTCCTACATCGTACAATAAAAATAATCATCGGCTCTTAGAAAGAGATAGCGCCATATGAATCGTTTGTACAGCGTTGTCCTTGTCTTTACTTGTCATGATTTGTTCGTTGTCTCATAAAATCATTTACTTAAAATATAAAATAATATAGAGAGCTTATAAAACCACACAATTAAAATAATCCAGCATTTTCCTAACTATTTTGGGGACAGCCAAGAACCAGTTACTGAGTAACATGCCCCTTGTAAATACTGATTGTCAAACTTCGGGATGTGACTATCACAGATCTATGAATGACACCCCAATTTATAAGAAAAAATCCCCCACCTGGACACGGGTTGCTGACCTGGAAGTCTTTAAATAGACTCCGGACACAGGTTGGCCGAAAGAAAAACGGTGGAGATACAAAGATGAGTCTGCCCTGGAGTATAAATGTAGCGTTGCCCCACAAATGATGGGACACTTGATATCGTGTCCTGAACGCTACTGAAAGTGCCAAATTCGTTGCAAATTTTGGGCTGACTCAATTTGAGAATTGTCATCGACACGCTAAGAATATACGAGAAAAAATGGGACAGAGACAGCGCTCTACAAATACGAAATATACCGAACCTTCTCTCTCTAACACCCGAAGTTGTGCACGGCATATAGTAAACCTACTCAAATGTCACTTTGTATAGCGCGCCGACACTTTTAGTGTCAACGTGGCCTTTAAATGTAACTAATAAATAATTAAGAGATACAACACTAAATTAAGCATTTTATAGCAAAATAATGTTCTAGTATCGTTCTGTTAGGTGCCTCATGTGGTACTTTTAGTGAAAATTGTGATGATTCAGGCCTTTTGACCAAGCTGTCACTATAAAGTACCAAACCGACCCAACAAAGCACATACAATAAAATAAATAATGCACCGCTTTTTAAAATTAACTCAATATTTACAAAATAAAACATAATTTAAAACTTTTCAATTACTAACACAAATAATATACAGGGTGACTCGTTCAAGGCTTGATAGTGGCGAAGAAATGCAATTACATTTTCTACATATCTCTTACGTTTTTATAACAAAGTGTCATAGAAAGTTCTATCTAAGAGTAAAAGTAACAAAATCTGTTAATTGAAACGTTACGAATGTGATATAACAAAAAAACATTCAGTAAAAAAGGCACAAGCAATTAAGCTTCCATTTACTCTAGGAACTTCTTGCAACACTTTGAATATAAACGTTCATATGTAAGTGGTCGTGCGCGTCTCCCCTCGCCTATAGCGTGCGAGCGAGACAGAGCTATCCGTCTCGCCTCTCGCGCGGCATGATATGGCATGTGTTACTGTTAGGGCGCGATGGACAGCGGGCGGAAGCGCCGCGCCCGCGCCGCGTTGTGCTGCGGGGCGGGCGCGGGCGGCGCGGGCGGCGCGGGCGGCGGCGAGGCGGACGAGGACGAGGCCGAGGCCGGCGGGGACGACAGCAGCAGGGCCGGCACGCCGCGTGACGTGCTGCGGCTGCGCATAAATAAACACATCAATTACACACTGTTCACAAAAATTTCAAAAACCTTGCATAAAAATTCCCAAAATACATCCTATGTAATAATACCTAAAGTCCAGACTATATAAAAAATACCCATCATCCGTACTCTGTAAAAAATACCCCCATCCTTTAAAAGGTGGCACCGACGCCAAAAGGGTTTCTTCGAACTCGTCGTCGCGCTTGCCGTTCGCTACGCGCGCTTTACCACGGTAACGATACATTGCGTATGAGGAAAAAAAAACAAATCTAATTTCCTGAATTCCCATAACTTCCCTGAAATAATTTCTTGTACCGGTGATCTTAGTATGATATACTGAATTCACCCCATCTGTCTGCGTAGGGCGTATTATCTATGTGCTTTAAAGTAAGTTACCTAGAATGGTGGTGTGGCGGCTGTCGGTGCCTCGGCCTGGCGAACCGCAGGTTCAGTTCCCGCGCCGGGTCTACAGCGTACTTGTCGGCCGCATTCTGACGACGGCGACGTAGTGCTGCGGGGACAGGACTGCGGCTCTTTATTGTGTTACGAGTTCAGGGTGGGGCGGGGGAGGGAGGTCATTTGGAAAAATTTAGGCTGAAGCGAGTAAATACGTTGTACTGCATGAAGACGCATTTTGCGTCGCCGTGCGGTACAAACAGGACTTCAGTATGAAACCGAATGCAGCGTAAATTCCGCGACTCACAGTTAAAAAAATACGCTCGTTTGACTTCAGCCTTAATTGGCTAATTTATGTGCCAATGTGACTTTTGTAGCTCTTTGTCTTTTGAACCCAAGACACGCACCTCTGATTTTTCAGATTCATGTGGGTATTGTATAATTATTATATCTTGCTTCGGTGAAGGAAAACATCGTGAGGAAACCAGCATACTTTGACGGTTTTAAAAAACTTTGCCCCACACTAGGAATTTCTCCTGTATCGTGGGTGTGTCTACAAACATTTAAACTCGCATACAACCTTTAATAACCTGAAATCGTATCAATAATTATAGGCCAATATCTATTTTGCCAGCTTTATCGAAGATACTCGAAAGAATTATTAACCAAAGATTGGTTGATTATTTAGAAAAAAAACAATTGCTTTCATCCAATCAGTACGGTTTTCGGCAGGGTAAGTCGACTGAGCAAGCTGTTAATAAACTGACAAATTACATAAGCTCAAATCTAGATAAAAGAAAAAATGTATCGCTATCTTTCTCGACTTGGCAAAGGCCTCCGATACGATTCTGTCTCCATCCTGCTGGAAAAGTTGGGAATTAGAGGGACGCAGCACGAGCTTTTCAAAAGCTATCTGTCTGGGAGATCTCAATGTGTTCGTCTAGATGCACATAGGAGTGATGACCTTCCAATAACGCATGGAGTACCGCAGGGTAGCATCTTGGGGCCGACCTTATTTCTGGTATACATTAACCAACTCACAAATCTTAAATTGTCCCAAGGCGAAATAATCTCTTTCGCAGATGATACTGCCCTCTGTTTTGCTGCCGATACCTGGGAAGAGGCCTTCAGTGCTGCTCAGCTTGGTTTTGATAAGGTTGGAAAGTGGCTGCAGTGTAACATTCTTACTTTAAATGTAGATAAGACTAAGTTTGTCTGTTTCGGCATTAGGGATGTAAGTGGAGTCGCTAGTACCCTGAAAATCGTCTCACACGAGTGTCAAGTAAAATCAGTCTGCACTTGCTTTGTATTTAAAAATTTGCGGCATGTCGCTGACCCACAACTGCTGAAACAGATTTATTATGCTCTCTGTCAGTCGCTTTTGTCGTACTGTATTTCCTCCTGGGGTGGCTCCTCTAAAACAACTTTAAAGCGTCTTGAGATCGCCCAACGTGCGGTACTTAAGGTCAGCACTTTCAAGCGTATTTTTTTCCCCACCGCTCAACTGTACAAGAACTGCGAAGTCCTTACCGTAAGACAACTATATATATTGAATGTTACTCTCCTACAACACTGTAAACAAGACTTTAATCCATTAAATCAACAAACACGAAGAAAAGAAAGGGTTTGTGTCAGAAAAGATGTTACTAATACTAGATTTAGCACAAGATTTTCTAACTTCTTTGGACCTTACATCTACAATAAGACGAACAAAGCTATAAACATCTACCCCTTGAATAAAACACAATGTAAGAAAAAGGTAACTGAATACTTACAAAAACTTTCTTACGAAGAGACCGAACTTCTACTACATATACCAAGGTGATTGTCTGCTTACCACAGATACACACCTTCTCACACTCACGCACACACATTATCATATTACACAAAGAGAGGACATACACACTAACACACTATTCAGAATTTATTTTATTTTAAGGATTTTATCATTTTGTGTCACCAATGTTATTGTCATGATTTTGTTAATTTATTTATTTCATAGGTTTTATTTTTTTAGTGATTTTATTCAAATGTATTCATTTTAATTATTTTATTAATTTATGTCAATGGTTGTAATCTAGTGATTTTATTTAAATTATTTATTTGTAATTATTTCATTAATTGTATTAACTTTATTTTAAACATTTATTTATGTTTTTGGTAAAATTTGCTTGTATAAAACCCACTAAGGTAACATTTCTGATTTTTCCCTCAAATAATTTATAATTAATGGCAGCCAACTACGAACTAGGCGAAAGCCTGTATTTCGGCTATCAGTATAGCCGAAATACAGGCCTAGTTAGCCTAGTTCGGCTACAGATGTTTAATTCTTTTGCGTACTGAAAAATATAGCCTAAAAGATATTTGGTATTTCTGTGACATTTTCTTGAATAAACATATTATTATTATATTTATTATTATTTTAAAAATGTAATGTCCACTTTTTGGGACAACTCAGTACAGAAGAGCGGAAACATGAATGGTGTCAATCTTTCTTTCTTTCGTGTGGTTAGTGCCTAACTAGAAGCCTTATTCACAACGCTTCGATTCGATTCCGTGTCGGTAAGGAACCGTATTCGACAATCTCATTTCCGAGCCGAAGAACTGTCAAAACGCTATTCACAGATCTGAACGGATACGTTTTTTTCTATCCGATAGACCGTTCTGTTTATGGGGAAAGCTACAAAATGGTAGTAAATAGATGATCGTGGTAGAAAATTTAAAAAAAATGCCAAACTGCCAAAGCGCGGAAAAAGTGTTTTGAATTATAAGTGATATCTTCGTAAGGGAGAGTAAACCGTAGTTTTCTTTTTTCCTTTCTTTTTAACTTTATATCTAAAGGAAAAGTGGCTGTAAGTATTTGATATCAGTATTACACAATTGTCCTGCGGCACGCCGACGGTCTCTGGCTCGCACAATCACATACTCCATCTACCAAAATACCAAGTAAAGTTTACTAAAATCTAGAACGAATATCACATTTCTTTAAAGACTTTTAATTTATGTAAATGCGGATACATCAATGAAATACGGTCAATACAATAATAAAACTTCATTTACTTTCTTCAGGCAGTGTTTAAAAAGGTTACAGTCTTTTTATTTCACTGAAACAAGCTGGAAATATGGTTTATTTCTTTGTTTATTTTTGTTCGATATGACTCCCGATAGCAAACAGCTGTCGGAAAGATTCGAGTATTCATATCGAATTGAACTGTCAAAGTTATTCGATTTCGGATTTGTGAATTGCGTTTGGAGGACATCTTCGATATCTTAGACATTCGATTCGGTACGAAATCGAATCGAAGCGTTGTGAATAAGGCCGCTGGTGTCAGAGTTTTTATGCCGCCCATGGGCCTCTACTTGGCTTTACATGCCGTCAAAAAACATCTCTCTGGCATGCTGATTTCCTCACGATGTTTTCCTTCACCGAAGCAAGTGATAATTATACAATACGCACAAGAATCCGAAAAACCAGAGGCGCGTGTCTTGGGTTCGAACTCGAGACCTACGACTTGGCTGTCCGACGGTCACACTACTAGGCTATCGCTGCTGTATACGGTGTCAATGAATTAGGAAGATAAGTAGAGTGTGGAGCATATGCTAGCACTAACCGGGCGTAAGGTCGGCCACGTCGGGCGCCAGCGGCCCGTCGCCGCTCCAGCTGGCGCACTTGGCGAGCCTCTGCTCGGCGCCGCACGCCACCGGGATGCGGGACGTGCTGGCGCTGCCGGTCGAGCGCTGGACACAAAATATTAACATAATATCATTTCAAAATAACTGCCTATTGCTGAATGCATATGAAGATATATAAGGTGTACCTATTCATACACGAAATCTCTTAAGTCATTGTATTTATCATTTTGAACAACTTTTACTATGGGACCAAACGCTGAATCGCGAAAAAAATCAGCTGTTCCCTACAATATGTTCGCATAACTCGTCAAAATGTATGGAACAGCGGATTTTTTTGATGATCTTATGTACGGCTTTTTTAACAAAACACATCTTTTTTTTATTTTTGTCTGTCTGTTTGTTTCGGCTAATCTCTGAAATGGCTGAACCGATTTTGACGGGACTTTAACTAGCAGATAGCTAATATTATAAAGATTAACATTGGCTACTTTTGTTTAAAAAAAAGTATTAGGGTGCAGTGCAAAAAACATAAAACCTTTGCTATTGTTAACAAAATCCGATTTAAATAGAGAAGTAATCTAATATACATATTATAAAAATCTCGTGTCACGGTGTTTGTTACCGAACTCCTCCGAAACGGTTGGACAGATTTTTTATGAACTTTTTTTGTGTATATTTGGTAGGTATGAGAATAGTTGGTATTTTCATCTGCTGTTTTTTAGTCTCACACATGCACATCAAAATTTACACGCAAACGAAGTCGCCGGCAACATCTAGTTTATAATATTAGTATGAATACTCACATCTCTTAAGCTTTGTGATCCGTCGCCAGCAGCACTGTTTATTTCTTTCTTACTAATTGCTATGATGCTTCTGTAACAACAAAAATACGAATCTTGAATCAATTTATCTTTCATTTAGTACCGGGTAATCAATCAATAGGGTAGATCATTTACATATACTAGAAAGAGGAAAGGACCCAATATTGAGCCTTGCGGAACCCCCATTTTTAATTTTAAACCCTGTGAATTAACACCCTTTATTCGAAGATATTCTTGTCTATCACTCAAATAAGATATTACCAAACTAAGTGCAAGTTTATTTAGTCCGTAATGCTCAAGTTTCAAAAGTAATGTGTCGTTATTTACGCAATCAAATGCTTTGGAGAGGTCACAAAATATTCCTATGGCGTCTTGGGACTCTTCCCACGCAATAAATATGTGCTTTAATAAGGTTACACCGGCGTCAGTCTTACAACGTCCCTTGGTGAAACCATACTGTTGATCGTGTAAGATTCTGTTGGTGTTAAAATGATTGAGCATTTGATTAAGCATTACCTTTTCAAACGCCTTGCTAAAACCTGGCAACACGGATACAGGTCTATAATATTATTAGTAGCTTTGTGTTTTAGTAGTAGTATATTAGTAGTTACACCTTGTATTAAGCGCCTTAACCCAATATTCGTTCCATTTTGTACAATAAAACGGCCTACCTGTCTGGTATGGCGTCTAGCCGTGTTCGCTCCACCGCTGGACTCTGGCTCTTCTCCCCGCTTCGGGTTGATGACCTGAAACCAAAGACAAGGGGTTCTATTAGAATAAATACCAGACACCCATCCCATCACTACTGTAAGAATACTAGCATACTTTTGTCTCATTATTTAGGTAGTCAGTGGCCTGAAAGCCCAACCAGCTTTATCCAGGGGTATCGTATTACCCAGTACTAACTGGTATTCAGCTGCATTTGGTTATACTGGAAGCTTCCAGTATTACCGGATTCAGTTGAATACCAGTATTTTACATGGAGCGACTGCGTATCTGACCCAGTTAGTACTGGGTAATACGTTACCTTGGTTAGACTGGTTGTCAGACTCTTGGGCCACTGACTACCTGTAACGACTGACAAATTTATAAATGACAATCAGGACCAATGTAACGGGTGGTCACCCATCCACGGAACAACCTAGGCAAGCACGGCTAAACCATAAGATCGACCGGAGATTCTTGTTATAAGTGACTTACCGTTTGTCCCGGTGATGTTCCGTGGCATCGTAGTAGACGGACGCCTCGTCGTGGTTGGCTCGTATCTCGCCGCTTATCACGGATTGAATCTTCACTGCAACAACACAACATTATTAATTTTATTTGTTTTACAAGTATGGGACAGGTAACGTCAATACAGTGTTCAGTCAAACTGCTATAAGTATGTAGCTCTGACTCGGCTTTACATTGGATTCGAACTCGAGACCTATGACTTAGCAGTCCGTCGGTCACACCACTAGACTATCGCTGCTACCATACTGCTGCTGTTTGTATAATAATGTGTACGCTGTACCGGAGGTGGGGGGCTCGTCCCGTGCGGGCGGGCGCACGCGGATCTCCAGCCGGCTGGACACCGTGGCGCCGCCCGGGGGGGACGCGGGCGGCGCGGGCGGCGCGCGCGAGCTGGACGTGGCCGCGCTGAGGCTCTGGAACCAAGTAGACAAGAGTGGCTGTTATTATTAACCCAGGAGAAAAAAATATAATCCATCGTTCACTAGTTTTCTCGTGAAAAAAAAAATCCCGGTTATTGTATCCCTCGCTCCGCTCAGGATTCAATTCTAGAATCCTTTGCTACGCTCAGGATTCTACTCTAGAATCTTTCGCTGCTCTCGGGATCCAACTTAGTCCCTCGAAATAAATTCACTTTTATTTCACTTGTTGTATAATGCAATATTTAAGCCAATTTACAGAAACAAGTTTCATTTATAATTATTATTATTTTATTTCGAGACTCTTTCGTGTCTGAGTAAGCATGGCAAACTGTCGTGGAGGTCAGAGAGACAGTTGCTCCATGTAAAATACGGAGGGGTTAAAAAGTTGCTAAAACACATCCCGTGTTTTAATGTTAATGGACGACCCCCAAAAGGCGTGTGTTTATGTAGTTAGTACTTACAGGGGCGCTGAGTGCTCTGTGCGGCGGCGCGGGCTCGTCGTCGTGCCGCGCCGCCACGCCGCGCATGACGTCCAGCCGGTAGCGCACCGACCCGCCGCTGCCGTCGAACGACGCCTGCTGCAGTAGCGGCGCGCGGAGCGAGCGGACCCGACAACCTGCCAGTGAAAGGGGACAGTTTAAGACACTACAGTATACACCTAGACACTACGTAGAGTGCCTTGCTACCGAAGGGAAGCCGGCAGGAATCGGGTTCTAAGGTGCCTTCGGGCCTGTTACACTGTTATCTAGGCAAAAATGAGGAAAAGACTATACAATAGTGTATCTCCCACGTCTTAATCGCGAAAAAATATTATCAGCTGTCCCGTACAAAAGTTTAATACAGATTTTTCTGACATTCGCTGCCCTAGTTCACAGTGGCGTTAGGGGTCAAATTTGTGAAAGTGGAAGCCGAAGAAAAGAAACGAGGATTATCATTTTTCTTTTTCGTCACCTCCGTATTCTATTTTCGTTTTAACCTCATTTTCATTACTAGCGTATTACTAGAAATTTTCAGCAGTGCCATGTTGGATTCTCATTTAAAACTCCAGAATTAAATTAGCTAGAAAAACACCTCTGACCGCCAATGTCTGTGCGGTCTCACTAGCTAATTTTATTTGTTAATGGAATAAGAAAGTAATAAGGCACTTACCGATAGCAGGCAACGACCAACACCTCGGCAAACTGGGCTGCAACTTGGGATAGGCATCTATCCCCGGTATATACAGACAATGCAGCTGTTTCCTCCTCGCAGTAGGTTCTGTGCTCTTTTTGGCAGGTTCGCTCTGTTGCCTGGCAGTCACAGGGCGAGGGGCCGGAGGGGTGGGGGAGGGGACTGGAGCTGGTGGGATTGGCGCTGCGGCTGCGGCTGTGGGCTGTGGGGGTGGTGGGGCTGAGCTCGTGGGCGGCGGTGATGTCTTTTCTGTTTGCGCTGTGGCCTGTAACAACGGGTTTTTTTTCGTGGTTAGATTGACAGAATTATTGTAGACTGTTTATTTAACACAAAATAGAGGAACAAAAACCGTGGATGGTGCATGTTTGGGCATCATTCTGCAGAGTTGGGTGTTAAAAACAGTATTTCTGGGTATAATGTACGGTCAGCAACCGCACATTGTACTTTGGCATAGTTAAAATACTGCAAAATTTTATTAATTTATAAAATGTAGTGTCGTCACGTACGCAAGTACGACAGTCTTCGGTTTAATATCGAGCTCGCGCCACATCCAATTTTTTTAAACTTATTGTAACATTTTTTATTATTTTCATAGTACATTATTTAAGTGCAATTTTGTATTTAATGTGTTGTGAACATTGACATTTATTTTATTAACATTCAACATTTAGTGTAAAGGCTCATACCCCCTCACTTTTTGGTCCTTCGAGCCGGATCCGTTCTTAGCTAAATTGGTGTCGAGTTGACCCAAACATGATTCAGCGATGGTAGAAACTGAACGGAGTTTACCGATCTTTGGTTTCGACTCGAGAAAACATTTAGATATTAAAATGAAAGTTAGCATATTTATACTAAAAAAGCTCGCTTTGGATAGATTGAGAGATCCAGAAAAGTACTTTTCGACTACTTTAAGAGTCTACAAAAAATAAAGATATTAATTAATCCGAAATATTAATTAAATTGTAGAACAGAACAAACTTTTATCATGTGCACCATACAAATCACAGGTATGAAAAAACAGTAATAGGTTATCCAAACTAAAGCTATTAGAAATATAAAAGCATAATACTAGAACTGAATAATAGTATATTTTATAACGAGGGACTAAACGAAGCCATAACATACCAGAGGTGGTTTGACTCCCGAGCTTGCGAGGGAGTCAATGAAACCGAGGGTATATTAAGTTGGCGTTTAGTCTCGAGGTGCAAACTGTACTTTTCACTCAAAGTGCGAGAAAAATAGTCAATTTAGTACAAAAACATTAATTATTCCTCCAGTCCATAGAACTTTCGTAAGTTTTTAGGTAAATCTTCCGCGTTTTTGGCGGCAAAAGATTATCTATTATGTCTTTTGCTCTTTGCTCGACGTCAAACTCTTCACTGTCACTGGACATTCCTAATAAATTTATATAAAACCGAACAAATTTACACTCGACAAAAATTCAGAAATTTTCGCGGTCAGTTTTTTCTTCTAAACCAGTCACAGATTAATAATTTAAAACGCATGGCGCCACCTTCCTTGCAGAAAAACCATGGAACTAAAACTTTCAACATTTTCGCAATGAAGATGGTCCACACTCTACAGATAATAGTAGTATATTAACTGGCTGTTTGAGTTTGTCTATGTCACATGAAGGAAATTAAAAAAACGAATTACTTTTTACTCCCTAGGGACTAAAGTGGTCACTTTACTCCCGCTTCGTAGGGCTATATTAGCGTACTTTTAGAGCATGAGAAGTGAAAAATGTATTTTCACCTCAGCACCTCAAACAAGCAGGTTTTGCTGTTTACAGACAGTGAGCAAAATTCGATTTTGCTGCGAGCGTGAGACAAAGTAACTTTTTAATAATTTTTTTTAAATACCGAGAACTGTGCAGGTCTAGTCACAAAATTCGAAAGATTTCAACTTCACTTTGTTCTGTCACTTTCACTTCGATACGAAAAAAGCGAGAGATATAAACAAGTCGATTCGAAATTCGATTTTCAAATTCCATATCTAGTAGGCCCAAAAAAGAAACAAACAATGAAACGTTCGGATACCGATATTGTAAATCGATAACCGTAATATTGTAAATCACGTGTTTAGGTTTTAAATGAAAAATTGTTATATTTCGAATAATCGAATTATATTTTTATATCAAGATGAAGAATGTTGAAGAAAAAAATACGAAGTTTATCATGTATCTACTTATTTATTTATAGTTACTTATTACAAACTTTATTATTGAGACAGAATACCGCGAGTGTAGTTTCAGAACGCATTTTTTAAAAAAATGCGGGATTTAAATTTTAATTGTTTTATTTTCTGTGTGTTCTAGCAATAGTTTGGTCAGTGTACACTAGCTACAAAGTACAATAACATTTGGATAATAAAGTAATAATAACAAATAAATATGAGTGAGTCCAGTGACGAAGTCTGCTATTTAACACCCGAAGAATAGAAGCTTAATGTAAAAAATGCAAAATTAAGTTTCCTGCCTGGAAAGTCTCGCGAAAAATATCTAAAAACTTATGATATCTTAAGCAATGGAGACTGAACTGTTACTTTTAATTTGCAAAACTACAACCATTTCATTTTTGATTTTTTGAAATTATTTAAATGTTGTCATCATCATCAGCCTATTAACGTTCCCACTGCTGGGACACGGCCTCCTCTCAATGAGAGGGAATGGGCTATAATCCACCACGCAGGCCCAGTGCGGATTGGTAGATGTCACATGTCTTCGAATTTCTGGTTCTAGGACATGCCGGTTTCCTCACAATGTTTTCCTTTACCGTTTTGAGAGCAGTGGTGATGAAATAAATTACACAAAGTCATGCGCCTACCTAGGTTCGAACCCACGACTTACTATTCGTACGTCGGGGCCGCCACTACTGGGCCACCGCTGCTCTCATGTGTCTAGTCTCTTAATGTGGTGTGCTGATTTAATTTTTACCATGTTGTTTTTTTTTACCTTTAGGTATATGTTCTCGCTGCTGAGGTGAAAAGTTGTATGTGTTACACGAGACCAAAGTTATTTGCATCTCGTGTCTTTGAATCCCTCGCTACGCTCAGGATTCTAACCTAGAATCACTCGCTACGCTCGTGATTCAACTATAGAATCCTTCGCTTACTCGGGATTCAAAATCAACACTCGCAGCAAAAACCCACTTTGCTCTCTTGTTGCACAAATAACTATTGTACATACATAGGTATATATCATGATCTGTCAAATGACAAATTTGATCGAGACGCCATTGTTTAACTATTGTGTCTACTTCGTGGACAGATCATAGGATATTAAAATCCTTAAAATTCAACCGCAAAAAAAAACTTTAAGCTAGAAGGAGATATAATAAGCAAATTATCCTTCACCTTAGCTCATATTAATATTTGGTAAAAATGGATGTACAGCTATACATTTTTACCAAATATTGTGTGATGTTTATTTGTAAATCATTGTGAACAGAACAATTAGTCGATGATTTCCGAAGCGCATTCCTAGCAGGTATATGTATACGTGTGAGAATTTTCGTGGGTCTTGCAAGTTCTGGTGATAATAATACATAAGCGACTACTATGCATGATTCCAGTAAGTGGGCAAAGGTGGATATTGCGAGGTTTTGTGTTTTGATGTGAAACATCTATAGGCGCGGGTAAACCAAAAATAAAATGATAATCGCGTGGCGATCATGCCGTGGCAACACACAAATGAAAATCGCGTTTGAAGCAGCATAAGATCTACATATTCGACACGGTTTACAACAAGTCAGCTGGTCTCGGGGTACAGAGCGCTGGTTTACAATCTCGTGACTTCGAGTTCGATTCCAGCATAGCTATTTTTCTGACTAACATAGTTTTAAGATATTGTTACTAACAAATTATGGACATTTTATTAGTCTGAATTAAACGTATTTTATTTTTATAAGGATTTTCTTTTTGTGAATCGAGTCATTTTGTTTTTATTTTATTTTGTTTGTTTGTTTTTTATATTGACTTTTTTTAAGCATATTACTCGTACAAAATAATTTGGATGTTTCACATCTGCCAGGCGTCCCGCGACGGCTCACTTTTTATTTTTTAAGTGTGTGGGTTAGACCGATCGTTTTTCAGTGTTCATGATTATTATTGCGCAATCTTTTCGTGACTAATTTAGGTGTACTTTAGTAGATGCATACACACATTACAGTAACTAACTAGGAGATATATTGCGATAAAAATGTGGAAGCAGTATTTCTAAGTGCCCATGGGAAAGACTGCAATGTGTTCGGTTTGTTCACATATGGTGATGATACCTGGTGAAGTGCGTGCTGCACGGTGTGCTGCGTGTGATGGGTGGTGGTGGTGGTGTGGAGCTGCGTGCGCGCGCCGTGCGAGCACGACGACACGGCCGAGGCTGCGCGCGCGCCGCGGTGTTCCGGTGACTGTAGGCAACCGGGGTACCATGTGACTTTAGAAGCTCACTTTATAAACGTAAGGATTTTTTTTTATTTGACCTCACTTAATATCTACAAATCTTGCCCTTACTTTTACGTTATACAACAAATATCTTAGCGGATACTAGCCGTACCCAACAGCCATTTTTTTATATCTTACTGAATATTCCTTAAAATACGACCTTCACAGACACCATTACAACTTTTGATTCGCTCTTTTTGCCACGAAAACAGTGTTATCAGAATTCTTATAAAAAAAACTTGTTCAGGAAACGCCACACGCGTTGTGACTGATACGGAGCAGCCACTAACAAAAATCCATGTCATGAAGTTTGTGATATTCGACCACGAGTTCCAGAATAGGGATGATGACTGACTTTAAAAAAATATGATTCTGTTTAGTCCGTCAGTTAGATTATCGAAAAATATTGGATACGTGTTTTTTGTTTTATCAAATTAATAAAAATTGACGAAGACGTGTCAAAGTCATGAGTGGGGGCTTGTGACGTCACATTTGAGTAAAAAATGTACTCAAATGTGACGTCACACGAGTTTACGACACACTGTAAGTATCGTCTTAATTTTTTGTTAACGTAAAAAAAGAAAAAATATGTGTCTAATATATTTTGGAAATCTATCTGACGGACTAATTAGTTTTTTTGGCATCTACCCTATTGAAGAAAAATACATCACGCCTATAATCCCCAAAGGGCACGGTCAGAGGTGAACCTAGTACTAGTACTTGTACACTCAGATTTCGCCAGTTATGTTTAAAAGTCCCATGTAATAGGGGGTGAGCATATTGCTATCAACCGGACACAAATTCAAACTCCGTGGCTGCTACTGAGAAATTCCTGATGAAAAACCCAATATCACTTTGCCTGACCTGGGAATCGAACCCAGGACCTTGTGCTCAGCAGTCGCTAGCGACTACTAGACCAACGAGGCAAAGAATCAATCAGTATGAAGGAAAGTTATGATTAGTTATTCATTACTCATCCTATATTACTGAGCCGTATTTGATGGTGACAAACGCAGTTAATATTATAAATTGTCACTTTGTAACCATTTTATCAATTGTAACGTAATCTATATACGTGAAGCAAAAACTTTTTACGAAAATTGCGCGGACGGATGAGTATGAAATTTTGAACACTTATAGTTTATATAGAGGAGTGCAAAATGCTATTTATTTTAAACCGAAAAGCGAAATCTGTGATTACAGAAGTATAGTCTTTGACAATAGAACCTTATTAATGTTCAAACTTATAATTTAAAGTAATTATGGTCGAATTTCGACCACTGGGCCACCAGGTAGGCTGCCGGTGTCGACGTAGTCATCATCATCAATATGTAACATTTAACAACTTTTAAAGTGTTTTTCTGCTACTGTTCTGATAAAGGCGACTACAGGAGCTAAATTAGCAACTCTAATAGTGGTGGTTCAAACTTCGTTTGAAATACTGTTAGAATAAAGTTTTAATCAGCTTGCACTACAAAGTGGCTGTTACGTCAGTCAATGCGGGCTGAATAGTGCGAAATGAGTGGTTTTTTGCGATTTACATATTCTATTGATTGGACTAAAAAAAAACAATGATCGCATGTATTTGAGTATGGTTAAAAGAAATTTTTAGAGATAAGTTCGTGATTTTTTTTTATCGAGTAAAATTAGTTGTATTTTGTTTTCAAAACACTATCATACTAGCAAATAAATCCTGAAGAATATCATATATTTTTCTTGTTTTGTTTATTGCAGTGAATCATATGCTTTTTTGCATTATAAAACTTGCGTTTAACTCCTGTAGTCCCCTTAAAATTTCATGTTACGACCATAGGTATTCTGGAACTTATATTTTTATGAAAAACATCCTGTCTTCAAGTTACAATAGTAATTTCCGCGAACTTGAAAAAATTGATTTTATATTTAGGAAAATGTAGACATATTGTTGTTCGTGACTGTACATGAAATGACAAATCAATGTCGATGATGATAATGATGTTACGTTTCACTAAAACTGACTCTTTTCATGCTTTTACTGAGCGATAACTACGTGAGATCTATTTAATTTTATTTTATTATAATATAACTAGCTGATGCCCGCGGCTTCGCCCGCCCGCAAATTATATACTAAAACCTTCCTCTTGAATTACTCTATCTATTAAAAAAAACCCGCATCAAAATCCGATGTGTAGTTTTAAAGATTTATGCATACATAGGGATATAGGGACAGAGAAAGCGACTTTGTTTTAAACTATGTAGTGATATGTTTTAATGTAATCTTACCAAATAAGTATTATGTTATAAGTGTTACAACATAATCTCAATAAAAAATAATGTAATTTAATATGGAATATTCACGTATTTTTTTCTTTACTTAAATCAATAAAATACAGTACTATAAACCCAAGAAAAGTATTAAAAGTTAAGTTCAACTACTGCTTGTCGCACAAAAATAATATTAAACTCCTACAATTTTCTTCGACAGTTCAAACGTTCGTAGCTGTCGCGGCCATGATCTGACGTCATTATCCACAATCTGCCTTGTTTATATCAAATTTTTTTGGCCTTAATAAAATAATTTTACCAATTGTATGTGCTTTAATCAAGTAGAAAATGCAATAACAATATTATAATAAAATGTTGGTAAAACTTTTAGCACTTTTCAAATAAAGGTGTTTTTTTGACACAATGAACTTTGACACAATGAACTTTGACGTCAATACCGGCGTTATCGAGGACAGTCAGTTTTGACAGAGCATTTAGTTTCACCAAAAACATGCTACATAAAACAGTAAATTGTAAAATAAGTAATATATTAGCAACTTAGTACCACAATGTTACACCAATTAAAACCAAAAACCAAAACCAAACACGCAATGTGTGCACCTTTTTCGACGTTTTATAAGTGCCCACCTAGGCCTATGTGAAATAAAATATTTTGATTTTGATTTTATGCGCCACAACAAGGCATTTTTCATAAATTAAAAGAGGTTTGTATTTCATGCATATTCCCTATTGTAAATTGATTCTGAATTAATTTTATTTAACACATTAATTTTATACTTTTTGCTGACGAATGCTTGTAGGCACACTAGACAACGTTGCGAACGTTGTTCGCTCGTTTGTTTTAATCTGACTGGCGTGCAGTCACCATACCATTACGCCTGTATTTTTCTAAGGAATACGCAGAGTTTAGCCCGAGGCACACAACTACAACGAAGGAATAGGCATGACGACAGTATCAAAAAATGGCAAATCTATTTAGTCCGTCAGTTAGAGTATTGGAAGTTAATGGACACGTATTTTTTGTTTTTGTAAATCAATGAATGTTGACAAAGATAAAACGCGAGAGTGGGGGCTCGTGACGTCAGAACTAGCTAAAAATTATACCTAGGCGTGACATATTGAGAATTTCAAAAGCGTCATATCTTCGTCAATTTTGGTTTGGTTGAAAATAGAAAAAACACGGCTCAAATATTTTTTGATAATCTAACTGACGGACTAATTAGATTTTTTTTGTCGTCTCGCCTATGCCATGGTGGAATGGACACGGACGATAAAACGATAACCATGTGTGATATGTGTATTCAATACATTTTTCGCCAGTTATTAAAAAACAAACAACTGTTTCCCATAAAACTGCAATACCTACACGATCAAAATGTATGGAAAATTTGTTTAAAAAAAATATAACCGGACACCGAAAACATTTTTTTTTTAGACTGAGTCATGTACAGCGCCATCTATGATTTGTTAGTGGAAGCTGGCCTAGAAAAAACCCTATTGTCTATCTATTACTAACCTGTAAGAATACCTACAAAATACTACACAATTGCCTATTAAATACTACTAACAAATACAGAAAAGTATATGTTGTCTATGACTAACCTGTAACTGTTCCTGTTTCCATTCGTTGTCTGTGGTCTCTTCAGAGTCGTCGAACTGTGACTTCCATAGTGATACCAGAGTGAGCGCTCCGCCCTTTGTGACCTGAAACAACAATAATTAACGTATGAATACTCATTATCATGTGCCTAGCCTTTTCCCAAATATGTTGGGGTCTAACCGGATGCAGCTGAATAACAGTATTCTACATGGAGCGACTGCCTATCTGACCTCCACAACCCAGTTAGTACTGGGTAATACAATACCCCTTGGTAAGACTAGTCAAACTTTCGGGCCACTGACTACCTGTAACGACTGTCAAAGATCTACAAATGACAGCCGGGACCAACAGGTTAACGTGCTTTCCGAGGCACGGAGGAAACTCGATATGTAATGGGCGGTCACCCATCCACGGAGCAACTTAGGTAAGTGCGGCTTAACCATAAGATCGACCCGAGCGGCTGTTATTATTTAGCCTCGAGATCCTCGATTTTTCCCGGAGATGTGTACTGTATATTTACCTGTTGCAAAGCGGACACGTTCTCGTCGTCCATGACGGCGAACTGCGTGAAGCTCTGGTCGGCGCGCGCGCGGGCCGTGCGACGCGCTCCTGGCGACAATACATACATAAAGTGGTAGATATGTCAACGCGTTATTGTTTAGGGGTAGGTAGAATGTTATTCATATTCATTATTGCACACAAAATTACAAAAATATACACACAAAATCAAATATATAGCTTAGTACAACGGCGAGCTTAACCCAGAATGGGGTTTTCTTGCAGCAAACCTTATTTTTGTTGCGAGATTTGCAGAAGAGGATATACCTATGTGCACAAACAATACAGTTAAAAACTTAAATTAACTTATTTTATTACTTAACTAAACTAATACATACAATATACGTAATCCATACAATTTATTTAGATATAGAGTTATGTGCTTTTGAAGAATATAAAGTTTTTATTTCAGACCGGAGTCCATAGGGTTAGTAACAATTTTACTTAGGTTTTAGTGTTAGTCGGTTACAGACAATATAGATTTAGGGGCAGCGCAGACGACAGACTTTTTGTGTGTACATGTCTGCGACAGACAAAAATTCTGCAACAATTGCGTGATTGATGTGAATAGACTCGGTTGGGACTTTATAATAAAAGTCGTGGATCGTATTAAAATAGGTGTAATGCTACAATTAACATTAATACTATGTGTAAAGACTGTACAAAGAAATGCCCGAAGTGGCCGACGTCTGTAAGCTCAGTGAGAATGTGATATGCGCAAAATTTGTCGCAGTTTTTGTCTGTCGCATACAAAATGTCTGTCGTCTGCGCTGCCCCTTAATATTCAGCGTGGATCCGCAACATCGGGGAATCCCACCGATCTTCGAATACACTGTGAATACTGTTAGTGCTGCCGCGAACAGGAGTCATCAGGGATGCACTGTATCTATTCTTAATACTGGCGGCAGACTATCAATATTATTATCTGCAAACATCCCTGACGCACTAATACACCACGGGAGTCGCAGTATACACCGTGCCACGAAAGATGAGACCTGTCACATCACTTGAAACGAGTGAATCTTTGTGAAATCTTGATTATGCCTCGAGGTAAAACATTAAGAAGACAAAGTAGGAAGCTGGTTTACGACGTGTACACCTATATGTCAAAAGAAGTATTTCGTTACACAATTAACTCGTATACAAGTGGGGTGACAGGTCTCATCTTTCATGGCACAGATTGTACTGGCACTCTCTGTGTATTATCATTCCAGCATTTCGTCCGCGAAAATTGTGATAGCTCGGCCAATTTGCATAATATTAAAATAATTTATAGCCTATGTTACTCGGTAAAGATGTAGCTTTATAAAGGTGAAAGAATTTTTTAGTTCTCGAGTTAAATCGTAACAAACAAACAAACAAAAAATCCAATCTTTCCTCTTTATAATATTAGTTTAGATTGAACGCGTAGGTCACTGTGTTGTATGTCCGCTGAATAAAGCAAAAAACAATGAACACCTAAATAAAAGTGCTCTGTTGTATTTTAAACGTTCGATTCAGCGCCGAAAATTTCATTTCCAGCTAGGTTTTTTTTAAACACCTATCTGAGGACACTTAGGTTTTTGAGACGAATCTAACGATATCTTAATCGTCGAAATACTCCAGCCATTTGGAACACACGAGGTAATAAAGTACTTTACAAAGAAACATACAAGATAAGCGCGAAAAACATAACCCTTCCTTGGCAGTCGGGTAAAATTAGTATGAATAAAGAATTATACATAGAAAACGAGTGAAATTGAGGCAGTTACTTTATAATTATTAGACAAACACTCACCACTCAACATCCTAGCCGTCTAACTGTTTTACAAACGACAGTTTTACCTTCCTTTCCACTAATGAGTTATTTATTTATAAACAACGTGTATTTAGAACGAGGTCAACTAAATCACTGATTTTAACACGTAAATATGTGACAGTAGCGGTCAAGTGCAAGTCGATATGTGGAAGTAGGGGTTCTGTACATGTCATAGTTTGTTCGAATTATTTCGTAGCAAGAAATGAGTCACACCAACATTACTATAAAAGCATTTAATGCGCGTACTCGTGCAAATAATAATAGTTTTTGTTTAATCGAAATTGGGTTAGGAGTTCCTAAGTTAGAGCGTTGTAAATTTTCACCGCTTTTTAAATTTGCATTCGTTCGCACACTCGCAGCGTGACGTCACGCTGCGATCATGTCCGATTGCGGGTGGTGCGGAGTGTTTACGTTCATACAATTTGATTTGTAAAGTAGTTTGCACTTATTATTACGACTCGCAGCTCACAGCGTGACGTCACGTCCGTACTCGGATTTTAAAATCGAACAGAAAACATCCATTTTTCTCGAGTTACCTATTTTTATTACAAAAAAAAAAATTGGTGTGAATCATTGGCCAAATTATTCCATAAATTAAAGGTATAAATGGATTTTTGTCCTTTTGTATGCACGTCATGTCCCTGCGACAAATAAATACTTTTCCATACTTTTCTTAATTTTTCATAAAAAGTGTTTGGTTAAATCGCAAGGTTAAAAATAAAAACTATAAGGTGAATAGAATAAAAACTGACCTCTCTTGAAATGCGTGTCAGAATGTACGCTGTCCACATCGGCGGCCATTATCCTGGGACTGACCGCTTCACCTGTTAACAAAACTATTTCTGTAAATCTTTTGAAAGTGTGGCAAAGTGTCGTGATTGCAATGATGGTTGTGAGAGCTCTGTGTCAAGTGTTGGACGTGTTTTTGGCAAAGTTGAAATTAGGATACATCCGATACTGATAAAAATTTATAAATATCGCTGGTCATTACACACACCGCCATCTAGTGCCTCTCTAAGCAACGAGGCTTCTGTTGTGGACACTAGATAGTTGATATACTACATACATACTTTTATTGTAAATTTATACATACTTATTATAAATAATATATACAGCCCTGACTCGGAAACAAATGTCCATGCTCATCACACAAACATTTGCCCCTGCCAGGATTCGAACTCCTACGAATGTACGACTCTAAGAATGTAAGGCAGCCTCACTACCATAAATTAGCCTCACTACCGTCATTCGGGTCGACAAATGTATATCGGTATAGATATATCGGTGATATCGCGAGTTTTCCGATATATCGGAATCGGCGATATTAAATTTGCCGATACACCCATACTTTTTGAATTTCCCGCTCTAGACAACCCATGTAAACGCGCCATCACCGTTAGCGAATAATTTAATAATTTTGTGTTTCTTAAATAAAAATGAATTTAAAATTAAGTTTTCTCTTCTGATTTGTTATCAATTGTCATTTCTAAATAAATATTACGTAGACACTACGTAGAGCGCCTTGTTCCCGAAGGGAAGCCGGCAGGAATCGGCTTCTAAGATGCCTTCGAGCCTGGTACAGTTTGACTGTACAAGTAAAACTGCATATGCATATCCCAATCGTCTATACCGTGCTTTAGAAGACAATGAAGATGAATGATGACAAATAGTTAGGGTGTAGCAGTGTGACATACAGTAGCTACCTGGCGTGGCGGGCGAGGCGGAGGCCAGCTCCTGCACGCACGTGGGCGGCGCCGTCACCACGCGCAGGCGCGCGAGGGTGGGCGCGCCGGGCCCGCCTGGGGGGGAGATAACACTGTAAACTTCTAAATCACACTTGGAGATCATTCGCTCTAGATTTTAAGGTAAAAGCGTCAGAGCAGCAGAAGCGAACGGTCAATTTTTGTAACAGGTAAGCCGGAGTATATATTTTTAATATACCTTATTTGTCTATAGAATATCGACTGCCATTTCTAGGAATCCGGTAGGAATCGAGTTGTATGGAACCTTCGCCACTGCAGGGCAGTTAGCGAAATTCAATTTTTGTGGTGTCTTTTTGACATTTTCAGGACAATATAAGGATGCATGTTAATTTGTGATTGATTTGTGGCCGTAACAATTCAGAATTTAGAATCACACATACTATTTTCGAAATTATTTGTGATCTCATGTCATAATTCCATGAAATAGTTCTTCTTTAGGAAAACATCGTGAGGTAACGAAACCAGCATGCCTGAGATTATTCAGCATGTAAAGCCAAGTCATAAAGACTCTGACACCAGGTTAGGCAGTAACCACAAGAATAAAGAAGCCATTTAATCCCATTGAATGATTTTTTCATGAAATAGTCATTCAATGGGTTTAAATGATTTGAATGATATGAACTCAGTTAAGCCATATTTGTTACGGTCGCGAATCACATTATAATCACTCGAGTCACCCCAGTGGTTATTGTTATCAGCATGTCTAAAATATCGATAACTCGAGAAAAACAAATCTGTTTTCTATTTTTCTTATCTTCAAAAATACTGAGATATTAAACGTTAAAGTACGGCCCTCCGCGGAAAAATTCGACTAACGTGTGACGTCACGCTGCGAGTCGAAATAATAAGTGCAAACCACTTTACAAATCAAATTTTATTAACGTTAACACTCCGCATCACCCGCAACCGGACATGACATTCGCAGCGTGATGTCACGCTGCGAGTGTGCGAAGTAACGTGCAAATTTAAAAAAGCGGTGAAACTTTATAACGCTGTAACATTGGAAAACCTGGCCAGATTTCGATGAAACAAAAACTATTATTATTTGCACGAGTACGTACATCAAATGCAGTAACTTTTTCTTTTGTAATATTTTGATTGACTCATTGCAAAAAACTTAAGAAAATTTGAATTTTGCGGGCTACCCTGACGCTTCTACTTTAAAGATTCGATAGCAATGTTCGTGCCCTATGCGTGAACTAGTTGGTGCTGTCGGCTCACCGGGTGCAGGGGGCCTGGGCTTGCAGGGCGGCACGCTCTGTCGCTCCGGACGGTTGGTGGTGCCGGTCAATGCTGAGTTGCTGGTCTCTTGTTGCTGGGGGGAAAATGTGACTCGTTATTATCTACAAATCTGGAACTTGTTTTATTTTTCAACAATCGGGTATTATGTTTTTCTTTGGTAAAGTTGTTTAATATGACGCTATGGGTACGCTCACCTCCTAACAGGATACAGGTAACTAAATCGCTACCTTGTGTATAATAGACATTTTTACTCGACTACGGCGAAGCCAAAAGGAAGGTTTAAGATTTTAGCAGTCTATGTATGTATGTTTGTATTTACGTATGTTCCTCCGTAGTGCCTAAACTATTCATCCGATTTTGATGAATAAGGTGTCAATCGATTCGTTATTATGGCCCGGGTAACATAGGGTACATTTTAACCGACTTCGGTTTTTTTAGTTGTAGTAGGTATACCACACAAATTCTCGTTTCAAGATTCTACTTTTAGAAACCCACAAAAAATGACGTAAAAACTATAATACTTACATTGTTAACCTTGGCGTGTCTGTCGGGAGAGGGCGCAGGCGTCGTCCTAGGTTCCACCTCCTTGTCCGTGACTGGCTTGTCTGTGGTTGACTATGGACAACAAAAAAAAAATTGAATTATTAATATCTATCATTTTATGTATTTTTGAAAGGCAATGAACGCCAGCCCCATATAGCCAAACAATTTTTTTGCAATAAGTCATGTTCAGCGCCACCTATCGTTTTTTTTTTGTGATAGTTGGCCTTGAAAACCTCTTAGGAGACCCTAGCACAAGCGCATGGTGTATACGTAACGTAAATGTAGAAAATGTGAAAATATCCGATGGTCCTCGGACCACAGGATGGGAACCAATGGTCTATAGAATACTGACTGCCATTTTTCAAAGGGATCGAGTTGTATGGAATCTTCGCCACTGGTGTGCTATATAAATTAAATTAAATCATTTTATTTCGAGCAACAAGACTCATAGTGTTAGTAACAATATACTTATAAACTATGTTAGTAATGCACTTTTAAACAAAACAAAAGAAAAGAGACAGATTGTGACATCATTGCTGCAAGGTGACAGGCCCAGCTGAAACCTTGCAGCAGTGGTTCACAAACGCACGCACAAGCCTACTCGCAATCATAGACAGGATGCTGTCCGCACCCTACGGACCAGAGATGCACCGTTTCCGCATCACCGTGTAGAAACAGTCTGCGTGAGCTTCAGCAAACATCCCTGATGCGCTGCAGTATCGGGGCAACCCCATCAGCACCCTGAATGCGTTATTGTATTGGACGCGAAGGGCGCTGTATGATTTTTGCGTATAATGACCCCACAGACTGCAAGTGTAGAATGACGTGCAGTAAGCACTAAATATAGTGCGCTTGACCTCTTTGGAGGCACGCCTGAATCTGCAGGCAATCATGTTTGCTCTCACACACAGCGCCCTACGCTCCCTATCTATATCCTCATCCTCATCGGTCTAATACTTACATATCCGTTGAGATGGTGAGGCGCGTGTCTCGGTGAAGCCGGGTGTGCTCTCTTGTCTGTATGCTTGTCTTTGTGCGCGCCCGTCTGTGTGTCTGTTGCTACTGCTGTTGTCGCTTCTGTTTCTAGACGTCGGCGTGTCTGTGGTTCAAAAATATATTATTATAACATCAATTCGTAGCAACAAGGGGTAAATAAATGTAGATGTGAAATGTTCCTGATATTAGTATTAGGTAATGGGCAAGAATATTATGCCAAGTTGTGTGCAACCTTGCTTTTGAAATATCGTTCGAGTTATTTCGTCGGGTTTGACGAACGAACAAGATTGAAATCAAGGAGAAATGGTTTGAGATTACATTCCTTTACTATTGGGAGCGTCTATAACACTTATAGTTCTTCGATCCGGCTCGAAGGACCAACAAATTTAGGAGCTCTTAATCACGCTTACACTAGGTCGATAAATGAAATATGACTGCTGACAAGGATATAGGCAGAAAGATCAGCAGGTACTCACAGTATCGGGCAGCGCGTCGTGCGGCGTCACGTGGTCGGGCGCCGCGTGCACGGCCGCGCGCGTGCGCGACACGGACACCGCCTGCGGACATACGGACAGCTACCTTAGCATACACTTGCGGTATACTCATCAACCCCAGTAGTAAGCAAGGATTTTACCAACGTCAGACAACATTTATTCGTCGAATAAAAATGACGTTTAACGACGCATTTAAGGCGACGGTCGCAAATACGCGATCGTTTATATGAATATGCAAATTTCGCTTAGGTCTGTCAAAAAACATAATTATTTATATGATAAAGATATCTGACGTTGGAAAAATCAATCTAATTTAGATAGACTGATGTCAACTCTCGACAGGAAAATTATCCTCTCCCTTATTGGTCACGTGGGGTGTGTAGCGCATCCTTAAAGGTTTAGGACTTTTCAAATTCTGAATTTTGAGGGCTGAAGTTTCCGTTACCTTCATAAAAACACGTGTCCTTTATGATGAAGTATCGAGCATTATCGTGTTTTTGTATGGGTTTCGTATTTGAATCAAAATCAAAAGCATTTATTTCAAGTAGGCCAGTTACAGGCACTTTTGAACTGTCGAAACAAAGATGAAAATTAAATGTATCTACAGTCCCAGTCACAAGACATAAAAACTGTGAATGTACTGTAGTTGCCCATTCCCTAGCGTAGATCTCTATGGAGAAGAACGGGCAAGAAACTCCATGGACACTCTTTTTAATCAGAATATTGTTACAAAATCTTGGTTACATCATTCATGTTGAGATGGAATAGTATGTGAGAACAATGTAGCAAGATGTGCACGGTAAAGTGTCCATGTGTGTGTGTGTTTGATTCATATGATCGGGGTGCACGCACACCATGTGACCGTTTCCGTAACTTTTCAGGCGAGATCAATTAAGGGTTAAAATAATCTGTTTTACCAAACCTTTTGATTGATGTTGCACTTTTTCATTCCATTTTCAAATAATTGGTTAAAACATTAATAATTGACATCATCCAAATAAAAAAATTACCCATATGATACTTCATTCTATAATTCTCTCTAATGATATGACATTAAAATCTAGTTAAAACCCGTAACACAGCACCAGACAATTCACAATTTCCAACACCAATTTTGTGACAAAACATTTATAAAACCAAACATCTCGGACAAACATAAATACAAATGTTAACTAAAACATATACAATGTAAATATAATACATATAATGATAAACCTATTGCGTTTATTTCATAAAGAAAATTCTCACCTATTCAATTTTAAAGCTGATGTCAAAACAAATATGCCTGAAATATAATTTTGGAGCTTTACATTTGGGTGGGGATCACCTAATATTCATGTTGTGCCTTATGCTTCAACTCTTTCACAAAACACATTATTTGAACAATAAAAATAAATGGACTACACTGACCTGCAAAAATAAGTATCACACTTTTAAAATTGCAATAACTTTTTAAGTACAGAGGATATACTTTCGAAACAAAAAGGACTCGAAAAATAATTTAATTTTGTCTATACTTTCAAAGAAAGCTGATAAAACGATATAAAACGTTTTTTTATATTAAATCTCTAACTTCTATAGTTTAGGAAAAATTTAAATTTTAAAAGTGTGTAGTACTTATTTTTGCAGGCCAGTGTATTTTATTTGGAATCTTGATGTCCACTTTGTACCACTGCAGGGGCGTCTATTAATTACGTGAGGCAATATTGGCGATTTTTCGACCCTCTCTCCCTTGGTGAGATGTAGTGAGATTTGACTTAACCCCCCGACCCTACCGAATAATCTCACGTGAGATATATAAAAATGCGTAGTTTAGTGTAAACACGTAAATCTGCTCTTGATTGATTGTGTTGAATTTATTTAAACAACTTGCTGGGATAGGAGCCTTTTGACCTTGCACAGGACCAATAAAATTTGGTTGTTTTTTATGTTTCTCATGTTCACTTTTTTAAATAATTGGGTCATACCTAATTCTATCTTTTTGTTTCTATTATGTCCAGTGTGAATTTAATAAATACTTTTTCTTTCTTTCTAATATTATAAAGAGGACAGATTTGCATTTTCGTATTTTCATATTTTCGTATGTAACGAATAAACTTTAAACTACTGGACCGTTTTGAAAAATTCTTTCAGCAATGGATAGCTACCTGATCAGCGAGTAACATATGCTATAATTTAGCCCCGTACTCCTACGGGAACGGGAACTACGCGGGTGAAACGTCCGCTACGTTCTTATTTTTATTTTCTTATAGTTTTCATTGAATATTTTGAATATTTAATTGAATATTTAATGTATAGGATTTAGCCATATTTTAGTGGGGTAATATTTGTTTACTTAATTAAACCATGATTTTTCGCAATTCTACACTGTTTTTTGCGTGGAAAAATAAAACGTGATATTTGCCGAGACCGTCTCTCGCTCGTGAGATTGGGTGAGATTCAGCTCGACGCAGTCCCCCTCGTAAACGCCTCACGTAATTAACGGACGCCCCTTTAACTGCATAAAAATCACTGACCAAAAAAAAACCACTTACATCTTTCTCCCAATCATAAGGATCAGTATCCCTGATACCTCTCCTCTTGCAGCACCGCTCCAGAAGAGAAGTCAGCATGGCGTAGTCTGGCGTATCGGCGTACTCCAGCTGCTGCACATGCTCCAGAAACTGGCGTAGTTCTGATGGCAGATGTTTGAGGAGCAAACGGTGGTCGTATTTCTCTTTCATGAGGCCGACCTGTGGACAGTTACGTTTAGGTGATTTTCGAGGTTGATTTGGTGATGGGTGGTATTTTTATGTGAAACATCTTTATGCGCGGGTAAAACCACAAAATGGCGTGGCGACGCGTCCCCAACTGTCAAGTTGTCAACGCGACCCGAACATTACCGACCTGTTGAAGCAGCATAAGATCTACATATTCGCTGCGGTTTACAACAAGCCAGCTGGTCTGGGGGCATAGCGCTGGGGTACATTCTAGTGACTTCGAGTTCGATCTCGGCCATAAGGATTTTCTTTCTGTGAATCGAGTCAATTTGTTTTCATTTGTTTTTTTTTTCTTTTTTATTGGCCAGGTTTATTTTATTTTATTATTGCCTTGATTTCCAAATTGAATTAAATTGTTTTTTGTTTTTTTATCAAACATTTATACGCTCTCTGGCATAACATAGCGCACTCTTTATCGCCTTGATACCATTATTATTGTACCTATGTTAAACAAATGAATAAATGACTTATGACTTATTAATTTTTTTATTTAATGAAAATAAATTATTATTAAATAAACAGTCATCATTTTCAGGGAAAATTAATAATATATATTTTTTTTACTAAGCCATATTTAGTTCGTGTCGTAATCGTGTTCTTTTAAGCATATTACTTGTACAAAATAATTTCGATGTTTCACATCTACCAGGCGTCCCGTGACGGCTCACAATATTTTTGAACGCAGAGCATTCGTATCAGACCTTAGATAGATACATTCCATTACTTACCGGGACTCGTCTGTTTCGAAAGCGCTTTTTAAATCATTGGCCCCGGCTGTCATCTGTAGATCTTTGACAGTTGCTATTGGTAGTCAGAAGCCAGCACAAGTCTTATCCCCTTGTATCGTGTTACCCTTGGAGATCAGATAAGCAGTTACCCCATGTTAAATACTGGTATTCAGCTACATCTGCTTAAAACTGGAAGCCGACCCCAACATAGTTGGGGAAAGCCTAGATACTGGTCTGCCGTCTAATGGGTCTACTCATCTTCCGCCGTGGCAACTGTCTGTCAACTAGCAGTAGAAAAAGAAGTTGCAGTAGACTGCTGTCTACTCGTTCTACTGGCGGTCTGCTCACCTGCCATATGTCCTTGATCTTCCTTTAAGGCAGCTGCCCATCCACTAGCATGTAGCATAGTGAGCTGACTGCGGTCTACTCGTTCTACTGGCGGTCTGCTCACCTGCTCTATGTCCTTGATCTTCCTCCACGGCAGCTGTCAGTCCACTAGCAGTAGTATAGTACTAGTAGTATAGGGAGCTGTGGTCTACTGTCTGTAGTAGACTGCGGTCTACTCGTTCTACTGTCGGTGTACTCACCTGCTCTGTCTCCTCACAGCAGCTATCTATCCACTAGCATGTAGCATCGGGAGCTGCGGTCTACTGTGTGTAGTAGACTGCGGTCTACTCGGTCTACTCACCTGCTCTTTATCCTTGATCTTCCTCCACGGCAACTGACCGTTCACGAACTCGACCAGCATGTAGAATAGGGACCAAAGGTCGTCGTGTCTGCCCATTTCTTTGTTCTTGTGTGCGTTTATTGAGGCGTAGCGGACGGTACCTGAAAAAGCATATGGTTTATTTTTAACTAGCTGATGCCCGCGGCTTCGCCCGTCCGCAAATTATATACTAAAACCTTCCTCTTGAATCACTCTATCTATTAAAACCCGCATCAAAATCCGTTGCGTAGTTTTAAAGATCTAAGCATACATAGGGAAACAATAGTTTAAAACGGGTTTTTTCGAAGAAAGAATCTACAAATCTTTTGTTCATCTGTCATTGAATCGACAAAATGACAGAAGATTTGTCGATTCTTTTTTCGAATAAACCCGTTTCTACGGTAGTCATGCTACGCAGGCAAGAACAATTTTTCCGCAGACGCGGCGGGCGACTTTGTTTTATAATATGTAGTGATAGTGATTTTTGGTTTAGACCTCACTGGTTGGTGACTGGATAACATGTTCCGGAGAGAGAATGGGATAGGCATAGCATAATCAACCTATAATGTTCCCACTGCTGGGACACACGGCCTCCTCTCTATGAGAGGGAATGCGCTATAAACCACCACGCGGGCCCAGTGCGGGTTGGTAGATGTCACATGTCTTCGAATGTTTGGTTCTACGACATGTCGGTTTCCTCACGATGTTTTCCTTCACCGTTTTGATTAGAGCAGTGGTGATGAAATGAATTACACAAAGTAATACGCCAGCCTGATCTACTGTTTTGAGTGGGTACATTGAGTTCTATTGAATCGTGATTTTTCACCCCAAAAAAGAAACCAGCAATTATTTTTGCGTAGTTACTTAGTTTGATATACAGAAAGCTTGGATGCCGGCTTCGTAAAGGGTCCACTGACACCCTTTATATCGAGACTTGCCTCTAAAGCCAGCCGCAGCGCGAGGCGGGCGCACCTGCCCGTTGCTGGTGGTGTACTGCCGAGCCAGACCAAAGTCCAGCATATACACTTTTCTGCAGTTAGTTGAGTGACGGCCTATGCTGAAGTTACTCTGCAATATAAACATGAATAGTGTTAGTGATTGGTCACATACAACCTGACACTGACCTGCAAATTGGAAAAGAAACGTAAGAAAGTTTGAAAGAGTCACACCAATGTTTTTTGTTTTCAGCATGTCTAAAACATAGGTAACTCGAGATAAGAATCTGTTTTTTTTTTCCTATCTTCAAAAATGGTCGAGATATTCAACGTTAAAGTAAGTGCGAACTGCGAGTCGAAATAATAAGTGCAAACCACTATACAAATCAAATTTTATGAACGTCAACACTCCGCATTACCAGCAATCGGACATGAATATCGCAGCGTGACGTCACGCTGCGAGAGTGCGAAGGAACGCAAATTTAGAAAAGCGATGAAACTTTCCAACTTAACTTTGGAAATACTGGCCCGATTTCGATGAAACAAAAACTATATTATTTGTACGAGTACGCGCATTATATACAGAATACTTTTAAAGTACTACACTTAAAATGTCACTTACGGGATATCTATATTATACTATATAAAGCTGAATTACCACTGACTCACTCACTGATTGACAGAATTGTTCTCCCAGATGGTGGATGGGGAGGTGGGTATATTTTGACAGATTCGTAAACAACTAACTCTGAAACCTATGGGAAAAATCCCAAACCTCCCCTTTTCGCCCCCCTTCTCACCCCTCCCTATCGTATCTCGGAAACCAAGAGACTTGGAACATTTTTTTTTTCAGATTCGTATAGAGGAGGCTGGGAAAAGTAAAAACCACTTTTCAGAGTTAGCCCCCCTTTCCCCCCTTCTCCCCCCCTTTAGGCGGATCTCGAAAGTTAAGAGACTTGGAACATTTTTTTTTTCAGATTCGTATAAAGGGGCAATGCATTAGTCGAAATCATTTTTCAAAACTCCCCCCTCTCTCCCCCTTCAGCCCTCCCCCCATCGTATCTCGGAAACTAGGACACGTAGCGGCTTTTTGATTTTTACTGTACTTTATGATTGAGGGGCATTGAAATTTGTACACCCTCCCCTCCCCTCCCCAACCTCCCCTTTCCGGTGGTTGGTAGGTCCTGAGTAGAGCGAACTTGCGAGACCGAGTGGAGCGAAGGGGGGAGGTGGCGAGCGAAGCGAGCCGGCGACCTTCGTAGCGTAACGAAGGTTGAGTGGGTGAAGCTCCCCTCCCCAACCTCCCCTAAAATTGAAAAGGCTGTAACTTCATAACGGTTAGAGGTAGCCATCAGGTGTTTAAACAAATATTATAGTAGGCGCCGAAACCTGTCCAGTCGTAGGTAGGTCCTGAGCGGAGCGAACCTGCGAGACCGAGCGAAGCGAAGGGGGGAGGTGGCGAGCGAAGCGAGCCGCCGACCTCCCTAGCGTAACGAAGGTTGAGTGGGTGAAGCGTAACTCAGCAAACTTTAGGGTAATGTTTTTTATGGGAAAAGGTCTCAGTTTTTAAATAAGATTTTATTAGGGGTCCGTAGGGGTTTATATACTGTTTTAAGGGTAATTCTAACGGATATTCCAATTCATTTAGGGGTGCCTATAGATTCTCAAAATTTTATAAGGGTAAGTAATACTTCTTAAAAACACCAAACACGCGAGCTGCGCGCAGCTCGCGCACCCAAGCAAACTAGTATTGATATATTGTCGAAATATCGGGAGCTCAAAAACAATAAATAATCACGGAAGATATCCCGTAAGTGACATTTTAAGTATAGTTATGAACCGTGAAAGCTTAAAACAGTGTTTTAAAGTACTATTTTGATGTGTTGGTGTGACTCATTTCATGAGCTACCCTTGCGCTCCCCTTTAGGTCAAAGTGTTAACGCCAGTGTGCAATCAACCTGTACCAATAAATCCTCATACTTACAGGTTTAATATCTCTGTGTAGGAATCCCACGGAGTGGATAGAATCTATTGCTTTGAGTATCTGTAGACCCAGTCTGAAACAAGAGACATTCGCATTTGTAACACGCTTCTATTAGCTTCACATGTAACTCATCATCTGCCGAGCCTTGTCCCAACTATGTTGGGGTCAGCTTCCAGTTTAACCGGATCCAGCTGAATACCAGTATTTTACATGGAGCGACTGCCTCATCTGACCTCCACAACCCCGTTAGTACTGGGTATTGCGATACCCTTGGTAAAATAAATAAATAAATATCGCTGGGCATTACACACAGCGCCATCCAGTGCCACACTAAGCAACGAGGCTTGTGTCGTGGACACCTGAAGACTGGTTGTCAGAATTTCGAGCCACTGACTACCTGTAACGACTGTCAAAGATTTTCAAATGACAGTCGGGACCATACTTTCCGGGGCACGGGGGAAACTCGGTATGTAATGGTAAGAGGGCGCATTCAGAAAGTTGGCAACCTCGCAAATATCTGTCAAATATTTACCTGTTTTAATTAATTTCGCAATATAATCTAGAATATTGATTATGAAATGCAATAATTAACATCGTAACACAGAATAATCAGTTTTAGATGAGAAAAAACTATTTGGAAACTTTTCAAATGCCTTTTCTAGACCTAAAACGGTTACAACATAAAATTCAGTGTTTTTAGGATTCGGAGAGCGATTCTTGTGATTCTTAAGAGCGTTTATACATAAAGTAGGCAACGTCGTAAACAACTATCAAATATTTCGCTGTATATTGCATATTTGCGTTTTTACATCTAAAACTGATTATTCGGTGTTATGATATTATTTATTGCATTTCACAATCAATATTTAAGTTCTTTTTATAGCCATATTTTTAATTTCTATAAAGTAATATTACTAAATTAATTAAAATAGGTAAATATTTGACATCTATTTGCGACGTAGCCAACTTTTTGGATGAACGCTCATAAGCTAAATAGTTTAGTCTAGTACAAAAGTCCCGCCCAGTAGTTCAGTAGGAGTATGTTAATCGAGTGCCATTAGCCTCAAAGTATACCTGAGAGTGGTGGACAAGGAGAAGGCGCCTCTGGGCTGCGCCCGCCGGAGCTCCGCCAGGTTGCGGCCCTGCAGCTGCATCACCACGTAGTTGAAGCGAGCGTTGCGCCCGCAGCCGATGAAGCGGCACACATGTTCTTTGCCTGGAATGTAGAAAGGTTTGTCTGAGTTAAACAGAAGAAAAGATATGAACTTGCGATACACAGAAACAACAACTAACAGAGTCTTAAAGGCTTTTTCATTACTCATACTCTGAAAGTAGGTCTGAAGTTGCCTGAGGACCGGGTTGAAAGTAATACTTTTCAGCCCTAGGGAGAATCGTTTTCAACTGACAACTGTCAAATTATAAAAAAAAAAATTGATCATTTTTCTATTGAACCATGTTCCAACTCTCTATACAGCCACGATGTAAAATTGAAATAACAAAGTTAAGTATTAATTAAAGAATAGATTTTCTTAAAATAACTTCATTATAATTAAGTTTTAACTATTTCTTTAAAATAACATAGTTTTGGGCAAAATATTTACCATTTTTTCGATGATGAAAATGAAAAATAGGTAATGGCTGAATAGCTGGCCGGCCATAGAAAAAAAAAACAAAATAGGCGGGAAAGCGGCAATCCGATGTTCATTTTTTTTCTCGAGTTGATTCATGTTTTTATTTTTACTTTCCTTGTATTCGTAATGAAAAGCACAGTGTTTACCTCGGGTTAAAGACTTATTTAGTCCCTCGAACTATTACCCCGTCTCGGGACTAAATAAGTTACTTTCACGCCCGGTGCGGAAGCGGCGTTTGCGCCTCTTATCATGTTAATGACTGACACTATATCGCTTAACTGAATAATCAGTCAAAAGGTAGACTTCGGCATCAATTTGGCTGGTCTCCTTTACGTGTCAATGAACTCAAATTGTGTTAGACCAGTATGTACCACCTGCACAGCTCTATCATTTGCTTCGATTAGATCCTGATAGGTGCAAGTGGTTGTGCAGGACAGGAGGTGGAGCATATCCTGCAGACCTCCACACTCGCAATCTATTTAATTTTGCTGGTGAAATTCTATTATCATCCTCCTGACAGTACATCAATATCATCAACATCCTAGCATACCATTATCTTACATACATTTATATTGTTATCTCAGTAGACACCCCTCGGCCATATCGTCTTAATCATAATCCATCCTTTGTTTCTTTGGTTTTCCTTTCTCCTAAAGACTTACTACTTCTACCAACCCGCGTGGTGGATTACAGCCCACTCCTTTTCATCTACTCACCTTGAAGCTTCTTCAGCACCGCCACCTCCATCTTCAGCACCTGCTTAGGCTGCCGTGCGGACTCCACCTTCAGAGCCACCTGCTCCTGCGTCACCAGGTCCAGACCCTCGTAGATCTCGCCGAAGCCACCGCCACCGATCTTCTTTACCACCTTTAGAGAGGAGAGTCAAGTGTACAATTTAAAAACAAGTTCTTCTAGATGACCATGCCCTCTGAGTACGATTTGGATTTTCTTTTCAGTCAGAAAACGCTGGCGCTATATAGTTTTATAAGAGAATCCTCTGTGACCTCTCCAAGGCATTTGATTCAGTAAATCACGAAATAAACGAATACGGACTAGGTAAACGCTGACAGTGACATCTTATTCAAAATATAGACAGCAAGCAAGTTTAAATATGGTGTTGAATTAACAAAAATCGATATCTAATGTATTATGTAACTAATCTATTTAGGAGCAAAAATGGGTGTACCACAAGGTTTGATATTGGGTCCTTTCCTATTTTTAAGTATAATTTAATGATTTTAGCCATTAATTCATTATGATCTGTTACCCAGGTGATAAAAGTCTGGGGTGTGGAGGAGGAACAGGCAGTCACTCCATGTAAAATACTCGTATTCAGCTGCATCCGGTTAACTGAAAGCCGACCCTAACATAGTTCGGAGAAGGCTAGGCAGATGATGATGATGACTAGGTCTAGGTTTTACCTTCCAGCGCTCCTTGACCACGTGGCCCGGCTGCAGCAGGTCCTCGGTCGCCATGGTGATGTGGTGAGCGCGGCGGGAGGTGTCGCACCTCGACGCCTCGCGGGACTGGCGACCTCCGAAGTTCGGGAGGGTTCGGGACCTGAAATGTTGAAGTAAGGAGTCGGATATAAATAGTATTCGATTGTTTATGTCACCGCTTAGATCTTCTCAACTGCATAAAAGCGCGTAGCAAAAGACAAAGAAAGAGGGTAGACAGATTTGTCTGCTCCTAACAATTTTTTCCATCCACCCGCATTCTCCAGTCAACCCGCGATCATAGCGCTTGCAACAGCGTCGAAATATCGGGAGCTCAAAATTAATAATAATCACGGAAGATATCCAGTGACATTTTAGGTTTTGCATAAAAGTTCCTGGGCAACGTCTTTAGAAAAACAAAGAGGTAATTTTTGATTATCGCAAAAGCTAGTACGTTATACTTTTGACGTAAACCCAATCCATAAAGCTTCCTTGTTGGAATTTTATTAAACCAGGTTCATTATACTAACCGTTGAAGGTCAAGGTTTTCTAGTTCAATCGTATAACCTAATAAAAGTTAAACCTTTATTAAATGAAAGTTCAAACAGGTAGCACGTTAAACCTAGCTCTGACCTTAACCGGCGAGATCTCGGTTTAATATAATGATGAGCGCTCCTTCCACGCAGATAAGGCTGAATTTATCAATGTTTTATTACATGGAGGTGTCGTTTGATCTCAACAACACACGTTTTCTGAGAAATACCCTGATACTAATTTCAGGCTACTGCTTCCGTACGACATTCGAATGGGACGAAGTAAAAGAGAGATGAATATAAATGTTGATGGATGGAGAGGGAGAGGGAGAGGAAGACCAAGGAAACGATGGATGGATTGTGTGAGGAATGATATGAAAGAGAAAGGAGTAAATGATGCCGTGACGTCTGACAGGGGAGAATGGAAGACAGAAACGTGTTGCGCCGACCCCAAGTAATATGGGACAATTGAAATTTTGGTCAAAAGCAAGGTCTTACAGCACAAGTAAAGGGAAAAGTTCGGAAAATAAAAAAAGTTGCAAATTAAGGTAAATATTGGTACTTACAAGTTTTCGCGAAAATCTAAATTTGCCCATATCTTTTTATTATGTTAACTCAGGACCTTGATTTTTATACTAATAGGGACTATAGACCTTAGTATCTGGTATAAATGTCAACTTGCTAAGCAAGAAAGTGATCTTATAAGGGTTCCGCTTTTTCCTTTTAAAGTACGGAACCCTAAAAATCTAATTAGTCCGTCAGATAGATTTCCAAAAAATATGGGACACATATTTTTAATTTTTTCACGTAGACAAAAACGTCACATTTGAGTACATATTTTTTGAGTACTCATGATCTTTGACACGTTTTATCTTGGTCAATTTTTATTAATTTGATAAAACAAAAAACAAGTATCCAATATTTTTCAATAATCTAACTGACGGACTAAACAGAATCATATTTTTTTAGTCAGTCATCATCCCTATTTGGGTTGAAAAACAAATGTGTGGAACCTTCTTCGAAATCTACCTCCTCCTGCGGCTTGCCGAAGGGATATTTATCCCGGTATTACGATCCCGTGGCACAATTACCGAACTACACTCGAGCGAAGTCAAAAGCTTAAGCTAAAAAATCGTAATTTTATGTACAGACATGTCACGATTATCAAATGTATACACTTTCCTAAATCAAAAAGCAATTTTCGCGAGAAATAACGATTGTTACTTGCATATATACAAGGGCGGATTCAGGATTTTTTTCTAGGAGCGGTCGGGCAAAAAATTCAAAAAACTGTTGTAACTTGAAGTATCATACTTCAAGTTTATTTCTACAAGTTCAAGTATGTAGGAAGGTTTATGAAAATGTCAAAACAATAGAAAAAATAAATCTACACTAATATTATAAAGAGGAAAGATTTGTATTTGTGTGTGTGTGTGTGTGTGTGTGTGTGTGTGTGTTTGTTAATGAATAAACTCAAAAACTTCTGCGCCGATATCAAAAATTCTTTCACCATTAGAAAGCCACATATTTACTGAGTAACATAGGCTATATTTTATCCCCGTACTCCCACGGGAACGGGAACTACGCGGGTGAAACCGCGTGACGTCCGCTAGTGTATAATAAAGACAGTGTTATTTTATGTTTTCATGCAACGAACAAAATTCGCAATTCCAGACAAGAGACAAGAGTTTCACTCATGTTCTTTCTGTTATTTTATTCGTATATTTTAACAACTCTGTTAATTTAATTTGCTTCTGAGTATGTAATGTGATGAAATCTCCACAGTACACAAAAATACCGTCTGGGGAGGGCACGTGTCCCCCCTTAGCTCCGCCCTTGCATATACAGGGTGTAAAACACCTCATCACGAAGCCGTCAACCAAGCATTCTGTTCGTAAGTAACTTTACGCAAAAATGATTGCCGTGAAACGACTTTTTTTTTGGAGTGAAAAATCATGTTTTGTGGTAAAACTCAATGTAACGGATTGAATAGTACGGGGTATCATGGCGGTGTTTAAAGTAAAAATCTTACAATAAAAACGTGTATTTAAAAAAAAAAGTTGTCAAATGGTTGGAAATTTTACCCCCAATATCACCGTAACTAGAAGGTTCCCAGGTATTGTGTAAAACAAAAAAATGATCGCAATGACGAGGAGAAAAAGTGCCTTTCGGCTTCGTTAAGAGGTGTTTAGATCCTTTAGAGTAGGTTTTTCATAATGATAGGAGTTTCAGAATACTATGTTCGTAACAACATGAAGTTTTAATCAGAACAGTAGGAGAAAAAGACTTTTAAAAGTTGTTAAGTGTACATTATGGTGCTCGTGAATGTATAGGGCCGGCCTATTGCGCCTACAGTTTGCATATGAGTGCGTTTTCTCTCGTAATATCATATTACGAGCGAAATGTTGGCTATACATATATTACTAATATGTGGCCAACCTTCTGCACGTCTATCATATTGTGCCCAAGAGACCGTAAATTAACGCTCAAGCACACATTAAAGTGATGAGATTATTAATAAAACCACCTCTATCTTCACAATGATATTTTAAGAGCAACAAGATTTTATTTGGGCAAAAATATTGTTGCCCTTTTGTGAATGCGTCTTTTGGCCAGCAACAGCGGAAGGGATTTTGTTTTATACTATGTAACTAGTGATCCGCCCTGGCTTCGCACGGGTACAAAGTATACATATGCATATAAACCTTGCTCTTAAATCACTCTATCTATTGCTGAAAACTGCATTAAAATCCGTTGCGTAGTTTAAAAGATCTAAGCGTACAAACAGCGGGGCGACTTTGTTCTATACTCTGTAATAAGCGACCCGCCTCGGCTTTGCACGGGTACAATGTATACATATACACATAAACCTTCCTCTTGAATCACTCTATCTATTGCTGAAAACTGCATAAAAATCCGTTGCGTAGTTTTAAAGATTTAAGCATACATAGGGATATAGGGTCAGAGAAAGCGACTTTGTTTTATACTATGTAGTGAAGAAGATAAATAAAGTATTGAGTGCGGAGTTTCATTACACAATACACATGTTTGAACTTTTTGCCAAAGACACGTTAAGAATAAGTGGACGCTCGACATTATCCCACAAAGGGTAGGCAGAACCTATTGAACGCGATGTAGGTACCACTTTCGACACCTCGCTTCATTTATTCATGAAGGCTTTTCAAACGCATCGTTTGTCGAGTCGAGGTGAGACCTCGTGGAGTCGAGGCAAACTTCAGCGGTTCTAAGAGTGACCTAGGTTACATTTGCGGGCATTTTCATATCTTTAGGGTTAGCATATCATGTCTCTGCCCGCTGTTGGTAATTATCTTTCTTTGTTTTCTTTAGGAAAGGGCTTGGAAGATTTTTGGGTGAAGCCTAGCCCTGCCTTACTTCCGCCATTTTAATTTGCTTTTTAATTATAATTGCATAATAGTTTGATATTAATCGATAGCTGGTATCAATACAAAATAGTTTTTCTATGAGGCAAAATTTAAGTTTGACGTATTTTTTTTTCAAGTTTGTTTATTTAACTACACACCGACAAAGTGAATCCAACAAATACACAACTAACGGCAGGCAATAAAACACGTGTTTAAGTATGCTTACAATTATTTAATGATTTATCGATTTTGGTAATTATGTTCAACTAACACATCTTCGATTGTTATTATTTTATACACATGGTAACACAGACCATAGAGGAAGTGCGATGCGCATTATTGCGTGTTACACCACTACTATAGAAACTAAAATATTTTAAAATATATAAATTTATTAAAATTATCTAAAGTGTCACGTTTTCGAGATATTATACACAGGGTGTCCGGCAACGAATAAATAACCTTGAAATGGCCCATAGCAGAACCCAAGGCTATTAAAAAAAAATAACTTTATAAAAAAAAAAAAATCCGCAGATGTAGGACCTGCATAAGAATGGGGGGCCATATTACATTTTTTTGCTTCAGTAATTTTTTCTCCTTGTCTACATTAATAGCAATTATTCACTATCTATGGCAGATACAATTACAAATTGTACCATTATAAAATCTACAACTTTGTTTAAAAATTTATCATATTAATTTTCCAAAATAAATGAACTTGCTTACAGGCACTACTTATGATAGTTTTATTTTCGTATTTATTTCTAAATGGCCATAAGTTCTACTAAAAGCCATTTCAAGGTTATCCATTAATTACCGGACACCCTGTATATGCTATCAAAGTTAAAGGACGGGGAGCTCCACCCTTTTCTTCATATCGCAATGGCACAATTAAGCACTCGAGGACGAGCCCCTTTACAAAGATCTGTAATACTAAAATGGTGATGATGATGATAATGACGATATATATCACTTACCTCAATAAAGGGTTGGGTTGTATGCGCGGGGCGCTAGCCGCTTCCTGCCGACGCTCTTCCCTCTGCGGATAAATAATACAACACATTATTATCATAATTATGATTATATAAAGCATGTACAGTCCGTGCCACGAAAGATGAGACCTGTCACATCACTTGAAACGAGTGAAACTTTATGAAGTCTTGATTATGCCTCGAGGTCAAACATTAAGAAGACAAAATAGGAAGATGTTTTACGACGTGTACACCTATATGTCAAAAGAAGTATTTCGTTACACAATTATCGCGTATACAAGTGGTGTGACAGGTCTCATGTTTCGTGGCACGATAATAGCTTGGTCGACCGTACCTCCCTGCACGAGACACTTACTTGCTTAAGGTGGATGCTCCATAGTAGCCCGCGAAATTCAAATTTTCTTACGTTCTTTGCAATTTGCAGGCCAATTCTAGGTTGTATGGTGATTAAAATACTGTTCGCGACTGTAAGACGTATGTAGTTATAGAATTATTATCATCAAAATCATCAATACAACGCTCCAAACTCATAAAGGTGCAGGAATTACTTTTTCAAGGTCGAAGTCATTCCTGCACCTTTATGCGCTCTAAGTTCATTTAACCCCATTGAGTGACTTTCATAAAATAGGGATGATAACTGACTTTAAAAAAAATGATTATGTTTAGTCTGTCAGTTTGATTATGGAAAAATATTGGATACGTGTTTTTTGTTTAATCAAATTAATAAAAATTGACGAAGATAAAACGTGTCAAAGATCATGAGTTAAGCAATTCTGGGTTAAGCTCGCCTTTGTACCTATGTTATATAATTGCAATTTATATGTGTCTGATTTTGTTTTTTTTTTGTGTGCATAAAGAATAAGAATGAGTGAAAAATGTACTCAAATGTGACGTCACACGAGTTTTCGAAGCACTGTACCGTCAACTTTTTTTTTTTACGTGAAAAAAGTAAAAAATATTTGTCCAATATTTTTTGGAAATCTATCTGACGGACTAATAAGATTTTTTTTGTCATCCCTATTGTCATTCAATGGGATTAAATGAACTTGGTGGATTGTATAGATGATTATAACTCAGTAAAACCATATTTGTAACCGTCGCGAATCACTTTTTATTTTAATAAACATACAACCACACACTATCCTGCAAATTACTATAAACCTAAGAAAACTTGAATTTCGCCGAGTTTGTTTGTGAAGTTTTACAAAAAAAAAGTACTTATTTTGTTGTTTTTATTTAATTTAAGTAATTTATAAGATTATTCATTTTATTTACATAATTTTTTAATTGACTGTTCTGTTATTTATTTTGATATTAAATTTTATGTTATTTTAGAATTATATAATTTAATGATTAATAATTGTGTACATTTTTTATGATTTAAATGTAAAATTGTGTTGTGATTTTTGTTTTAATTGACATTTCAAAATGCTATGGACGATTTTTTTTAGGCTGAAATAAACGTTTAATAATAATAATTAACTTACAGGAACAGTGACACATTGTATAATCTGCAACACAGCTTGCTCTAAAGACTTCATTATTATTGACTAAGACTACTTTCTTATAAATGCAGTTATTTTAAAACCTAAGATCACTGGTATGAAAATATCACTATGCACAATTCTTTTAACATTCATGCGAAATCTATACATATCCCTATCTCATCACGAAGCCGTCAACCAGGCATTCTGTACATCAAACAAAGTAACTTTACGCAACAATTATTGCTGGGAAACGACTTTTTTTTGGTATGAAAAATCATGTTTTGTGGTAGAACTCAATGTAACGCACTCAAAACATTGTGCTGATGGATGGATTGAATAGTACGGGGATCGTGGAGGTGGTTGAAGTAAAAATCTTTCATTAAAAACATGTATTATAAATAAAACTTGATAAAAAGTTGGAACTTTGACCCCCAATAAGGGGTCGTGGAAACATGACTTATTACCCCAAAAAAAAAAGTCGTTTCCCAGAAATAATTTTTGCGTAAAGTTACTTAGTTTGATGTACAGAATGCTAGGTTGACGGCTTCGTGATGAGGTTGTTTAAGGTTTTAAGCGGGCCCGCCACTTCGGAAAAAAAATGAAGGGAGTTAAGGCCGGCCATTAAATTCAAACTTTAAGATCACAATACTTTTGAAACACTATAAATACACAATTTTTCAAGACACGTGTAATGTCTCACATAATTTCCCGAGTACTGAAGGAATACTTTTTGACAGATCCTTATAGAGAATGGAAATAAACATATAATTAGTATGTTTCTCGCGTACCTATACGTTTTTAAGTTATGTATCATCGGGTCACGATCTATGAGAGTCGGTTAGTGAACCATCATTGTTTTATAAATAAACTTTTTGCAAAAAAAGAATTTGTGTGGTACCTATACCACAACTAAAAAACCCGACTACTAAAAATTCACGGTCTAATTAAGGTGGATGCTTCAGGGTAGCCGGCGAAATTCAAATTTTCTTACGTTTTTTGCAATTTCCAGGTTAGCGTCCAAGGTCATAAAGGTGCAGGAATGACTTTAACCTTGAAAAAGTAATTCCTGCACCTTTATGAGCTTGGAACGTTGTATTGATGATTTTGATGATTATAATTCTATAACTACATACGTGTTACAGCCGCGAATCATATTTTAATCAACATACAACCTGACACTGACCTGGAAATTGCAAAAAAGGTAAGAAAATTTGAATTTCGCGGGCTACCCTGGAGCATCCACCTTAAAATCGCCTTTTAAAAATTTAATCGACTCCTCCTATTGTTGAAGTCGGTTAAAATGTAGCTTATGTTACCCGGGCCATAACAACGAATCTATTGACACCCTATTCATCAAAATCGGATGAATAGAGGCGCTATGGTGGAACATACGTAAATACATACATACATAGACTGCTAAAATCATAACCCTTCCTTTGAGCTTCGCCGTAGTCGGGTTAAGAATGGAAGAAGGAGACATGCTGCGCCGAACTCAAATAAATTGGGATTAGGGCAGGAGAATGATGATGACAATCCACCAGCCGGCGTGGTGTATCACGGACCACTCCCACTCAAAGACTCGAGAGAAAGTGGGAACAATAAAGGCAGATCTAAGGTTGCTGGTTACCTGTGGTTCATGTCGTCTTGCTCGCTGTGCGGGGGCAGCCGACCCGGAACCCTGGGACGCAGTGTCAGCTGATGATGTAGAAGATTCTGTAACCCAAGAGGGTGGTTGTTGAAAATACACCAGAATCATTGTAATCATCTTAAGGAACATTGCTAAGGTCGAAATAGAATCGTGTAGCTACTGAACTCTCGGTAAAAGATTGTGCCACGAATCCACGATGTCCCTTCCACCACGAATAAAAATAAAGTGTACTAATAGCACACCCAGATTTCTCCAGTTATGTTTTAGTCCCATGTCATAGGGGGCGAGCCTATTGCCATCAACCGGGCACCCAGGAATCGAACCCAGGACCTCATGCTCAGCATTCGCGCTTGCGACCACTCAACCAACGAGGTAGTCCTAATAATAACGTAATTTTTTAATTTTTTTTTGCCTGCGAAATGTCCCACTCCTGGGCAAAGATCCCCCCATTCGTTCCACTTTTCACGATGTTGCGTCTCTTCTCGCCCCCCCCCCCCATTCCCTCCTCTTTCCACGATGTTGAGTCTCTTCTCGCACCCCCCCCCCATTCCTTCCACTTTTCACGAAGTTGCGTCTCTTCTCGCCCCCCCCCCCCCCCCATTCGCTTCACTTTTCACGATGTTGCGTCTCTTCTCGCCCCCCCCCCATTCCTTCCACTTTTCACGATGTTGCGTCTCTTCTCGCCCCCCCCCCATTCGCTCCAATTTTAACGATGCTGCGTCTCTTGTCCCCCCCCCCCCCCATTCCGTCCACTTTCCACGATGTTGCGTCTATTCTCGCACCCCCCCATTCCTTCCACTTTTCACGATGTTGCGTCTCTTCTCGCCCCCACCCCCATTCCTTCCACTTTTCACGATGCTGCGTCTCTTCTCGCCAAGTCCCGCCATCTACTCCTCGGTCTGCTGCGACTCCGTCTAACTGTCCTAAGGCTCTAGAAATGTCTAATATTTGTCAAAATGTACCTGATCTATTAGACTGGTGTGGCGCCTGCTGCTTGAAAGATGTATCTCTCTCGCACGTCGGCTCTTGTTCCCTGCAACAAAATGAAAAAATAGCACGTTAGACAAGAATTATATACACAACAATTAAAAAACCCGGCTACTGAAAACAATCACGCAATTCGGGGTTTACAAGATAAAATCGACTACTCCTATTATTGAAGTCGGTTAAAATGTAGCCTATGTTTCCCGGGCTATAATAACGAATCGATTCACATCTTATTCATCAAAATCGGATGAATAGTTTAGGCACTACGGAGGAACACACGTTAATACAAACATACATACATAGTGCATTGTTTTAGACTTTCACGGTTTTTCACTACACTTAAAGTACTTACGGGAGCTTGTTTCAGGAGCTCATCGAACGAAAACTAAATCACGGATATCATCCCGTAAGTACTTTAAGTATACATACATAGACTGCTAAAATCATAACCCTTCCTTTTGACTTCGCCGTAGTCAAGTAAAAGGCCCACTGTTGGGTTTCCAATACTCGGCTGAGCGCCAAGAATAATCAGTAAAAAAATTACGTGTAGAATCTCAATAATTTTACGCCCAATTTTACAGTTTTCGTTGAAACAATAACCGGAACGGTTTCAAAGATTTATCACAGAAAAGCTAAATTCTTTCCTGTTGTAGGGCTTCCCATGGGGGTAAACCACAGAACGCCACAAGCCACGAAGCTTATATACTCCTATTTTCCTCATCCACGTTCATACACCTAGTCATACACGCACGCTGGTTACGAGTTCTACGCACCTGACCTACATTATATATCACTATACGTTAAATGTCATCCTAGATGCATAATAATATACATATAGTCTATCGTTACGCTTGTAAGCCTCAAAAGGTCACGCAAAGGAGTGCCGTATAGACTTGATAGGTATGAATGCACGATATAATTATATTTTTATAGACATAGAACTCGTACAAGATGGAGAACTGAAAAGCATAGCTGCCTTCCTTACTTTACTGCTACTGTTGGCTTGCATCATCAAGCTAGATAACGGCAGCAGTATAAGAACAGCGGAGGATGAGCAGCGGTGGCCCAGAGGTGGCGGCCCTGACTTATTAACAGTAAGTCTTGTGTTCGAACCCAGGCAGCCCCGCATGACTTTGTGTAATTTACCACTGCTCTCAAAACGGTGAAGCCGGCATGTCCTAGAACCAAAAATTCGAAGACATGTGACATCTACCAACCCGCACTGGGCCCGAGTGTTGGATTATATAGCCCATTCCCTCTTATAGAGAGGAGGCGGCGTGTTCCGGCAGTGCGAACATTATAGGTTGATTGTGCACGGAGAACGAATTCGGGGAGCTGATAATGTCTACAAAATTTTTACTCAGTAACCGATAGACAACTCTGTACCTAAACTGCTGAGTAAGTACTTATACAAAACGTTTAAAAACTTTTTTGTTAATGACCGGCATTTCTTCTAAAGGCAAAATAATGTGAATGGTTTGTGTAAGGAATGATTTAAAAGAAAAGAGAGAGAATGATGGAGTGACGGTTGTCAGGGGAAAATTAAAGAAGAGTTCAGTGGTTTGTTCATTTTATCCGTGATCATGGTGCTTGCAACAGCTCCGAAATGACAGGAACTCACAACAGTTAACATGGTAAATATCCCGTTTCTAGTGTTTATCATAATGTTAGTGATCATGACAGTTTAAAAACTTATAGAAGAACAGAAAACGTCATGCGACAACCCCAAGTAACATGAGAAAACTAAATAAATAAATAAATATCGCTGGACATTAACACACAGCGCCATCTGGTGCCACACTAAGCAACGAGGCTTGTGTCGTGGACACCAGATAGTTGATATACTACATAGATACTTTTTGTTTGTAAATACATACTTATTATACATAATATAAACATCCATGACTCAGAAACAAATGTCCATGCTCATCACACAAACATTTGCTCCAACCGGGATTCGAAACCGGGACCCTAAGAACGTACCATCACTACCGCTGCGCCATTCGGGTCGTCTAGACGACGCGATGTTGAGACAGAGAGAGAACTAGTTTGAAAAGCTATTACTTGACAGGTACTTGATAGAAAATTAGAGGCTTTCCAAGTTAAAATTACGTCAGAGTAGGTCAAACTTATGCTTTGAATGTCGCTAAGCCTTTATAAACCTTTTATTAGACCCAGTCACGTGAAAAATATCAGCTGTTCAACCAGCTGTGCAAAACAGCCTTGGATGTTTCTTTAGCACACCTGTTTTTAGGTATTATACTTAGGGCCATGTTCACCAACAGTAAACTAACCGACTGTTTCGTAATCGGCCCGCTAAACGTAAACAGTTGTATAAACATGAGGCGGGAATTTTGGTGTTCACCACAACTTATTCTAGCTCGGATAAGTAAACGAGCGTTTTAGGAATGAAAGACCCAATGATTATAATACAGTCAAATAGGGTGGGTAACATTACACGTAAAAAACCGTACAAATGCGAAATACCTTAAAATGGTTGCATTATACCTGAGATGACAGTTCTTTATAACCAACCAATTATCTGTATAGTGTTTGAACTTTTGTTTGTTTGAAATATTTTATTAATAAATATAATGGATAATTAATAAAAAGAAGCGCAGTACTAATTTTACGCATGACGAAAAAGACATTGTCACTAATTTAGTGTTATAGCATCAAGGCGTAATTGAGAACAAACGCAAAAATTGCAGTCTTTCAAATTTCTTCCAAAATATAATTCAGAACAGACTGCATGTTGTTAGGTTTCGTGATTTTACTAGTTAATTTACTATGTTTTTAGAAATAATTTTATTTAAACGTTTTAATTTAATAGCTTTTCGTGTGAACACATCTTAAATGCTTTATATGTTATTATGTAAACTGGTAACATTAATTCCGTAAGAATGGCAATAGTTCTATCATTTGATTTGTAAAATGTATGGCGCGAAAGTGAAGCGGTTCTCTGATTGGATCACGAGACTGACGTGGCGTGAAGTCGTGAGCCAATCAGGGCGCTGGATTTTCCCTCGAGAACGGCGGGATTCTTGGTCAGGAGCTGATGCCCGAGCGGGCATTCTGGTGGTGGAACGTAAAAGACGACGGACAATTATTAAGATAGCCTATCCGATATTACTATAATATTGTGGATTGTAACAAAATTGTTAATAAACCTATTTTAAAGTCGTTGGAGTTTTCCTTCAAGTGTTGCCGCCTTTGTTTTATTATAATGTTAAAAAAAAATCTCACAATAATATCTAGATGTAACCTTAAAATTTGTTATATTTGCAATTTGCAAATGTCAAAATACACCGATTAACTACTAACCGGGGCTTTAAACAACCTCTCCCACCTCGGTTAGAGAAAACAGTTGATTAGCGTGTTTATTCGGTTGATTTGCTTTGGTGAGTTAACACGAAAATGTGTTTTAAACAGCTGTTTTTAGATAATCAGACCGTTATCTTTTCGGTGAACATGGCCCTTAGTCGCGTTTATTCATAGAAGCTTTGATTTAAGTCCTTATCATCATTGTCTTGCCCTAATTCATTAGTGGTCGGTGCAGAATGTCTTCTTCTTCCATACTTCTCTATTACTTGTCATCTCATCAGACACCTCCTTTATAGCCATATCATTCTTTACACAGTCCATCCATCGTTTCTTTGGTATTTTGGTGATACCACTTCTTATACAATAAGAAATTCACCATCAAGACAAACTATTAAATATTTAAAAATCTGCTATCTAAACCTGACACATCATCTGCTTTACCTTTTCCCAACCATGTTGGGGTCGGCTTTCAGTCTTAACAGATGCAGCTGAATACCAGTATTTTACATGGAGCGACTGCCTATCTGACCTGCACAACCCACAACACAGTCACCGATAGAAAACGCTCTGCTTAAACTATATAGTGAGTATATAAACTTTTAAATACTTTTTTGTTAATGACCGGCAGTTTTTCTATAGGCAAAAGAAAATATGAAAGCAAAGAGAGCGAATGATAGAGTGACGGTTGTCAGGGGAGAATGGAAGAAAAACGTCTTGCGACAACCCCAAGTCAATCATCATCATCATCAGCCTACCTTTGGTAGATACAAAAAAAATCTAAATAGGCCGTCAGTTAAATTATAAAAAAAAATATTTGACCCGTATTTTTTCTTTTGTTACTTGATTCAAAATTGACGGAGATATGCATTTAAAATTCTCAATACGTCACACCGTGGGATAATTTTTAGTGCGTTGTGACGTCACGACTTTTGATGCGTTTTATCTGTGTCAATAGTCATTGATTTACAAAAACAAAAAATACGTGTCCATTATTTTCCAATACTCTAACTGACGGACTAAATAGATTTGCAATTTATTGATGGTGGAAACTAGCCTATTGACAGCCGGGACCAACGGCTTAACGTGCTTTCAGAGACACACATGAATCTCTGTATGTAATGGGTGGTCACCAATGTCCAGTCAGTTACTATCTCGGGCTAAACATTATAATCTTTATCATTAAAAGCCTTCGATTGAAATGTGCGGCTGTTCCCAGTTTGCAGGCACGAGCCTCTCTGACATGATACTGTTCAAAATCAAAGCATTTTTTTTCAAGTATGCCAGTTACAGGCACTTTTGAATTGTCGAAACAAAGATGAAAATTAAATGAAGCTACAGTCCGAGTCACAAGACTTACGTCTTGTTCTTACCCGTGGTCCCTGTGGGATATGATATGCTGTTACTACGGCTTTGTATTTTCTATCGATATTTTCAGAAGTACAGGAAACAATCCCTAATGCCATGGGACCACGGGTAATTAAAATTACCCATGGACCCGGTAATGGGTCGACCCACCGGGACCACGGGTAACCACCCCTAATTAGCCATGTCGCCATTCATTTATATTATTGCTCAACTCGAAAATCGATTTGAAACCAGATAATTGCATTAGTAATAATGTATTTTCCGTGTCGGAAAAACAAACACTTTTACCGCTAACCGAGCTATTCTCTATTTTATATAACACATGTTTTCGTCCGCAGTTTCCACAGTCTAGAGGTCGAAAATTATCCCACGGACAAGTACTACCGGGGTTAAAAAGATCTTGTACCCTAGCTTAAGTCCACATTTGTCAAAGGAGTTGTGCTGAAGATGCCATCAGAGAATGGTCTTTAACTTTGAAAGCTAATATCTCGGAAACGAGACATTTTAGAACATTTTGCCTCATACAAAACTTGTTTGTATTGATTAATACAGCTGTTATGCGTGGCCGTTACTTTAAAAAAAAAATTGGCGGTAGTTAGGCCGGCCAATCTTCATACCAAAATCCTCCAAGACCCTTTAATCGAAATAGTTCAGCCGAAGTCGTGAAAAGATAACAGTCAGACTCAAGTTACTTTCGAATTTATAATACTAACTAATATGTCAACCCATTTAGAGCTAACTTATGCTATATTTTACATTTAGGTACATCATGCTTTATTTATTTACTATCATCATCTTCATACTTCGTTCACACACGCACTTTTTGTATAATTATGCGATAATATTATTACAATTATTTACTTAACGCATCACTTCAATCCATAAAACAAATCACACCATTTTTAAACCAAAACTAAATAATTTCCACTATCAGCAAGAGCTTGGCTTGTGCACTGCCAAACACAAATAAAATGGTTCACAGCTAATAAGAGGAATAACAATCAATTAATCAATTAATTTGGCCTCATTAGATACTGTAGAAATACGATAATTTTGTTATTTATTGTGTTGTTTAATTGAATTAGATATCAAACTGCATTGGGCCCATTCGCTCTAACAGATGGGGCCTGAGTCAAGGAGTCCCCTATATGCTGATTATATATACAGGGTGTAAACAACCTCATCACGAAGCCGTCAACCAAGAATTCTGTACATACACAAACTAAGTAACTTTACGCAAAAGTTATTGCTGGTAAACGACTTTTTTTTTGGGGTGAAAAATCATGTTTTTTGGTAGAACTCAATGTAATGCACTCCAAACATTGTGCTGATGGAGGGATTGAATAGTACGGGGGTTGTGGTGGTGTTTAAAGTAAAAATCTTACAATAAAAAAAAAAAAAGTTGGAACTTTGACCCCCAATATCTCCGTAACTAGAAGGTTCACAGGTATGGTGTAATACAAAAAAATGATCGCAATGACGGGGATAACAAGTGCCATTCGGCTTCGTTAAGAGGTGTTTTACACCCTTTATCTGTGTTATTTGTCCCGGCTGTCATTTGTAATCTTAGACAGTCGTTAGAGGTAGTCGGTGGTCCAAAAAGTCTGACAACCAGTCAGCGATACCCTGACTGATGGTTGTCAGACTTTTTTGATTTGATTTATTATTATATATTACCAGTACGAACTGGGTTGTGGAGGTCATATAGGCAGTCGCTCCATGTAAAATATTGGTATTCAGCTGGATCCGGTTAGACCGGAAGCCGACTCCAACATAGTTGGGAAAAGGCTAGGCAGACGATGATCATTTTATTGACCAAAAAAAAACGATGGATGGACTGTGTGAAAGAGCTCGTTCTTCTTAGCGTGTCGATGACAATATAAATTGTGTCGGTCTAGAACTGAGCCACTAGTCTGGCGCCTTCAGTAGCGTCCATCAGTTCCTGTGATAAACAAACAACAGGACACGATATTAAGTGCCCCATCGTTTGTACAACAGCACGACATTTACACTCCAGGGCAGAGTAATCAGTGAATCTCCACCTGATCAGGTTTTCCTTGGTCAAGGTCAGCCAGGCAACTCATGTCCAGGGATTTTCAGCAGGTGGAACGAATGGGTTCGGTAAGGATGCATTAGCTTGCCACAGCTTAGTCGTTCCATAAACCGACAGTGAGTGGGATGACACACTTTAGGAAGCTGTGCCGGCTTTCCAGTCTGCGACACGAGGGTATTTCGGTGCAAAGGGTATAGTGTTTCTGTGTGTGAAAGATGATATGGCTAGAAAGGAGCTGAACATTTAGATAATCATCATCCGTCTGGTCTTTTCCCAACTGTGTTGTGGTCGGCTTCCAGTCTAACCGAATGCAGCTGAATACCAGTATGTTACATGAATGGAAGATGGTATGACACAATTAAATAAATTAAGACCAGGGCAGGAGAAACACCCAATAAGAGTAGAGGAAGACCAAAGAAACGATGGATGGACTGTGTGAAGGATGATATAGCTGGAAAGGAGGTGACTGAGATCTGCTTTTTAGCGTGTCGATGACAATTCAAATTAAGTCAGCCCTAAATTAAGCGACGAATTTGCCACTTTCAACGCCTGTGATGTGCAAACAACAGGACAGGAAGGTCACGATATCACTGCCAAGATGACGAGGGGTTCAGAAGTATGGAAGAAGAAAACATGCTGCACCGACCCCAAACAAATCAGCAGAAGGGCAGGAGAAACACCGTCTAGTTGGAGGAATATTTTATTAAGAACTAAGCAATGATGAAATCTCTCAATTTCTCAACTCAAACTACCATACAAATGCGTTCCTGGGGAGTTTGTTCCGGAATTTCTTTACTCCAGCTAAATATTAGAAAGTCGTGAAGGGCTAGTCTTTCGGGACAGTCTTGTGTAATTTCAAAATCAAAAAATCACAGCATTTATTTCAAGTGGGCCAGTTACAGGCACTTTTGAATTGTCGAAACAAAAATGAAAATTAAATGTAGCTGCAGTCCCAGTCACAAGACATAAAAACTGTGAAAGTTCTGTAGTTGGCCATTCCCTAGCGTAGATCTCTATGGAGAAGAATGGGCAAGAAACTATACAACTCTCCACACTCCTTTCAAAGTTCAAAAAGTGCTTAATTCTCAGCCAATTTGAATAAGTACTTAAACGGCTCTTTATTATCAATCTGACGGCACATTGCACATGTAAGTAGTCACAAATCATTAATATCAGTTAGTACCACAGTAAGTACACAAATTATTAGTATCAGTTAGCAAGTAAATAATGCGCCACGGTTGATAACGATAACCCCACATCTGTTTGTTTATGTTATTATTTTGGCTTGGCAACATCTTCCGTCGGTTCTTAAAATTTTCGTCTCGCAAAATTGATTCGGGTTTGACGCAGAATGTGCACTTCGCAAAATGTGTACCTGACGCAAAATGTGTTTTTTGTTTCTGCAGGACTCACTGGGTTTTTTTTTGTTTGCCTTTTGAGTGTCCCACTGCTGGGCAAAAGCCTCCCCTTTCGCCATCCAAACCTTTCTATCCTGTGCAATATCTGGCCCGCAAACAAGATCAGATCGTCACACCACCTTCGCCGCGGTCTACCTCGACGGCGATTTCCTCCGACAGGCGCCCAGTGATTGACGATCGTTGCCCATCTCTCCGGGCGCATTCGTGCTACGTGGCCAACCAGATTGAATAAAACAGTATTTTTTGGGTTCCGTACTGACGTTCTCAACGACGTGGCTCTAAAATTCACAATTTTTCTGAAGCACTATCTTGAGCATTTTCTTTTAATAGCACAAACTAAACTACTATGCATTCAATACACCCACATTCTCCACTAACGCGATAAACTAAAATGCGAGTGTTAAGGGCGCGTTTGCATATCAGGTAAAATTATGCTGTTTATCGGTACAATTTTATGGCATAACCAAACAAAATCCAATATAACTAATAACTACCTCGTATAGATTGGTTCTTCATCTTCAAATAATAGGTACTTGATCATTGAAAATTTTAGTTTTTTATAATGTAAAATCGATCTGTCGTTGCCATTTTCCCTAAAATTAACGATACAGATTGAGTTTAGGTACATTTTTTGTGCTATTATTAACATATTTTACTATTTCTAAAAATACTGTATGTTGGCCAACATAATCAATTCTTAATGCAAGGATTTTTTTTAAATCTAAATGATTTATATAGTTGCAGAAAAAATGAAAACCAAATCTTATTTTTTCACATTTTTTGCTATTCTGGATGAATCTTAATCGATTGCATTAGGGGTTATTTTATTTTGGATACCGTCTTGATTGATTGCACAAACACTTCGAATGAAACTTTAGTCCGCGCACGGCCGCCGTCGAGAGTGGACACGTAACGCCTGTTTGGAGCGGCTCGAGTTGAAAAAGATCGCTGTACAAACACAAAATATTCGATAAACCAAATTTGATTTTTGAAATCATAACATCATAACTATCAAAACGAGCCCAAACTCGACTCACCTAGTACAACACGTCGAGGAGTTCCAGTAGCAGTCACCGACATACATTTTCAGGTCACTCCATCAAGTCTGGAGGTAAGGTCTCATCATACCTAACAAAACGAGCCCAAACTCGGCTCACCCAGTACAACACGTCAAGGAGTTCCAGTAGCAACCATCGAAGTACACCTTCAGGTCACTCCATCAAGTCCGGAGGTAAGGTCTCATCATAACTAACAAAACGAGCCCAAACTCGGCTCTCCTAGTACAACATGTGAAGGAGTTCCAGTATCAATCACCGAAGTACACCTTCAGGTCACTCCATCAAGTCCGGAGGTAAAGTCTCATCATAACTAACAAAACGAGCCCAAACTCGGCTCACCCAGTACAACACGTCAAGGAGTTCCAATAGCAATCATCGAAGTACACCTTCAGGTCACTCCATCAAGTCCGGAGGTAAGGTCTCATCATAACTAACAAAACGAGCCCAAACTCGGCTCACCTAGTACAACATGTGAAGGAGTTCCAGTAGATATCACCGAAGTACACCTTCAGGTCACTCCATCAAGTCCGGAGGTAAGGTCTCATCATAACTAACAAAACGAGCCCAAACTCGGCTCACCCAGTACAACACGTCAAGGAGTTCCATTAGCAATCATCGAAGTACACCTTCAGGACACTCTATCAAGTCCGGAGGTAAGGTCTCATCATAACTAACAAAACGAGCCCAAACTCGACTCACCTAGTACAACACATCAAGGAGTTCCAGTAGCAGTCACCGATGTACACCTTCAGGTCGCTCCATCAAGTCCGGAGGTAAGGTATCATTATGACTAACAAAACGAGTCTAAACTCGGCTCACCTAGTACAACACGTCGAGAAGTTCCAGTAGCAGTCACTGAAGTATACCTTCAGGTCACTCCATCAAGTCCGGAGGTAATTCGTAAAAGCAGCAAAAAAAAAAATTTTGTACGGACCTACCATAATTTTATTTTTATGAAATACGTAAAAATCTTTCAAAGCATCAAAATGAGTTCACTTGACTATTATTCTCGCAGTTAGTCGTGCGTACACTTGTGTGTATGACCCGTGTCAATGTAGTAGTTCGATTCTGTACCTATCAATTTTGCAAACGCGTCCTTAAGCGTGCATTATAAACAAAAAACATAGTTCTCTAATATTTCTAGAGTTTTCTTTACTGTATGTCCCGTAAGACGTAGACAGGTGTTTAGTAAACCCAAATTTCGTTCCTAAGTCCCATTTAATACCATATTCTATACAAGTTAGGATAACGTTTTTATTCTCACACATCGGCATAAAAAATTTCCACGCGAACGAAGTTGCGGGCAACAACTAGTCAGTAAGTAATGTTCCCACAGCTGGGACACACACAGACTACGTTTCTGTGAGAGGTAATCCACCACGCGAGCCCAGTATTGGTGGATACCACGCGTCTTTTTTTCACGATTTTTTGTTTCTGGGTCATTCCAGTTTCCTGTGATTTTCTCCAAGTTTTTCAACACCGTTTCGACGTGCATGTAATAGTGAATCAGTATTTTAACCAGGCCTAGCGCGCTATGTCTGAGAATTTTCTGATGGATAAACACGAAAGCACTTCCCTGCAATCGAATTCAGGATTCCGACTCATAATTCGCCCACTAAACCAACGAGGCAGTTCTTAATATAAAGTCTATTAAAAATCTAAGAACAAAAAGTACGTCAAATGTCAGATATGTTTCGTTCCAAAAGATGCTGCCCGATAATCGTCTGACCTATATTCACTTGTTACGAAGATGTTCTTAAATATACTATTCTAAAATAAGTATTGCAGCACTACTTTAGAACCGCATATTGTAAGAAAGTACTAGAAAAATCCGGCTCGAAGGACCAAAACAAACTAGGACCTCCCTGTACTTACTGATGATATGATAACGGGGTGATTCTGAAGACGAAGTATGAAAATAGAATATTTCTTTACATTTCTTTTTTTAAATCAGTTTCAACGAATAAAAACAAATGCAACGTAATGTAATTGGCGGCAGAAGTATATTTTGTGGTGGTACTATGACTGAAAAGTTGGATGGCTTGGTATGGGTGTGTGATGCGGAGGAATGAGGATAATCTCGTGAGGTAATTTTTGTGCATGATAAATGTGGATAGGTATAGGAGCAGAGGAAGACAAAAAAGACGATGTATGGACTTTGTGAAAAAATAAACGACAAGAAATGAGGTTTGAGGTTGAGTAACAAAAAAGTATGGAAAAAGAAGACACGCTACGCCGCCCCCAAATAAATAAGGACAGGAGAATGATAATGACGATGGTAGTACAGTGCAGTACATGGTAGTCCTTCACTAAAGGAGTTCTTTAACAAAGAGCTTACACTAATTGACTTTAGAAACTGTTTTCAAAATATCCTTAGCAGATCACCTATATCCGTCTTCAAATTGACAAGGGTTTTGTACCTACCACTTAATATTCCCCTACCTCAGTTAAATTAACATAGACCCAAGTGAATGAAACGCATCGATTAAACAAATTTATGTAGCTTTAAGCCTACTTGAGTTCGTATTAAAACATGACTTGTTTTCAACCAGTGATCTGCCTGTCTTTTTCCAACTATTTTGCTGTCGGCTTACAGTCTAACCAGATGCAGCAGTATTTTACATGGAGCGCCTACCTATCTGACCTCTAAATCCCAGAACCTTTCGTGCTTCTAACTACCCGTAATAACTGTTAAATATCTCGTTCTAGGGGCCTATTCTGCAAAGTCCTCATATAACTGGACCAAGAGTATGTCTGTAATTGAAAAGAGACTGACTTCTGAATTTGTTTCGGTGTATCTTCTCCGAGTAATCGGATAGGAAGAAACATTTAAAACAATTTCTTTTTGACGCGTGTTGGTTAGAATCATTTTTGAAGTGATAACTTCTTATGGAAGGAGGGTGACGCGTAGTTCCTGAATGACTGACTGATGGATCAACGCACAGCCTAAACCGCTGATCGTAAAGACCAAAAACTTGGAGGTTGTGTTCTTTGTGTGACGTAAGCATCCGATAAGGATTTTCCAAAATTCTACCCCTAAGGGGGTAAAAAAGGGGGTAAAGTTTGTATGGGACAACGTTTGTATGCGACAACGTGATTCCTTGGTCCAATCTACTTCAAAATTTGCATTAACCGTTTTTTAACAGAATTGATGGAAGACGTTTCGTATTTTTTGAAATTCATCCCCTAACGGGGTTAAAAAGGGGTAGAAAGTTTTTAGTGCTTTTGATTAATACTTTTTATTTTGACACATGTCTAAAAACTCGATCCGATTTTATTCAATAAAAGTTGAACTGACTTAAAAACTTTTAATTGTAAAAATATCCGAGTTTGATTTGTTGTTTAGACTATAGTGTTATATGGATCTTTTGACTGTACAAGGATCTTTTGGCGCGTGGCCAAAATCTGAACTAACGCCATTATTTTGTTTATTTTTAAACAAATTCAATATTAAATAGTTCAACTTAGATTAGTTTAAGTTATCACTTCTGTCGAGCGTCCCGAGACGCACACGTTTTTTTTAATACAAAATGGGCCTGCTCTTGACCTCGATCACGGCTGATGGAAAGCGATGGATGATTTCTATGATGGAACGGGCGCGCCCAGAAGATGATTTATAGACAAATACATCATTCAACATTTCATGTAAGACCAATTATTTACACACTAACTCTTTTTTAGAAATAAAAATATTTACAAGTATCAAAAAGGGTTACAGGGCGTCGAAAAATTCATCCACATCGCTGTCAACCAGGAAAAGTACCCAGAAGGCTGGCAGCATTGCCACGTTAGATGGCAATGTAATAGTAGTGTAATGCAGCATTTTAATACATTTCATGTACTTACCTATTATGATTGGAATGAGAATCACTGCTCGTAGCAGTTACTATTTTTAACCGACTTCTCAAAAAGGAAGAGGTTATAATGTATTCCACCAGCACGTTTTTAGGGTTCCGTAGTCCTGACAAGGAACCCTTATAGTTTCGTCATGTCCGTCTATCCGTCCGTCCGTCTAAGGTTTTGCTCAGAGAATTTTGTAGAGGTGTGTATATTAATTACGCCGGTAGAAAACACTTAAAGTACGCAGGTAAAATAGTAAAATAACATTTAAAAAATATATTTTTTGATAGAACTGTGAAGTGGAGATGATTTTTTTTTCGTCGTCTTTCCCATTGTGTGGGGTATCGTTGAATAGGTCTTTTAAAATGACTTAGGGCTTGCTAAAACTATTTTTCGATTTAATGCTCCATTTACGAAATATTAAACTTAATTAATTTTTGTTACAGCCCCTAAAAGATAAATGCTGGCTTGAATGAAAAATCTAGAAAAAAATAGAATTATTCTTTATTTAGTACAGTATTTAAAACCATTAACATTAAATTTAACAGGTACCTAATCCTTTTACTCGGTCTTCTCGCAAAACCACAAACATTCAACATTATCGTCTTCCATTCATCAGCAAACAAGTCCAATCCAGGGACTTCTATGTGGATGATGTGTTAATAACTTCTAGTTAAAGAAAAAGTATTTAGTTACAATGTAAAATTGATACTTGTCAACGATTTGTGTGAGATACCACAACTAACAAGAATTTGTGTTAAGTATATACTACAACAAAACCCGACTACTAAATCAAGCACTAATTACTTAAATCCGAGGTCAAGTTAAAAGCGACTCCCCCTATTGTTGATATCGGTTAAAATGTAGCCTATGTGTGTCACGGGCCATAATAATGAATCGATTGACACCTTATTCATCAAAATTGGATAAATAGTTTAAACGCTACGGAAGAACATACGTAAATACAAACATACATTACATAGACCGCAAAAATCATTACCCTTCCTTTTGGCTTCGTCGTAGTCGGTAACGATAAAATAACAACGACATATTTGCAAAAAAAATAACCGTTTTACTAACAAAAGCAAAACTACCAACCCTAACAGAAAAAAAGCTATCCAATTACGTTAAAAACTCCAACAACTTTCAATTTTCAATGCAGTGAAATAAAACAGCTCCGAATTTGGCAAGAAACTGGCGTGGGTAGTTTAGTAAATCCTAGCGTGAAAAAATGCTGAAAGATATTGTTTAAGGTGGTTGCATACAGCGTTAGATAGTGGTATTCGTAGGTCAACATTTAGGAGCTTTTATGACAATATACTAGCTATTATTGTAGTAGTTATGTTTATTTTTTTATTTTATTTTGTTTTGTGAGTTCGACATTAATTAATTTGATCTGACATTTATTTGTTTCTTTTATTTTAATTATTTGTGTCATTGATTTAACTTGATTTCTTTTTTGTTATCTATATAATCAGCTGATTGTAAAATTGACAAAAGTTTTGTTTAATAATCTCAAATATGGGTCAATGACCTGAAATAAATGAATTTTATTTTATTTTAATTTTTTATTGCCCAGAAGTGCAATTACGTATCTCCGTTGACAGCTCGAAATGATAGTAACTGGGCTCAGTGTCCATCAATTAACGGTCATAAGGTTAGTTTCGTATTATGTGTGACCCTGTTAGTCACCGTAAACTGATATCCACTCAGTGTGATACGTAATACCAATATTATGACATTCACGTTTGTCATCAAAGTTCGGTGTACAACTGAAGCTTGATAGTCACTGGATATCAGAAAGATACGGAATAGCCCTGCAGGACTTTCGTCCGCGTGAACTTATTACTTCTCTATTTAAATCGGATTTCGTTGACAATTCCAAGAGTTTTTTGGGACAAAACTTTGAAAGGAATTTTAACGTTGAATTAAATGGTAGGTACGTTGCCAACCAGCATAGCTATTCACAACGCTTCGATTCGATTTTCGATTCGGAAAGTCGGTATGTCTATCTCGCTCGATTTCGTAATGTCAAAAAAAGATAGACATACGACTTTCCCAATCGAAAATCGAATCGAAGCGTTGTGAATAAGGGGCCAGGTCTCTAAATCATCATATGCATGCCTTTTCGCAATCTCTGTTGGGGTCGGCTTTCAGTCTAACCGGATGGAGCTGAATTTATTATACGTATTTTACATGAAGCGACTGCCTATCTGACTCCCACAACCCAGTTAGTTCTGGGTAATACATTACCCTCTGGTAAGACTGGTTACGCATCTATGGTACGGTACGCATATAGGTAAGTATATTTAAACATTGAAAATAATACTGATTGTCAGAGCTTTCGACTTTTATACACTTACTTGGAGGTCCTTGGTTGGATGCCCTTAAAACTTTGAAATAACCTCAAATCCAGCTACAAAACGAATCTGACACCGAGAAATAAAATTACCTGAACAACTTAGACGTAAAATCGAGACCGGGCTACATTGCTTGGACGTCCTCGTGTCGGCCTAGGTCGTTACAAGGACAGACTGAGAGCCAGCTTCGCACAGATCAATACTGAATACGGTACAGAGAGATGACAGCAGCTGGTTGCATCTAACTTCTAGGTACACATCTGTCCAAAAAAAGAAGTGTTCAAATGTTTTCAGGAATTATGTGAGGTTTTTACGGCCTTATTGTACATTTATAGGTACATAACATAATGGGTGTAACAAGACCCTTAACGAAGCCGAAAGACACTTGTTCTCTCCGTCATTTTGATATTGTTTTTGTTCTAGAGTCTAGCCCATACCTGGGAACCTTCTAGTTACGGAGATATTGGGGTACAAAGTTTTTTTAATTATTATGTTTACAATGTAAGATTGTACTTTAAATACCTCCACGACTCCTGTACTATTCAATCCATCCATCAGTCCTACCGTAAAACGTCATCACGTTTTACCGAAAAAAAAAAATCGTTTCTCACCAATATTTTTTAAAACTTGTCCGTCCTTCATGTTCGCTCGTCTTTAGTAAAGTGAGAACACATCTAAAGATTGAAATCTCTGACTTCTTCTTTATCGTGTGGTTAGTGCCAAACCTGGTGTCAGAGTTTTTATGCCGCCCATGGGCCTCTGACTTGGCTTTACATGCCGTCGAGAAATATCTCTCAGGCATGCTGGTTTCCTCACGATGTTTTCCTTCACCGAAGCAAGTGATAATTATACAATACGCACATGAATCCGAAACATCAGAGGTGCGTGCCTACAAGAAGGACTAGGACATTAGTCACCACACATCACCCTGAATTCCTGTAGCCTAGTCGTAGTAAATGGACTGTAATGGTCTAATCTAGTTTGCGTTATAGTTTGTTTATAGCATTATAGTCTTTATAGGTAATATCGTTAGGACGCCTGTTGGGAGACTATTAATCATAGGCATGTATACCTCGGGAGGTAGTGTCTCGGATTTATATGGGGCGTTTAGAGGAATGGAAATTTTGTCTAGATGGCGAATTAGTACTAATGTCAAGGTCAGTAAAGAGAGCAACGGTGGCCCAGTGGTGGCGGCCCCGACTTATGAACAGTAAGTCGTAGGTTCGAACCCAGGCAGGCGCGTTACTTCATGTAATTTATTTCATTACCACTGCTCTCAAAACGGTGAAGGAAAACATCGTGAGGAAACTGGCATGTCCTAGAACCAAAAATTCGAAGTTATGTGACATCTACCAACCCGCACTGGGCCCGCGTGGTGGATTATGGCCCATTCCCTCTCTTGAGAGGAGGCCGTGTATCCCAGCAGTGGGAACATTATGGCTGATTATGTTATGTAAGGCCAGTTTTAGTTACCTTGACGGTATTATTTAAATACCTCCATAACTCCTGTAAATACATCTATCAGCATTTTTTGAGTGCGTTACATTGAGCGTTACCGTAAAACGTGATTTTTCATAAAATCTTTCACTGGCAATAATTTTTGCGCTGGGTACAGAATGCTTGGTTGACGTCATCGTGAGGTCCGTTTACACCCTGTATAACCGTCAAAGCCGAGGAGCTTTTACGAGGAATGGGGGAATGGAGATAATCGCTGATAGGTTAATAGTTTATATGCTCAGAGTAGTTACGATATGCATAATGCATAATCAGCCTATAATGTTCCCGCTGCTAGAACACACGGCCTCCTCTCTAAGAGTAAGAATGCGCTATAATCCAACACGGGGGCCCAGTGCGGGTTGGTAGATTTCACATGTCTTCGAATTTTTTGGTTCTATGACATGGCAGTTTTCTCACGATGTTTTACTTCACCGTTTTGAGAGCAGTGGTGATGAAATAAATTACACAAAGTAATGCGCCTGTCTGGGTTCGAACCCACGACTTACAGTCCGTAAGTCCGCCACCACTGGGCCACCGCTGCTCATAGTAACGATATAGGTCACAAAATAAACCATAGCATAACTAGATTCGTTCTAATCAAGTGTTCATTACATCATGACCATCAAATTCCTCCTACGTGACTCCCACGCAGGTGTATGGCAATTATATTATCTTGTCCTTGTCCTTGTAGTACTGTTGTGACAAGAGTTATGTCGCGAATTTTGTCGATGCTTTATTAAAAAGGTCTTGATGTTGTGAGTAGAATCTGCTAAAGAGTTTTTAGAACAAGAATTTGTGTGGTGTCACGCTTTCATTAAAATCGGGGCTTACAAGGTAAATTCGACTCCTGCTATAGTTGAAGTTGGTTAAAATGTTACCCTATGTTACCCGTGCCATAATAACAAATCGATTGACACATTATTCATCAAAATCGGATGAATAGTTTAGGTGCTACGGAAGAACATACATAAATACATACATATACTGCTAAAATCATAACCGGAAGGTTATGATTTTGAATTATGGCTTCGCCGTAGTCTGGTAAAAAATATGACCTACTTATCTGGTGGAACGAGGTGCCCAAAAGATCGATTTCCAATGCATTTAAACAAAAACGTGTTAAATATTATACGCCTGTTGAAAACTTCTACTTATATCAAAGTACCAAGGTGTCAAGGGCCGAGAAATAATTAGACAAAGCGTAAGACAAATTGACAATGCACGGATGCTGACGAGGTGAGATCAAAGGTAAGCGTCCATGTCCGCATCGTAAGCATCGGACGCATCGCAAAAATTGCCTCTCGGAGCAAATGAGCAGATTCGAGCGATCCGCACGGTGCGGATCAGTGGACGCACTTGTGTGACTTTCTATACAAAGAATACTACGATCCGTTTGATGCGATGCGTCCGATGCTTACGATGCGGACATGTGGACGCTTACCTTTACATTTTCTCGGACTGAATTCATTTGTACCATGGGGTCAATGGGTATCGCTTATGCGGGCAACAATACTATTAGGCTGGGTAAACAAATGTTGGTCGAACGGCACGATGAGCATACGACATTGTTGCCAAGTCACACAGGAGCCTAACCTAGCTGTGGATGATGATGAAGCAAGTGGAGTTTCTTGGCCATCTTTCTCTATGGAGATCTACGCTTTGGTTTGCAACTTTCACAGCTAAACACCTGGGTCAGGGACGCACAGAACCGGGAAGTGTGGCAGAAGAAATGGGAGGCCTATACCCAGCAGCGGGTGATTCCGGGCTGATATGATGATGACGATGCCTTGTGCTGGGACTGGGACTGTAGCTTCATATTTTTGTCAATTCGAAATTGCCTGTAATAGGGTATTTTACTCTATATGAGAAAAAATCTAAAAATATATTATTGAGATAGCTTAGGCAAAAAGCAGTCGGATAACGTTAGTTTTAGTTCATAAAATAGCAAACTAAATTTTTTTAAATTCAATTCTAAGGTTTTTTAATTAATCTGTTTCATAATACCATTAAAGTAGTCGCCATGTTATTACGTCATAAGGCTATGTAAACATAGAAGTGTCAACTGTCAGCTTCAAATATCACTGCATTTGTTTACATAGACAAGTGACGTCATGACCACAGAGCAATATGGCGTCCACTGCGTCCAGCGTTTTCGTCAAATTACGCGCGCAATTTGAAAATACTAAATTTAAATGCATTTTTATGGCACTTAACGATTGAATAAATTTTTTGTGAATTTTTAGTGGTTCATTAGCACCATAGAATCTAATTGAAACACTTTTCAAAAATGGGTGTAATACCCTATTACCCACCTTGAAATAAATCCTTGATTTTGAAGTATAGATCGCGGGAGAGATGGCCCGGAGTACCGGAAAATGGCCGATGTCGCCAAGGATGGTCTAAGAAACGAGACAACTTGGCTGTTTCCACGTGTGTCAGAGCAGGATGAAAATAGAGAGTGGAAGGTTATTGAGAGACCTTTGTCCAGTAGTGGGACAAGACAGATATACACTTCAGTCGGTTCACTACTCGATTCTTTATTACTCGACTACGGCGCAGCCAAAAGGAAGGGTTATGATTCTCGCGGGCCTGTGGACGGGGAGCTATGGGCTAGCTCGCCGTCCGTACGTCCCATGACGACAGGCCGTGTCGACGGCGCGTTCGTGTTCCACGCGCGCCTCAAAGAGAGTCAGCAATAGGGAAGGGGTCCGCAAGGACCGAAGCCTGCCGGGGCTGCGGGACTATTCGAAAGAGATACCGTGGCCCCGGAACACAAAGGGCGAGGAAGGAACATGGATGGGTTTTAGTCAGTAAAAGTATGACACTCCCTCCTGCTCCGCCCAGAGCGGGAGAAGTCATTTGATGATTTCCCTTCCTAAAAAAAAAAAAAAAAAGGGTTATGATTCTAGCAGTCTATGTATGTATGTATGCTCCTCCGTAGCGCCTAACTAAACTATTCATCCGATTTTGATGAATAAGGTGGCAATCGATTTGTTATTATGGTCCGAGTAACGTGGGCTACATTTTCACCGACTTCAGCAATAGGAGGAGTCGATTTGTCCTTGTAAACCCCGAATTTAATTAGAGCGTGGTAGTCGGATTTTTAGTTGTACACAAATTCTTGTTAATCTTCAAAATTACATAAGGCATTCTCCCAAAACACCCTTCAGCACCTACTAGTGTTTTAGATGGGGAGAAGAGGCGAAACAAACTCCCCAGCAACACACCTGTCTGTTAAGTTAGGAGAACCCAACTTTCGCGTTTCAATACTTTAACTTTCCAGGAATTGTTAACTACCCTTTACCAATTGGTACAAAGGTCAATCTGACGAATATCACAATCGATTTGGTTATGCGCTCGTAAAATCATATCAAGACGGAGCATCGGCTCGCATTTAAAATGGAGTTGCATGTTTATAAGAATTTGATTGTCAAGGAAATGAGAAAAACAGGGTCGCTTGCAAATTAACATAACATAGCCTCTGTACACGAGTTTACAGTACACGTGTATTTTGCCAGTTATTTTTAAGTCCCATGTAAAAAGAGGACAGCCGAAGAAAGAATCGACAAAATGACAGATGAACAAAAGAATTCTGTCATTATCTGTCATGTTGTCGATTCTTTCTTCGAAGAAACCCGTTTCTACGGTGGTCATAATACGCAGGCAGGCTGTCACTGGGAAAATTACTATTAACAAAACCCAATAACACTTTTATAGCCTTTTTTTTTCGGATGGGAAATCATCAAATGACTTCTCCCGCTCTGGGCGGAGCAGGAGGGAGTGTCAGACTTTTACTGACTAAAACCCATCCATGTTCCTTCATCGCCCTTCGTGTTCCGGGGCCACGGTATCTCTTTCGAACAGTCCCGCAGCCCCGGCAGGCATAGCCCTAGGAATTGTTTCCAGGACCTCAAGGCCTGCAGTCATGCTCGCGACCAACGAGGCAGTCAGTGAAACCTGGATATTATGATTTGCAACCTTCAACGCGCAGAGACCAAGACTCGTTCCTTTACCGTACGAGAAGGGAACATTTCTGAACATTTCGAGGGTCACAAGCATGAAGTTGATTTTTATACATTTTCAGTCTATAACCTCCCAGTAGTGTCCAATGAGATGACGAGTAATAGAGAAGTATGGAAGAAGAAGACATGCTGCGCCGACCACTAATGAATTGGGATAAGGGCAAGAGAATGATGATTATGAACGCATTGCCCAGTAACTAGGTTGTGAAGATCAGACGGGCTGTCGGTCAATTTAAAATACGGGTATTCTACATCCGGTTAGACGAAAATGCTGTGAAGAAAGTTTTGAGAATGAATGTAGATGGGTATAAAAGTACTGGAAGACTAGAGAAACGATGGATGGACTTTGTGAAGGACGATATGGCTAGAAAGACGGTGTCTGATGAGATGATGAGTAATAGAGAAGTATGGAAGAAGAAGAGATGCTGCGCCGAGCACAAATAAATTGGGATAAGGGCAGGAGAATGATGATGTTTGACTGGAAACCGACCCAAAGATAAAGAGAACTTCGGAGATGCTAGGCAGATGTGTGTGGCGATAGGGAGTGGGACGTTATCCACCACGCAGACCCCCAGTGCGGGTCGGTTGATGTCACGTCTTACAATTGTATGACAAATGCTTACACTGACTGGACAGGTCGACCCAAATGTGTGGTTCTTCTTTCAAAAGACTATCTCAGACACTAATCAGCATAGTCCTCATGTGAGTTAACCAAGATTATGTCTGGACTTTAAAAGAGACCTCGTGAGTTTGTTTCGGATGTTTCTTCTCAAAGTAGTGTTTGTAAAAACCTATTTATAATTTATGTTGTTTCCTTACAATGAATACCTTCTCTGTTGAGCTGACAGAAGTTTGAAAGCTAATTAAAATAACTTCATTGCAATTCGTTTCAAGGTCGCTACATAACAGCCTGCATAGAAAATAACTTTAATGCCCTTGAAATGCCTTTCACTAATTCATGTAGAACTAAATTACTTATTAAAGGAAAAATGAAAGACGGTGAACAAATATTTGGCAAGAAAAAAATTAATTTCTAGTGAAATTGATTTGTATTATTTACTTTTGTGATTGTTTTTGGTAACAATAAAAATGGGGTAAGTATTAATTTTGACCGTTGATCTGGGGGTCACGAGCGCGACGGCTAGAGGGGTCCGAGTACGATTCAAAGCAGTCTTTTCTTTATCGTGTGGTTAGTGCCTAACCTGGTGACAGAGTTTTTATGCCGCCCATGGGCCTCTGACTTGGCTTTACATGGTCGAGAAATATCTCTCAGGCAAGCTGGTTTCCTCACGAAGTTTAAGTAAAAACCACTCGTTTCGCACTATTCGGCCCGTAGCGACTGACGTAACAACCACTTTGTAGTGCAAGCTGATTAGAACTTTATTCTTTCAGTGTTTCAAACGAAGTTTGAACCACCACAAATAGAGTTGCCTTAGGCCTAGCCTTAGGCAATAGGGTAGATGACAAAAAAAAAATCAGAATGATCTTTGAAACGTTTTATCTTCGTCAATTTTTGTTAATTTGATAAAACAAAAAACTCGTATCTTATATTTTTCGATAATGTAACTGACGGACTAAACAGAATCATATTTTTTTTAGTCAGTCATCATCCCTGTTACGAGACATCTCAACTCTCTGCTCAACCGTTTAAATTAAAGCAAATCGGAGACGGGAAATGTAAACGTGTGAGATGGTTTACAACACATCTCCTCTTCTGTCATCTGGTATCCGCTTCGGTGGAGTCCGGCCCTAAAGGGTTTGAATAGAGAATGAACTTCTGTATGGAATTCATTTATCATTTTAACCAGGCACTGCATGGTTTGTGCATACATAAACATTTTTGCCATGCTCATTGATCATGAAATAAAATTCCACCATTGTGTTTCCACACACAAACATAGGCTATTGTGCATTAGAGGAATAATCTAATAAGAGGTTAATTGTCCCGAGTCATTAGCCTACTGCATGCCGCGTTTTTTAAGTTGTTCTTGACAAAAAAATAAGCCGCGGGTTGATCTTCGAGGTTAAGCCGGTCTGTGGATGGGTATCCATTAAATACCGACTTTCCTTCGTGTCTCAGAAAGCACATTAGGCTGTTGACTTTCATACATTGATTTTCACTGAGATATCATTGCAGAAAAATTAGCGAACATCATCCTCTTGCAATTCATTAGTGGTCGGCGCAGCATGTCTTCTTCTTCCATACTTCTCTATTACTCGTCATCTCATCAGTCACCTCCTTTCTTGCCATATCATCCTTCACACTGTCCATCCATCGTTTCTTTGGTCTTCCTCTACTCTTATACCCATCCACATTCATACTCGTAAACTTTCCTCACGACATTTTCCTCATTCCTGCGCAACACATGTCCATACCAAGACTATCGATTATCCACACAAACTGGCGAACTACCTATTCAGACAATATATTCAGTGACAAACTGACTAGATAATATATGAACATGGACAGAACAAATGGATAAGGGTGGTAGCAGGTTTTTTTTTCGGTTCTGCCCCATTCGAAAAAAGCGTGAGTTTATGTGCTTATGTGGCTTTTAAACCAAGTCCAGGATGCTGATTTTGAAAATAGGAACAACATACATAGTCATTTTTTTCAAATTAGGCTGATAACCAGTACTTTTTTAACGACAAAGTTTACAAGAGAAGGTTTCTTCAAAACGCCCGCCCTTCACCACTTCCTAGTGTTTTATCTGGGAAGAAGTGGCGGAACAAACTCCCCAGCAACACTTCTTTTGTCTGTTAGATTAGAAGAACCAGATTCTATACAATAGTGTTTACGGTAGGACGCACTCAAAACATTGTGCTGGATGCATTGAATAGTAAGGGGGTCCGGTCGTGGAGGTTTAAGTAAAAATCTTACATTGACATTGAAAACATGTATTTAAAATGATCGCAATGACGGGGAGAACAAGTGCCTTTCGGCTATCTTTCGGCGTTAAGGATCATGATACACCCTTTATAACCTGACATAATGATGTTGTTTGAATACAAAAATTACGAGATCCAGAGAGCATAATAACGGCTCAAAACAAAAAGTAATATGCCATAAGCTCTCTTAAGATTTGCGTGGGAGGTACGTAAAGTACTTTATTGTCTGCAAAATGATTACGCGATGGGAGTTATGAAGGAATGAACTTGATATTATTATGAAAGCATTTAGTATGTGATGTTGGAGAGTTTTGCCCAACAGAGGAACGATAAAAGTTTGTATTTCTGAACAGATTTCTTGCAGGCACTTGCAGGTGACTTTTTCTGCAACGAAAAAAGAAGTACTAGCAGCGTAAGAAGTGGTTTTGGTGAGCTTTTTGTATTTATGAGTGAACAGCATTTGAAGAGCTCGTGGCTAAATAATGACAGATGCTCGGGTCGATCTTTAGGTTAAGCCGCGCTTGCTTAAGACGACTACAGGAGCTAAATTAGCAACTCTATTTGTGGTGGTTCAAACCTCGTTTGAAACACTGTTAGAATAAAGTTCTAATCAGCTTGCACTACAAAGTGGTGGTTACGTCAGTCACTGCGGGCCGAATAGTGCGAAATGAGTGTTTTTTTGCGATTTACAAAAAATCTATTGATTGGACTAAAAAAATAAAACACTATGATGCTAATGTGTTGCTTGTAGAATCATTTGCCAAAAAAATCAGAATGATCGCATGTATTTTAGTATGGTTTTTACTCGTTAAAAGAAATTTTTAGAGATAAGTTCGTGTTTTTTTTCTATCGAGTCAAATTAGTTGTATTATGTTTTCAAAACACTAGCATATATCCTGAAGAATATCATAGATATTTCTGGTTTTGTTTATTGCAGTGAATCATATGCTTTTTTGCATTATAAAACTCGCGTTTAGCTCCTGTAGTCCCCTTAAGTTGGTCTGTGGATGGGTGACCACCCATTACATACCGAGTTTCCTCCGTGCCTCGGAAAGCACGTTAAGCCGTTGGTCCCAGCTGTCATTTGTAGATCTTTGACAGTCGTTACAGGTAGTCAGAGGCCCAAAAAGTCTTACAACCACTTACCTAAAGGGGTACCGTATTACCCAGTACTAACTGGGTTGTGGAGGTCAGATAGAAAGTCGCTCCATGTAAAATACTGGTATTCAGCTGCATCTGGTTAGACTGGAAGCCGACCCCAACATAGTTGGGAAAAGGCTTGGCAGATGAGGAGTGAACTGCACTTTCTATTATCTAGAGCTTTGCATGAGTGCCTCATTGGTTTATTGTTTACAAGTGCAACTATTGAGCATAAGATGCTGGGTTCGATTCCCGGGTCAGACAAAGTGTTAAGTATTGGGTTTTTCCCTCAGGAATTTCTCATAAGCAGCCACGGAATTTGGATTTGTACCAGGTTGTTGGCAATAGGTTGTGCCTTATTACATGGGACTTGAAACATAACTGGCGAAATGTGGGTGTGCTATTAGGTACAACTATAACTAACTCTTCAGGTATAATTATGTTACGTTATTAATATTGAGTATAATGTTCAGTGTTTGATGCCTGCTTACCGTTTTCCCTGTATTCAAAATGTTTGCATGCTTGGTCTTATCCTAGCTGAACATGTTTGTGCCATTTAAGCTTGTAACACCTTTGTATACCATGTTTTACACGTATAAATATACTAAATACATAATGTTTGTTTCGTACAAATTCAGATTAAATGGTTAGCAGATACAAGATTTTGAAAAAGTAGACGCCTTGGTTATTATTCTAAAAGGACGGGTTATGATTTTAGTAGTTTATGTATTATGATTTTACTACACTTATAGTACTTACGGGATGATATCCGTGATTTTCCTTGGTTACTTTCGTACGTTTGACGCTGTTGCAAGCATCATGATCGCGGGGATACGCGATCATGATGCTTGCAACAGCGTCGAAATATCGGTAGCTCATAGTAACGGGAGCTCATAGGAAAATCACGGATATCATCCCGTAAGTACTTTAAGTGTAGTGAAAAACCGTGGAAGTCTAAAACAGTGCATTATGATTTTATTTCCATATTATGTTCCTCCGTAGCGCCTAAACTGTTCATCCGATTTTGATGAACAAGGTGTCAATCGATTCGTTATTATGGCCCGGGTAACATAGGCATACATTTTAACCGAATTCAACATTAGGAGGAGTCGATTTCACCTTGTAAACCCCGAATTTAATTAGAGCGTGATTTTTCAGTCGTGTTTTTTAGGGGTAGTAGGTATGTCACCAATTCTTGTTTATTAGTCACCATTCATGTAGTCATTATCTTTCAAACCTATAGTATCGTGAATCATTCCTTTTTTTTGTTGAAAACAAATATACCTAGCTAAAGTACCAGGAGAGCATACCAACAAAGAGATACCAGACCATTAGTGCTGCCCTACTGAAAGGTCAACTTTACAGCAGAGTAAGCTAACTCTACTTGTTCATGGATGAGTCACTGAGTCACTGGCTTGATGTTTTAATGGCTATTACATATTAGTCACAGATAAACATAAATTCACACCTTTTACCCGTAAGGGTAGGTAGAAACTACATAATCTTCACAATCACACTAATAATATTATAAATGCGGAAATAGGCATGACGACAGTATCGAAAAATTGCAAATCTATTTAGTCCGTCAGTTAAGAGTATTGGAAATTAATGGACACGTATTTTTTGTTTTTGTAAATCAATGAATATTGACAAAAGAAAAACGCATCAAAACTCGGGAGTGGGGGCTCGTGACGTCAGAACTAGCTAAAAATTATACCTAGGCGTGACGTATTGAGAATTTTAAAAGCGTCATATTTTCGTCAATTTTGGTTTACTTAGCAAAAGAAAAAACACGGGTCAAATATTTTTTGATAATCTTACTGACGGACTAATTAGATTTTTTTGTCGTCTCGCCTATTGTATAGTTTGTTACTCTTTCACTCAAAAACGACTGAACAGATTTCGATTGAGAGGAGCCTTATTATTATTATATAGCTCCACTAATATGTAGTTGGTTTTTAATCTATGGAACGCCGGCTCTAGATATCGCTCTGGACCGCAGACTGGCTTGTAACGTTAAAACTAAGACTTTTAAGATAATTGTAAAATACTTTTATACCTAATAACTACAACTACGCGAAGTGTTTCAATTATATAAGCACACAGATAATTTATGGCACGGATTAACACATTGGATAGTTTTTATCCTAGTAGCATGATCCCGTGGGACAATTATCGAACTCCATGCGGACGAAGCCGCAGGCATAAGCCTCCTTCACATTTATACACACACCTGACCTTTCTGATGAACATAACCATTAAGATCAGTGTCTGTGACACTAACCTCTTAGGCATATACCTTTGAGCAATTTATTTCATCATCACTGGTCTTACAACGGTAAAGGAACACATTGTAAGGCAACCAACTTGTCTTGGAACCAAAAATTCAAAGGCAACAGACATCTAACAGGCAGGCTGGTGGTTACTGGCCAGTTTTATCTTACAGAGAGGAGGTATGCGTTCCAGCAGTGGGAACGCTATAGACCCAATACGAAAGCTATAAATATATGTACATATATCATGATCTGTCAAATGACCAATTTGGTTGAGACGCCATTGTTTAACTATTGTGTCTACTTCGTGGACAGTTCATGGGTTATTGGGTCTCAACCGTCAATTGTAGATCTTTGAGTTTTTACAGGGAGTCAGAAGTTTGAAATTCTGGTAATCAGTTTTATAAACGGCCTGTTGGTAAACTGATTTTATTGATTTGCCTATTTAAAAAAAAAAGCAATTTTAATTTAATGTAACTTAATTTTTATTTGACTTTGTTTTAAATGTTAATTTTGATTGTGATATTGATTTAAATTTTGACTTTAATTCTGATTTTAATTTTGATTTTATTTTGGATTAAAATTTTTAGTAATGTAATGGAATGTGATTTAATTTTAATGTAATCTATGTCATAATTATGTAAACTGAGTTAAATGGGATAATGCCTGAAACAAACGATAATAATAATAATTGGTAACGGGTATTGTGTTACTCCGTAAATGGGTTGTTAAGGTCAACTGTTATTCCACTGCATCTAGTTAGATTGGAAGCCAACTTCAACATAGTTGCAAAAAGGCAGGCCGACATATTGACGAATAAGGTAAATAAATCCCAGAACAAGCCGTTTAGATAGTTTTCTAGGTGTTTACAAAACAGTTGATGATTATTATGTTTGCAGACATCTTACTGCAGTCACCTTTTGACCTTAGGGTCAGCAAAGCAGTTATTTTCAGTGGATAACAACAGACCAAAAATGGAGGCATTGATAAAAAACTACAAAAAAAAACTTACAAAAAACTGTTGGAAAACTACTTCCCTAATCAACTTGCAGACAAGCCCAATCATTCTTAGTTTATTTTAAATTGTGTCGACAAAAACATAACTTTTTTTTGCATACATAAATGAGTTTGACTTGACATTATTATGACATATTTATTTTTAGTTCCAATCAAACAGGACAAGGCAACTGGATATACAGCCAATAAACTCGTATTGGAATCTTATCGGATACGTTTTTATTGTTATTTCTAAAGGGTGGAGAGACACACCTGTATTACACGACACTCCTTCACCGCAAATTAATTAATTCGACGCCAAAACTAGCTACAATTTATTGCTTCAAGCACTCGCGACATTTTCCAATAATAAAAATATCACGCAAGTTTCGCTCTTACGGGAGTATCGTCCGTTATGCACTTCACTAATTATCGATTAAATACAACACTATTTAAGAAGAAAACTGTCTGCCCTTCTACCGCGAATGACGCGCAAACTCCCGTAGAATACATTCGTAACGTGATTCATTTGAGTTTTACTTAGAAAACTGTGAAAGAATCCCGAAAAAAATAACTAAAATTAATAAGACATTACGCTAGAAAGGAACGGAGATGGTTACCCGGCCGATTTGAATGGACTGCGACGTGATGCAGACGTCGCATTGTTACGTCACTTTCGCACGCAGCCGGGTTATACACAAGTGAGACAGGGACAGGTCTCAGCAATCCCACCCACTTATAATCGATTTTTATTCAAGCAAAAGACATTTTTTTCTCAATTATACACACGTATTTACAAATAAAACACATTACTATCTTTTAATATGACCGCCTACGCACATGTGAGTGTCGCAAAAAAACACAAATACTCACCGTGAAAATTTTCACGACTGGTCCCGTCTGACAAGGAACAAATTTAGATACGCTCGAAAATCACACAATAAACACTTTACGAGTGCAGCTAAACGTTAAAAATAATTATTATAGTTTTGCGAAGGCGCTAGCGACGTCCTTCAGCGTTTGTCGCGGCATATTTTTTATGTTTTCCAGTAATTTTAACTGGGGACTAGCATCGATCGCGTAGCCATGACAGATACATTTTCAACTGAATGAAGTTGGTCTCGGTCGCTCAGCTGACGGACAAGTTTTTTTTTCTGGTTGACGCAGTGAAGTGAGCGGGGATCGCTGTAAGGAGGTTAGTGACCTATGCGGTGTAATTTTAGGGTTCCACACGGTACCGCAATGTATGGTTTGCAGGTGACATTTGTGCGGAATTATGTAAGTTTGATTTGCGTAATGTTAAGGAAAGACGGTAAATAACCATTGTTAGGCCAAAGATAATTATAGTATTTTGTTTCCCAACGAAACAATCAGCTGATGAGCGCTTTGTCTTTCGTCGCAACGGCCTTGGATTTGTTTTCAGGAATGACATCGAGGTCCGAGGCTACTGTAGGTTAGGTACCTACATCCTACCTACCTAGTACCTTCAGCAGTGGTAGGTTGTCCGCCATACGTGTGTTATGAGTAGTGGACGGAGCCATAGGAGTCTAGTCTTGTCTTTTGTAGTTTCTGCCTACCCCCATGTCTGTAACGTAAGTATCTACGTATGTGTGGACGGTTGTTAGACGGGCCAAGGATTATTATGTGCTGTGCAGTGATGTGATGTAAAAAATCAAAAACTTTAACCGCCATTAAAAAACACAAAAAGTAAAAATAACTTTAGCCACAGAAGTCAGTGACAAAAAAAAACTAAATGAATCAACTATAGGTCACCGACTTCTGAAGCTAGTTATTTTTCACTTTTTTGTGTTTTTTAATGGCGGTTATATTTTTTGCCAATTTTATTTTTTTATTTTTCCATATTTAGTCGTTCCCAAACAAATATTTGTCATGAATTTATTTTACATTGATAGCAATACATGCAATGGAGCGCAGTATCTTATGCGTCAAACTTACCGACCATGTACCTACGCAACACCACACACTGCGCTTCAAAACACAAATCACTGACGTTGCTCAAAAAGCCGCTAAAGTGGGACTGGGCTGGCCATGTTTGCCGTATGCCCGACGAGCTGGGGGCCAATAACCACGATGTGGGGTGCATGCATACTCTTTCAAATACAAACATAATTTTGAGAATCGGTCCACAAATGGGGGAGAAATCGATGAACATAGGTACATGAAAAAAATACATACTTCAAGGAAATTATATACTAACTGGAATGAGTACGAACAAAATGCAAAAAAAAATAAAAAAAACCCTATCTCAAAAGCTTAGAGTTTAAATTTGTACAATGGATTCAATAGAAAAGAAACAAAACAAAACGTTCCGAGCGAGAAACCGACAAAGGTGGATGGTGTCCCTGTCTTGCCTTGTCACCGATGTAAACAATATGGCCGATACATTTTCGCGTTGAAGTCATTTAAGTACTTTTATTGTATTTATGTGAAATAATCCGCTTTAAAAATGGTAAAATTGAGTTGTGTGAAGGGGTACTATTATCAAACTTGCAATCCAGTATTAAATACCTACTCACTGGATGCTTGTTTTTGTCCATTCTATAATGTTGCCGTGCCCTAACCGGGTTTCATGTTGGAGCTTACTTACTTTATATGTAACAACTAAATGTACACATGAATGCAATAAAGAGTTTGAGTTTGAGTTTGTGTAGTAGTAAGGGTTTGCTGGATGTGGAATTTCGTTTTTTAGGGAAGTTTTTTAACTTTGGTTGTTTATTACGACCAGGGTTACCAAGTTTTAGATTGACAAACGGGAAATATCCAAATAAATTAAGTAAGTAAGTTCGAAGTTTCGAACACCGTTGTCGTACATAGTAATCAAAAGTATATTATATAAATTAGAAACATCGGACATCGCACATGGTTTCGGTAGTACCTAGTTTGCTTTTTAAATACAAATATTGAAAAGAAAAGAGTCCGCCGCACCATGCCGTGTCCTAAGGATTTTTCCTTGCTTCTCCAGCAAAAGAATCCATTTGGCGAGCTGCGAGTGAAAATGAATGGTTTCGGAATATAAAATAAATATTGGCGAATGTTACTAAAAAACTATAGGTAAACAATCATAGCTTGAATATGCGATTTTCTATGTCTGAAAAAATATATAATATTAACGGAGTCCTCGAATCCCCGAATACAAAAGTCGTCTGGATAGACAGGTTGCAAAATGGATAATTTGCAACTGGACGGCACAGACATACATTTAAGTTAACATAAAAAGTTAATGACATCCACTCTTGAAGCTATTTCGCCTAGAATGCTATTGAGTTGCAGGTAATCATCATTAAATAATAAAATAACAGCTACTCTTAAACTGTCTCAAGAGTTAGTATGATTATTGGACACCCTATTAGAAAGAGACAACATCCACTCTTGAAGCTTTCTCGCTCGGAACGTTTTTGGCTTGCCCGTCCTCATTCCAGTTAGTATATAAGTTTCTTGACATACTTACAGGCGAACATAGAACCTCCTCCTTTTTGAAGTCGGTTAAAAATTAAACCTTGAGTAGGTTAACTGATACCTATAGCTTACGGCTTATTGAGGCTGACTGTTTATCAAATTAAAAAAAAAAAAACTCAAATCGACAAACGTCCAATCAGATGTCGCACATGCATAACTGACAGTAGTAGAAAAACCGCATCCAAATCAGTTCCCTCGTTTAAGAGCTACTGCCACAGACAGACACAGACACACAACGTCAAACTTATAATACTTACCCCTTTTTTGCGTGGGGGTTAAAAATGTTTAAGAAATGGGAATAATAATGAGCAAAATAGTAAAGTAGCAAAGTAGTTTTATTTCTTGACGTTATCCCTTGATCTGTCCACGAAGTAGACACAATAGTTAAACAATGGTGTCTCGAACAAATTGGTACTTTGACAGATCATGATCTACTATAGCACCTTGTGCGGGTTCTAGCGGGCCTACCGTGGGTTCGACTCTCGCACTATTTTTACAGAAATAATCATACTCGTCATCTCATCACGCACCTCCTTTTTGTCATTCTTCACACCGTCCATCCACCGCCGTTGTTTCTTTGTTTTCTTCTACTCTTAAAGCCATTCATACCTCATCATCATCCTATTAATGTTCCTACTGCTGGGACACAGGCCTCCAAATGGGCTATAATCCACTACACGTCACATGTCTTCGAATTTTTGATTCTAGGACATGCCGATTTCCTCACGTTTTCCTTCACCGTATTGAGAGCAGTGGTGATGAAATAAATTACACAAAGTAATGCGCCTGCCTGGGTTCGAACCCACGACTTACTGTTCGTAAGTCGGGGCCGCCACCAGTGGTCCACCGCTGCTCTCGTCATACCTACTCGAATCAAAACTTTCCTCACGACATTTTCCTCACTCCTCCGCATCACATACATACTCACACCACGACAACCGATTACCACACAACTTTTCAGTCACCGGCGCCACTTTCAGACTTTCTCTTTATTAATAAAAATAAATAAATAGTTTCAAGTTTTCAACTAAAAGTGACCCTACGTACCTATTGCGCATGTCCAGGGACAGGGACTAATATAGGAAACTAGGAGACACCTTGACCCACTTTATTTGTAGACCCGATGACCGTCTGAGTTACAGCCGTTTTCAATAACTTACTAACAGGTAAACACCGATAGCTACTAGAGGTACTACCGAACGAACCGAGGAACTAACTGTTTTATGGAAGTAATTTATAGAAAACGACCGTTAGTGGCTAGCTATCTCGGGCCGTTTGGGTATCCTTGGGGTTATGAATGGAAGACGATAATGTTGGAATGTTTGTGGTTCTGCGAGAAGACCGAGTAAAAGTAGGTATTTAATTTAGTGTTAATGGTTTTAAATACGGTACTAAATAAATAAATAATAAATCATGGTTTTGGAAAAGTATGGTTGATGCTGGACTCCTGAATTCAAGCTATCTTCACTCTACTTATGACGCATCAGGACGTCTTTTCGCATAGATTTCGATATCTCCAGAAACAAATTTATAGCAAGCAGAATAAGTATAAGAGCGGTTTCGAACCCGTGAAAATGAAGTGAAGAAAGTGTATGAGATAGCATTCATAAATAAAAAATAAATGAAGAATTCATGAAGGAAGGAATTTTCACACATTTAGTTAAAATTTCTGGGGCAATGTCATCATTAGGTTGATCAACGAAATGACGCAAAAGACAACGAGTTTTCTTGTTTATTTTAGTAATAAGTTGGCAGAATTACATAACGTTACGCCTGTAATTCCCGAAGAATTAGGCAGAGGTGTAACTAATACACACATACATTTCGCCAGTTATGTTTGAGTCCAATGTAATTGGGGGCGGGCCTATTTACATAAACCGGGCGCAAATCCAAACACCGTACTGTATGGCTCTGGGGCTACCTACCCCGCGATTCCGCAGGACGTTTTCTGTTAGTTTTATAATTCCCTACTTAAGTGGAGTACTAGTACTTGTGGTTTATAAAGGTTAACACTAAACAGACACACCATACCTTATGACTGACCTTTCATGGTTACGGATCGGACTCGGATCGGACGTAGAAGTAGAAGATCAGCAATTCAGCATAGCTATTCACAAACGCTTCGATTCGATTTCGATTTGGAAAGTCATTATGTCTATCTCGCACGCTTTCGTAATGCCAAAAAAAAACAGACATTCGATTTGTCGAATCAAAATCGAATCAAACGTTTGTGAATAGCTTTGCAGCTATGTTAAGAGTACTTATACCTAAGTAAGTGTGTTGTGGGTATTATTATTATTATTTATTATCAGTAAAATTTTAAAAGGTGGTTAGATATTGGTCCAACTATGACACAATTAATCTACTCAATATTTGGTCTGAACTACAGGACTAACTCCCGAATACTGAAACGTCACTCAAAATTTAGGGGCTACTTAACATTTGAGCAGCTCCTAAACTTTAAATTTTATATGGCCAAACGTCACTTTTGAGTATCTGTTAAAAATAAGTGCTATTTAAATTTTGAGTGACGTTTCAGTACTCGGGGGTATAAGTACGAAATGCACAAAAAACATTTTTTCACTTCTCATGCTCTAAAAGTACGCCAATATAGCCCTACGAAGCGAAGTGAAAAGTAATTAGTTTTTTAATTTCCTTCATGTGACTTAAACAAACTCAAACAGCCATTAAATATACTACTATTATCTGTGGAGTGTGTACCATCTTCATTGCGAAAATGTTGAGAGTTTTAGTTCCATGGTTTTTCCGCAAAATTGTTAATCTGTGACTGGCTTAGAAAAAAAAACTGACCGCGAAAATTTCAGAATTTGTGTCGAGTGTAAATTTGGTCGGTTTTAAATAAATTTATAAAGAATGTCCTGTGACAGTGAAGAGTTTGACGTCGAGCAAAGAGCAAAAGACATAATAGATAATCTTTTGCCGCCAAAATCGCGGAGGATTTACCTAAAAACTTACGTAAGTTGGACTAGAGGAATAATTAATGTTTTTGTACTAAATTGACTATTTTTCTCGCACTCAAAGTGAAAAGTACAGTTTGCACCTCGAGACTAAACGCCAACTTAAATATACCCTCGATTTCATTGAGTCAAACCACATCTGGTATATTATGGCTTCGTTTAGTCCCTCGATATAAAAAATACTATTTTAAACCCGTGGGGTTACTAAGACAGGGGATAAGATGAATGTTTTGTATAAAAGATTGTCATTTTTGCCTGCGGAAAATCACAACAGGCACATGGATTAAATAAAATTAATTCTATCACTTTTCTGCTTCGAAAATTGAAAATATAAACCGCCAATAGGTGGCAGGAAAACATCAAACAAAACTGCCATTTTCACAACAAAGAAGTATATGGGCAAGAAGACAACAACATGCTTTCAGCCCAGTTGAGTACTGTCTTTTCAAGACAGATGGCGCTAGGCGTCACTTATTTTTAATCTTTAGACTTTCTTTACTTCCCAATAAATCGCAATAAATTAAGTCGAATGTAGGAAACTTTTGAAAACTGCCGCTCTTTCATTAATGTCTAGATGTAATGATTATGATAATTATCAAGACGGCGAAGAAGATTTTATTATGTCTTAGTTTCGTCTGTGGTTTCGTTCAGAAACAGTAGGTACAGCACTTCAGCAGCTAGGTAGTAGTGTTTTCGATTTATAGTGCTGTACCAAACAGGAATTATTGAGAGCTCCCGATATTTCGACGCTGTTGCAAGCGCCATGATCGCGGAATGATTGGAGAATGCGGGTGGATTGAAAATATACATATTGTTAGGTGCAGACAAATTTGACCACTCTCTTTCTTAGTCTTTTGCTACGCGCACAACTACTCACAGTAAGTACAGGGTGTAAACAACCTCATCACGAAGCCGTCAACCAATCATTCTGTACCTACATCAAACAAAGTAACTTTACGCAAAAATTGTTGCTGGGAAACGACTTCTTTTTTTGGGGTGAAAAATCATGTTTTGTGGTAGAACAGTAGAACTCAATGTAACGCACTCAAAACATTGTGCTGATGGATGGATTAAATATTACGGGTTTCGTGGTCGTGTTTCAAGTTAAAATCTTACATTAAAAACTTGTATATTTTAAATACTTTAATTTTAAATTGTTGATTTAATATTTTACTCTGGACGCTCTTTAATGTGCACGTCTTTCTACATCGTTTTCACATATGCTTAATGCATAATCTCAACATGAATGATGTACCTAACCGAGATTTTGTAACAATATTTTGATTTAGAAGAGTGTCCGTAGTTGCCCGTTCTTCTCCATAGAGATCTACGTTAGGGAATGGGCAACTACAGTACTTTCTCAAGTTATTATGCCTTGTGACTGGGACTGTAGCTTTGCTTTTTTTGTATTTTTGACATTCAAAAGTGCCGTAATGGTCTAATTGAAATAAGCGCTTTGAGTTTGTATTAAAAAAAAAAACTTGTCAAAAAGTTGGAACTTTGACCCCCAATATCTCCGTAACTAGAAGGTTCCCAGGTATGGTCTAGAACAAAAAAATGATTGCAATGACGGGGAGAACAAGTACCTTCGGGATCTTACTACGGGGATAAAATATCCTATGTTTTAATTTAGGTTATAAACTATCTGTGTGCAAAATTTTATCCAAATCCAGTAACAAACATCCATAGGATCCAATGCGAAAATTTGTGAGTATAGTATGGATGTATAGATACATCCATACTATACTCACAAACTTTCGCATTTATAATATTAGTAGGATTGAGTTAGGATTAGTTTGGATTATTTTTCAATACACTTCCTCGAAAACGGGTTCTTATCACACTACGATTAGGTTCAACATGCCATGTATTTCACACACGTGGATCTTTTTCATTTTCGCACGCGGCACAGCACGCGGGTGTTGGAAAATTGCCTCAGATAAAACTATACCTATACTTAGTACAAATTGGTGCAATGCCTATAATCAGCCGCGGTGATTGGTTTTTTTCATTATTTTATTTTATTTCTTCAAAAGTGTATTGAAAAACGTCGTTTGATAAACGTGGACATTTGTTATGGCAGTTCTCGGCTCAAAAACACCCTCGCCTCCGTAGGCGAGGATGTTAATTCCGCCTCGGGTGCAATAACAAACTTTCTCCTTTTGTATCAAAATATACTATTGTAGTGGATTTCATTGTGATAATTCTATTCTTGGATGGCTTCCAGGCGAATTGGCGAGAAGAAGCACACCATCGCGAGAAGTGGAAGGAACGGGGGGAGGCCTTTGCTCAGGTGGGACAATACGGGCTTACAAAAAAAAATCTATATCCATTCCATAATCAACTGTCTCAGTTAAAAAATAAATGAATCTTACCATGGTATAATCGAAGGGGCCCAGTCCAGTTGGACTCTCCTCGGAGCAACCAGCGACATCTTCTCTCCTTTTCTGTCGGCCACACTCAATAAGTATCTATCTCTGTCGCACGAACACTTATTTACTTCAATATTTCTTTTCGAAATGCCATTTATGTTCGTTTACACACATGTATTTAATAATATTTAAATGCCTATGTATTTAGTTAAAGTTTCAACTAAACAGTAGTTCATTTGATTTTTTGGCGCGAAAAATGTGTTTTGTTGATCTGTCATACCTGTAACAAAACAAAAATAACGGTTCATTAACATCAATTCCCATTACGCCTAGGTATAGTAATCCAAAGGGAAATAAAAAAATAGCTACTATAGTTTCGCTATGTCCATCTGTCTGACCGAGGTTTTGCTAAGAGACCGTTAGTACTAGAAAGCTGTAATTTTGTAGAGGTGTGTATTTCAATAACGCCGACCAAGTGGTAAAATAAAATTTTGGGAAATATTTTTTTTAGGGTAGCTCCCCTACATGTGAATTGGGGATGATTTTATTTTCGTCGTCTACCCCATCGTGTGTGATATCGTTGAATAGGTCTTTTAAAATGACTTAGGGGTTGCCGATACTACTTTTCGATTTGATGCTCCATTTACGAAATATTGAACTTTAAAGTGCAAATTTTTGTTTCAGTAGGGCGTCACCCCGCCCCCTCTAAAAGCTAAACTGCTGGCTTGAAAAATCTGGAAAAAATCATGATGATAGTGCATTTCATGAACTTTAAAGGAAAACTATAGCGGTTAAGATAACTTTATTAGTTTAGCAGTAGTCGTTGAGCTAGGGTGTTGGATAATTTTGTACCAAATACAAAATCCTTAGAACAAATCCTCTATAGTGACTAAGATGAAGTAGTTGCTTGTTTATAACGGGTGAAAACTTTCATTGAAAAACAAAATCTAAAATATAACGGGGTACTACGGAACCCTACACTGCGCGTGGCCCGACACGCACTTGGTTGGTTTTTTTTTTTTTAAGTCTGTTATTTTTTTGCAAAAAAGTTTTTTATTTTACTCACGATGTTTTCTTTCACCGTTTTGAGAGCAGTGGTGATGAAATAAATTACACAAAGTAATGCGCCTGTCTAACATAAACCTGGATAACACAAAGTTAATAAAACTAATATGGGACCTACAAACCTACATGAAAAAAAGAAATGCTGGTTAAATAAGCAACCAGCTCCTTTTTTTAGAAGTCGGTTACTGAAATACGAGTTAGATAAAACAGAAAATATAATATTACAGTGTGGCAAAGGCTATCAATATTATTAAGTCTAGTGGCTGTTGAAAAAATAAATATTACAATCATGTCATGTCAATGTCATCATATATTCGGCGACGCGAATTGTACAAGCAATATTTTTAGGTTTTGGCTTGGCTAATGTACGCAAAAATGCAATTTTAGTTTTATTATCCGACTGCCAAGGAAGGGTTATATTTTTCGCGCGTATCTTGTATGTTTCTTTGTACATTTCTTAATAACCTCGTACTGTTACGATTTCCCAATGTTAAAGGAAAACCTTAGTAATCAATAATAATTGACTACTAAGGTTTTCTCTGAAATGTCATGTCATCATTTTAAAGGCAGCATTGCCTCCCGCACCCGCGGGGCACCAGCCTCTTCCCGATCGTCATACCGCGACCATCTCGTTCTCTCGTTTCTGCCAGTTCCAAATTAATTGTACAAGGTCAACCCCAAATTAAATTTATATTTTTCCGTGAACAAAAGTGTTTTTTTTAAAACGGTATTTTCGGGGTACCATATAACATTGGTGGCAGCTTAAGGGATTTTTAAAATTAAATCCTCGGAACGCCTCAAATCGTGTCGTGATTGTGACAGTGAAAAGTGCTGAAATCCAATCTCACATCCGTGTCGCTGTGTCCTGCTGGTCTCATTAGACCCTCACGCCGTATCCTGCTGGTCTCATCAGACCCTGACGCTGTATCCTGCTGGTCTCATCAGACCCTGACGCCGTATCCTGCTGGTCTTATCAGACCCTCACGTGCCCTGGTGGGCATACTCCGAACATCCATCACTCACCTTGAGTTATCTCGCCTGGCTACGAAATGATTCGTGGTGCCGTCATAGTCGCAGTGTTCCTGTAAGTACCGTGTTGTGAAAAAAGTGCAAGTTTCATCACTGTAGTTCTAAATTCATTCTAATTCTATAAAGTGCTTTAAAATATTCAGATAATCAAATTGTCCATTTGTTCTATTCATTATCATAAAGTTCCGAAGCTCCGAGACTAGTGCAACATTCCTTCCTTATCGCGTATTCTCCGTACCTTGCGTGCTATCTTTGTTTTGTATAACCGATCATGCCTAAAGACGAGTCTGACATGTCCAAAGAATCGAAGGAAATAGATATGAACTTCATTAGCAAATTTATCAATAAATTTGAAGGAAACCGCGAAAAACTAAATGCATTTTTAAATAATTGCAGAAATGCAATAAGCCTTGCATCATCGCACCAGCAAAACATAGTATTAAAATACATTTTGAGTCAACTCGAAGGCCGTGCCGAAAGTGCGTGCTCAATCAAAGAGTTTGAAACCTGGCAACAGCTAGAGGAATTCCTAAAAAATCAATTTGGTGAGAAAAAACATTACGCTGCACTACTCTCGGAACTCCAAGATTGCTGTCAATCTAACAGCGAAAATGTTAACCAGTTCGCACTACGCGTAGAAACATGCCTAGCCAAACTGTTAACTGAAATTAATATATCAATTCCTACAAAAAAGAAAGGCGAACTGGCTGGCCGTGTCGCTGCAATGCAAGATCTGGCATTGCATACATTTATCAGTGGCTTAAACTCTAGATTGTCGACTGTAGTAAGATGCCGTGACCCTGAAACATTAAACGAAGCCATTGGCTTCGCTATGTCCGAAGAAAAGATTATTCAGACCATTTCTAAACGTTCAGCATCAGCAATCAATACCAACTCACCCAATCAAGGACGTTATCCTCAACGCCGATTCCAACAAAACCGAAACCAACAGCAAGCTTATCCAAATGACCCTAATAATCAGAGACCATCTACTTCAGGTCCTCCGGTGTGCCGGTATTGTAAAAATGTGGGTCACACCATTGAAGAATGCAGAAAACGAGAGTTCAATAATAATCGTTTCAGAGACCAAAATAATCAAAGACAATTTCCAAGGCGTTACCCAAATAACCAAGGTCAAATTCACGTGGTAAATGATAACGAAGGCTATGACTACACGATGCTTCGGTAAGTTCCTGCACCGAATCGGGCGGGAGGAGACGCCCGGGTGCCACCATTGTGAGGATCGACCGGAGGACACGGTGGAGCACACGGTGGAGGTGTGCCCCGCTTGGGCGGAGCCCCGCCGTGTCCTCGTAACGGCGATTGGCGGCGGCGACCTCTCGCTCCCGGCCTTGGTTCAATCCATGGTCCGGAGCGAGACGGAATGGGACGCCGTCACCTCCTTCTGCGAAGCAGTCATGCTAGCGAAGGAGGTGGCGGAACAGGACAGGGAGAGGTCCTCACGTCCCGGCCGCCGCGGGAGACGCCCCGGGCGTCGGGGGCCACGTGGTGGCTTCCGGCCACCGTAGGCGCGGGCCTGTGGACGGGGAGCTATGGGCTAGCTCGCCGTCCGTTCGTCTCATGACGACAGGCCGTGTCGACGGCGCGTTCGTGTTCCACGCGCGCCTCAAAGAGAGTCAGCAATAGTGAAGGGGTCCGCAAGGACCGAAGCCTGCCGGGGCTGCGGGACTATTCGAAAGAGATACCGTGGCCCCGGAACACAAAGGGCGATGAAGGAACATGGATGGGTTTTAGTCAGTAAAAGTCTGACACTCCCTCCTGCTCAGCCCAGAGCGGGAGAAGTCATTTGATGATTTCCCATCCGAAAAAAAAAAAAAAAAAGGCTATGACTACACGGAAAATACACAGGTTAAATCAAACGACGATTTAAACGAGTAACGGGCTCACGGTGGTGTCTCGTGAGACCCAAACTTCAAATTCCTAAACTTTGCCATATCAAAGACACCAATGCTATATCCACTGTATCCTCTGTATCCCCTAATAATAGGGACTCGCGAATAAACCGCAACACTGTATCCTCTGTATCCCCTAAGAATAGGGACTCGCGAATAAACCGCAACACTGTATCCTCTGTGTCCTCTGTATCCCCTAAGAATAGGGACTCGCGAATAAACCGCAACACTGTATCCTCTGTATCCTCTGTATCCCCTAATAATAGGGACTCGCGAATAAACGACAACGCTGTATCCTCTGCTTCCACTGTATCCCCTACATCCACTGTATCCTCTGCATCCTCTGCATCCGCTGTACCCTCTGCATCCACTGTATCCCCTACATCCGCTGTACCATCTGCTTCCACTGTATCCCCTACATCTACTGTATCCTCTACATCCTCTGCATCCACTGTAACTCCTACATCCTCTGTATCCCCTACATCCTCTGCATACACTGCACCCTCTGTATCCTCTGCCTCCGCTGTATCCTCTGCTCCCGTTGTATCCTCTGCCTCCGCTGTATCCTCTGCACCCGCCGAACTTAAATCAAATCCTCCAATACCTGAAACAAAAATCTATGAAATTAATATTGGTCCATTTAAAAAACGCTTACCTCACATCCTTGTCTATTCCTCAGTGTCAGATACTACCTTATCTCTTCTTGTAGATTCTGGCGCAACTGTAAGCCTACTGAAACGATCTTCTATACAAATACCAGTTGATATCTCAACAGAGGTAATCTTTTTGAAAGGCATTGACCCCATTGATCAAGCTTCACCAACCATGGGTCATTTTCAGCTGAAATTAAAAATAGATGATAAAAGTAGTATTACACATAGATTCCACATAATACCCCGAATACACTTACCTTATGATGGTATAATTGGCACTGATATGTTAATCGCCTTTGGCTGCACAATTGATTACACTCGCGAAACCTTGAAAATTGGTAAATACGAAATAAAATTACATTTCAATGAACCTACTTATACAATTCCTCCCAGGTCTGAAACTGTCATAGAATGCTCTGTCTCCAACCCTGAGGTGAAAGAAGGGCTCGTACTAGATCAATGCTATCATGAAGATTTACTGATTGCTAATTGCTTAGTCGCAGTCAAAGAAAACAAAAGAATTAACTTATCAATAATAAATACTTCTGAAACTCCTATAACCTTAAAGTCAAATCTGGATATCACACTAATTCCCTTATGTTCTTTAATCAATCCTTTTGATACAGTAGACACTCATACAGTATGCCATCTCAAAAATACTAACTCTTACCTCCGAACACAAGAAGTATTAAACCTCCTTAGAATCTCTCACCTCAATCCTGAAGAAGCAAATGCTCTTCACGATGTTTGTTCTGAATACTCAGATATATTCTTTATCCCCGGCGATAAACTGTCTCACACGAATGCACTTAAGCATAACATAAAGACGAGCGATCAAAATCCAATAAATGTAAAATCATATCGTTTCCCAGAGGTACACAAACAAGAAGTCAATAAACAAATTGACCAAATGCTCAACCAGGGAATCATAAAACATTCAGAGTCTCCATGGTATTCTCCAATTTGGATTGTCCCAAAAAAGATTGATGCATCTGGACAGCAAAAATGGCGTATAGTTATCGACTACCGAAAACTTAATGATGTCACCATTGGTGACAGCTACCCCATACCACAGATATCCGAAATTTTAGATCAGTTGGGTCAGAGTAAATACTTCTCGACCCTTGACCTCGCATCTGGATTCCATCAGATCTTAATTAATGAAGAAGACGCTCCTAAAACAGCGTTTAGTGTACCTCAAGGACATTACCAATTTACGAGAATGCCATTTGGTTTAAAAATGCACCCGCTACTTTCCAACGATTAATGAATACCGCCCTCACAGGCCTCCAAGGTATACGGTGTTTTGTATATCTTGATGACATAGTAATATATTCTCACGATTTAAATTCTCACATAGATAATCTTTCATCAGTATTCCAAAGGCTTAGAGATTATAATCTAAAACTTCAACCAGACAAGTGCGAGTTTCTCCGACGTGAAGTCGCATATCTTGGCCATCAAATAACTAAAGATGGTGTAAAACCTAACCCTGAAAAGATAAGAGCAGTAACCCAATTTCCTACTCCTAAATCTCCGAAGGACATTAAGTCCTTCCTCGGACTTGTATCTTACTATCGCCGTTTCATTGCTAACTTCTCGAAAATTGCAAAACCATTAACTCAACTTTTAAAAAAAGATGTTCCCTTCCTATGGGAAAACCAACAACAAGTCGCCTTTGACGAACTTAAGCACAAACTTACCTCTGCTCCCATCCTCATTTATCCAGATTTCTCTACCCCTTTTATTTTAACGTGTGATGCCTCGAATTATGCCATCGGTGCCGTACTTAGTCAAGGTACAGTTGGTAAGGATAGGCCAATAGCCTATGCCTCTCGGACCCTCAACAAGAGTGAATCTAACTACAATACCACTGAAAAAGAACTCCTTGCTATTTTGTTCGGTTGTAAAACCTTTCGCCCTTATCTCTATGGACGAAAATTCCTGATCATTACTGATCATAGACCATTAAAGTGGTTGTTTAATCATAAAGATCCTAGTAGTAAATTACAGAGGTGGCGCCTGAAACTAATGGAGTACGAGTACGAAATCGACTATCAGAAAGGAAAACTTAATGCCGCTGCTGACGCTTTATCCCGATATCCTGTAAATCCGATTCAACCATCAGACTGTGATCCTATTCCATCTACTTCTAACCAAAATGCAGATGATTCATCACCTCCATTCAGCCCTCTAACTCTCGAAGACCTTGATATCCAACTACCTCCTGGTTCTCTAGACCTTGACGATAAACTACCTTCTGTAGACCTCTTAGAAAACGATGATTCACCACCAGAAATCGATGATCCTTCTACATCATCTAACAAATCCCCGAATCTCACAACAAATCCCCTTCGTGACGATAATTATAGCAAATTCCTAAAAACAATGAGCAACAAAGACTTTAATAGTAACGCTAAAATCATAGAACACAACGAAAGCATCCTGAAAACTAACTGCAAAATCATTGTCATACCTACTTCCATCGATCTCGATGAATCCAATCCTCACGTAGAAGAAATCTTGAGCAACCTCGAAAACTCCACGGAACTATTAGACAGAGAAAGAACTCTCTACTCCTTTATCTCTTTCGATCATAAAGGAAAATTAATATATTTCCTATTCACTAAAGTATACCACTTTCATAACAGTTCTTATGAAGACATTTATAAAAGTATACTAAATCTTCAATCCGACATACTACATAATCCTACTGACCCCAACCTAAACTTAGCCATTACTGATTTCCAAAATCCTTTCGACAAACATATCTGGGCGAAAATATACAACATGTTCTGCTATATCTTTAACAATTCTCAAGTATCAGTTTATATTTATCATAATACTATAATTTACCCTACACCTTCAGAGATACCTAAAATACTCCGCGAAAACCATGACATCCCTATTGCCGGACATTTAGGATCTACGCGAATGTTTCACAGAATAAAAGAAAGGTATTTCTGGAAAAATATGCGGTCAGATATCGAAACATATGTAAGAAATTGCTCACAATGCCAAAGTAATAAAGCCCTAAGACAAATTAATAAATCACCGATGCAAATAACTACCACTTCCACTAAACCATTTGAACGACTCAGCCTTGACCTTGTAGGTCCTCTTCCGGAAGCTGGCCTTACTAAGCTCAAGTTCATTGTTACATTACAAGATGACCTCACCAAATATTCCCTTGCTTACCCTATCACTAATGCGACTGCAGAAGAAACATGTGAGTGTCTGGTGCACTTTATTTCTGTTTTCGGCATCCCGAAGTCTATTTTAACTGACCAAGGCACAAACTTCACCGCAGATTTATTTAAGAGAACCTGCAACTTCCTGAAAATTAAACAAATCTGGTCTTCCCCATACCATCCTCAAACTCAAGGTGCGCTTGAACGCAGTCACTCCACACTCAAGGAATACCTTAAATCTTATGTCAATGAAAATCATTCTGATTGGCATAAATATGTCTATACTGCCATGTTGGCATATAACACTTCTACTCATTCCACTACTAACTTTACGCCATACGAGCTCCTCTTCGGTCAAAAGCCTTTTATTCCGGACTCTGTCTACGAATTACAATCAGACCTTACATATCCAGAATACGTGAAATCCCTGCATCATCGCCTAAAACTCTCACGCGAAAAAGCTATCGAAAACATACAACGATCTAAAGAAAGATCTAAACAGTATTATGACAACCATTCGCGACCAGTTCAGTATAAAGTCGGAGATTACGTGTATCTCAAAAATCATGTGCGTCTGCGTAAGGCCCTTTCGCCGATTTGGAAAGGCCCGTATAAAGTAATAAAGATCAATGGTAGAAGTACCTTGACTTTACTCATAAATAGACGTCATGTGACACATCACTATGACGAAGTCAAACTAGCTCCTAGATCTTTAACGTAGTCCTAGTTATATACTTAATACTAATTTTAATTATATTCTATTACAGTAATTCTGCGCTGGGTCAGGAGTTCATTACGTCCTTGACGAACAGCCCTGGCATCTACTTCGACCCCTTAGGTTCCTTAAGTTTATTTGATAGTCACCTTAGTATAGTTATTCCATATGATGTATCCTTTATTAACCCACATATTCTAAACCTCCGTCTTATTCTCGATAAGTCCAAGCAAGTATGTGACAATGGTAAAGTCTTTGATTATTTGGAATGTACAAATCTCTTTGAACCGTTGAACACCCGTTATAATGACATAGCCCATGACAACGAGGCTATCTTTCACCTAACTTCTCGCCAGTCGAGAAGATCTGCACTTCTAGGATTCGTAGGCTCTTTATCAAAGAAACTATTTGGCACAATGGATGAAGACGATGCCATCCGATACGACAAGGCCATTAGAGAAGTAGAAACAGACCAAAAGAAACTAGCCCTTCTAATGAAGGAAAATATATTAGTCACTACTTCTTCCCTTAGATCTTTCAATGAAACTCTGTCCATTATTGAACTAAATGAAAAGCATCTGAAAAATGCAATTGATGAATTGTCCCAAGATATTCCAATTCTGACTCATGCTTCAAAAGAATTAGGTATTAGGTCTCGCACGCTGGAAATAACTTCCATGATAGAAAATAGCCTCCTAGCCTTGTCCTTCAAAGTCGAGGACATAATAAACGCTATCATGTTTAGCAAATCTAATGTCCTATACCCCACTATCCTAACACCTAAGGAACTCTACACCAAATTAATCGATAATTACAGATTCTTACCCGAATCTAAACAACTTCCAGTTCCTTTAAAACTCGACAACATGCATACTATTTTAAATATATCGGAAATATCTAGTTACTTTAGTAAGGAAAAAGTAGTATTTACAGTTAAAATCCCTCTCATTAACCCTATACAATTAAATTTATATCATAACTTACCTTCACCGGTTCCCCATGATAAAAATAATCCAGAGTCATACTCGACCATCATTCCATCATCCAAATATATTGGTATAAGCAGAGATAGGTCAATGTACTGTAAATTAGATAACCTCGACTATTGTAAAATAATTAATAATTACCATTACCTTTGTGAAACATCAATATTGTACTCCTCTTCTGCGACGCCTTCCTGTGAAACGGAAATTATTACCAAGGTACTTACCTCAATCCCTTCGATTTGTGAAACCAAATTTATTCATGGTCACGTTAGCATCTGGCAGCCACTACGCCATAATAAATGGTTATTTGTTATGTCAGAAAAAACTAAAATAAGTATTGAATGTAAAAACTCCCAATCTACTGAAATAGAATTTAGTGGAAACGGTATATTGTACTTACCCTCTGAATGTGTTGCCTATTGCAAGGACAGTCGTTTAACTCCGCATGAAAATCGTAAGGTTCAGTTGAAAACTATTGTTTCTAATTTTAATATTTTAAATGATTCATGTTGTAATATTGTAGCGTATAATAATATTGTATCAAACTTACCTGTAGTTAATCTTAAGAATGTTAACTTAGATTCCTTAGCTTATGATAATCCTGAAATCCTGAAAAGCCTTAACAATATAATTGAAAAACCACATATTGTTTTATATCAAAAATATTATTCAGGTATTACCATTGTAATTATAATTTCTATTGTGTTCTTTATTATCTATAAAGTGTATAAAACTGGCATACACGAGAGACTAATGAAATCTAAAGAAAATAGAAGTCCTGAAAATAATGAGATTGAATTAGATGACATTCACCCCTCAAACATAAACACGGGGCCCTCTCTTCGAATCGGCTGACTCATGTTTCATTAACTTAAACATAAACTTCACTTTAAAGGGTGTAGTTTACTCCAAATCGGGGGGCTGTTACGATTTCCCAATGTTAAAGGAAAACCTTAGTAATCAATAATAATTGACTACTAAGGTTTTCTCTGAAATGTCATGTCATCATTTTAAAGGCAGCATTGCCTCCCGCACCCGCGGGGCACCAGTCTCTTCCCGATCGTCATACCGCGACCATCTCGTTCTCTCGTTTCTGCCAGTTCCAAATTAATTGTACAAGGTCAACCCCAAATTAAATTTATATTTTTCCGTGAACAAAAGTGTTTTTTTTAAAACGGTATTTTCGGGGTACCATATAACAGTACGTTCCAAATAGCCGGATGGATTTCGACGATTAAGATATCATTAGATTCGTCTAAAAAACCCAAGTGTCCATAAAGGTGTTTTAAAATAAAACAAAATCGGTAATATCATACTAAGTTAATATTTTAGAGGAGAAAGTTTGTATGTGTCTATGTTTGTTACTCCTTCACGCTTAAACTACTGAACGGATTAGGATGAAATTTAGCACACAGATGCTTTATGACCTGGATTGACACATAGGAAACTTTTATCCCGGTATTATAATCCCGTGGGTCAATTATCGACTCCAAGCGGGTGAAACCGCGGACATAAGCTAGGTATCATTTGATATTTCTAAATAGATTTTCCTCATTGGTCAGATTGACCGATAAAGATAGATCTAGCAATGGTCCAACTATCTACAATTAGGTTATAACGGTATTTCCCAGTATTGCTTATCAACGTAAATAACGTAGGTAGTGAATTATTAACTGTCAAATTGAGAATCACGTGTGAACAAATTAAATTGCAGGCGTCTGATTTTGAGCAGCTGATGGCAATAGTCCCGTTTTTGTAATGACTGGCGAAAAGTGGGTGTAGCATGTGCGCCCTTTAAACCTTAGCCCAACCCTTCAAACGTGGCACAACATCAAACATGAAACACTCTAACGACGCGGTTTTTATTGATGCGAACCACATATTTAATTTTACAGACATTCTTTTATGGATTAAACACACAAACATCAGTCAAACTCGTCAAGATATTTAGGACAAAATAAATATTTGGGACGAACTATTCTTGCATTAGTTTCCAGCAGGTGACGCCTACGCTAAACGCAAATAGAATTGACTACAAATGATTCTGAACGTTATGTCAAAATTTCAAAATGGCGCTCTCGTAGCAAGAATAAATGTCTTTTGGCGCGCTTTTCCACGTTTTATGTTAAGTAATGGACAAAGTTGGAATTGTAATTGCTAGAATAAAGACTATCATTTTGTTGTGTCTAAAACATACAATTAACGAAACAAAATATTGTTTTAGTTAAACGCCTGTTATAATTTACAGCACAGTGTGATGGCGTTATGCAACTCTTTGCAGTTTAAAACTGCCAGGCGCTCCGCAAATTTTAACAAAAATACCTAAAAACATTTTGGTAGGTACAGTATAAAATAAAATGTGTCAGCTGATTCATTTTAATTTTTCCAAGTAGTCAAAGTTACAAATCCGTTTTTGAGAAACACAATATTATTCTCAAAATGGCTTCCAAGAAAACAGTACAATTTTTTTTTGTGATAATTAAAGGAGTTTGGAAAGTGTCTCGATGTTATCTTTGTGATGAAGATAAAGAATTATAATATACAGAACCAGCCTCTTTGCCAAGGGAGTAGATAGAAACTACAGAATGAAACCTGCTATGATCTTAACCCTAAGTAGGTATTAGAATCCAGCCTATAATGTTTCCTCTGCAGGAATACAGGCGTCCTCTGTATGAAAGTGAGGTAGGAATTTAAAAGTCTTTATCAAAAATTGGTGGGCAAAGATCTAAATCAAAATCCAAGCATTTATTTCAAATAGGCCAGTTACAGGCACTTTTGAAATGTGAAAATTAAATGTAGCTACAGTCCCAGTCAACAAGGCATAAAATCTGGGAAAGTACTGTAGTTGCCCATTCCCTAGCGTAGATCTCTATGTAGAAGAACGGGCAAGAAACTCCATGGACACTCTTTTAAATCAGAATATTTTTATCGTCACTCACTGGACGCCTGAAGGTGGACCTCGCCGACGAGGTCGACCGCGGCGAACGTGGTGTGAGGATCTGATTGTATTCGCGGGGAATACGTGACTAGAAATTATGAACAGAACCGAGAGGTTTGGAGGGAGAAAAGGGAGACCTTTGCCCAGCAGTGGTACAATGTAGGCTATCAAAAAATATATATATATACTAGCTGACCCGCGCAACTTCGTCTGCGTTACGTAAGAGAGAGAGAGGCTTAGAGAGAGTGTGAGTCAACCTAAAAAAAAAGCAGATAATATGTTTTAGCGGACTTTTTAAGAGGAACTATCCCGTCATACATGTATGATTGTTGAGTAACTTTAACCGTTTACGCAGCGCACGGAAAGGAAGCTCTCAAAAGCAATAATTTTTCGCTGTATTTGCAACAATTTTCATTGATGCTCCGCTCCTATTGATTGTAGCGTAATGTTATATAACGTATAGCCTTCCTCGATAAATGGGCTATCCAAAACTAAAAGATGTTTTTAACTGGAATCAGTAGTTCCTAAAATTAGCGCGTTCAACCAACCAAACAAACAAACTTTTCTCTCTTATAATAAGTATAGATTCAAGTAGGTAACAATTTAATTTCTCGGAAATATATGCAATCATCGTTAAAATATTGTACTATGTTTTTCCAATTTGGGGCTTCCCTCGACAGCCTTAGGTTTTCATCCTTAGACACTCGATGACAGTCATACTCCTGCTAGGTCGAAAGTTCTCATCAAGGTGCATGAATTGATCCCAAAACACGATATAGCTTTTTTTTTTTCGGATGGAAAATCATCAAATGACTCCTCCCGGAGCAGGAGGAAGTGTCAGACTTTTACTGACTAAAACCCATCCATGTTCCTTCATCGCCCTTTGTGTTCCGAGGCCACAGTATCTCTTTCGAATAGTCCCGCAGCCCCGGCAGGCATCGGCCTTTGCGGACCCCTTCTTTTTTGCTGACTCTCTTTGAGGCGCGCGTAGAACACGAACGCGCCGTCGACACGGCCTGTCGTCATGAGACGGACGGACGGCGAGCTAGCCCATAGCTCCTCGTCCACAGGCCCGCGCCTACGGTGGCCGGGGGCTAATACGTGGCTCCCGACGCCCGGAGTGTCTCCCGCTGTGGCCGGGACGTAAGGATCTCTCCCTCTCACGTTCCGCCACCTCCTTCGCTAGCATGCAAGGAGGTGACGGCATCCCATTCCGTCTCGCTCCGGACCATGTATTGAACCAGGGCTGGGAGAGAGAGGTCGCCGCCGCCGATCGCCGCTGCGAGGACACAGCGGTGCTCCGCCCAAGTGGGGCACACCTCCACAGTGTGCTCCACCGTGGCCTCCGGTCGATCCTCACAATGGAAGAACCTGGGCGTCTCCTCCCGCCCGAAAACACGATATGAGGCCAATAACAATTTAGCTGTAAATATAATCTACGTAAACTGCGTATGGATTATTGATTATTGCGAATAGCATAGCACAGTTCTTGCACGGCAAGAACACGTGGATTTATCAGGCTTCTGGTGTTCGCTATACTTCTTTTTGGAGAAATCATCCTCATCATCATACTCCTGCCCTTATTCCAATTTATTTGGGGGTAGCATGATTGTATTCTTCTTCCTTATGTACTACTCTATTACATTTTGGAAAAATATTTCACGAAAAAAATAAGAAATGCACACAACTTAAATACAAAATGAAATATAGGAAATCTCACAGCATCAAAAAAAATATTAAACAAATCAAAAAAGTGAAAAAAATGTTGGAGGGTTTGAACCTGCAACCCCGTAGTTTACAGAGCGGTCATGAAACCGCAAGCCTATTTACTTCGTTGACATAAGTCACAAATAGCCGTTCTCATGACTTACGTCATGACTGAAACGTCAAACAATTGAAGTATACGGAAATAATGCAAAATTGCCTACCCCCTTAAGGAAGTAGTATAATATATAGTTTAAATATTGAAGAAGCCTATGCAGTAATTTTGACGTGATGCATACAAACATTTCGTACCAACTACTTAAACTGAGGAAAGCTGATTTTCTTGAGTTACGCTATTTTGTGCGTATTCCACCTCAAAAATCAAATTTCAAGAAAACTGAGAAATTATATTTACCTGTATTAGATATGGAGTATATGTAGCAACTTTAAAAGGTTACACTTCATTGGTTTTGATTGTCTAGGTGTTTGAAGTTTATTAATTTTAAACACAAAACCCTCTTTTTTGCGCCTCTGGATGAGATTTAAAAAAAATGCTAAGACAGGTATTTCTTTATTTTTATTAATAAGTATTTATTCTGAGTTTCATGATTCTAGAACAATCTAAATTTTTTTTTTCATACTAACTTTACCACCCCTTTTCACCCCCTTTTTTCAAAAAAATCCAAAATTTCTATAGCCTATATGTTATTCTGAATGTATTTAAACAGATTTGTGAACATTTCAACAAAATCGGTTCAGCAGTTTTTACGTGATGCGCGGTCAAACAAACAAACAAACAAACAAATTTTTTTTAAATGGTTTTAATATGTTCAGTTACTTATTTCAAGTCACCCTGGCTGGTTTTTTTTTTTTAATCTTCAATGAACAGATTTTTTGGTCTCAACGATTTTATTATATGTATAGATATTGCCCGGTGTTGTGGTTCGGAGAAATGAGGAACGATTTGGGTATGAATGTGGATACCAAAGAAGCGATGGTAGGACTGTGTAAAGGATGATATGGCTGTGACTGCTGAGATGACGAGTAATGGAGAAGTATGGAAGAAGAAGACATGTTGCGCCGACCCTAAAGCGAATGGGGATCGAGAATTCATAATTGCTTAGTCACTGTAGGTTAAAGAATTTCTTCTATGAATGATTGTGTAGATGATACACAATCACTACAGCAAGATTGCTGTAATCATTGCAGTGAATACTTTACGATTGTAAACATGCAGAATCTAATAGGTAGGAATGTATAAATGACCAGTGGTGCTCAAATGTAAATTTTTCTCGGTATTTCCATCTTTATTAGTCGGAGTTTCTTGTTCATTCTTCTCCCTGAAATGGGCAACTACACTGACCGTGACTGTAGTTTCTGAAAGTTCCTCATCATCATCTGCCTAGCCTTTTTAACCTCCGATGCAAAAACGACGGGGTGTTATAAGTTTGTCGTGTCTGTGTGTGTGTCTGTTTGTGACACCGTAGCTCCCGAACGTATGAACCGATTTCGATTTTGTTTTTTTTTTGTTTTAAAGGTATTGTAGTGTTTGATGAAAATCGATCCAAGATGGCCGCCGCCACAAAATGGCGGATTAAATATTTTTTCAAAACTATCAAATAAAGGTGCTTGATTAGTAGAATAATGTACACTATATTGAAAGGGAATGAGGAATACTGACTAACGAAATGAGATGAGTAAAATGGAGTGATGAATGGTACCTAGGACCTAACGAATTATTTTTTATTTAAAATTTAGTACATTAAGTGTCGGGGGTTTTTTAAATTTTAAATTTAATTTTACTTGTTCCCAACTATGTTGGGGTCGGCTCCCAGTATGACCGGATGCAGCCAAGTACCAGTATTTTTCATGGAGCGACTGTTTATCTGACCTGCACAACCCAGTTAGTACTTGGAAAGTTCATGTAACTGGTCTATTTCAAAGGAATGCTTTGATTTTGGTCACCGCCCTAGTTATTTCCCAACTATGTCCGCGTCAGCTTCATGTAGCTGAATACCAGTATTTTAAATGAAACCTGCATCTTGCTGACCACCTAGACACTGTTACTAGGTCAAACGATACTTCTTGGTAAGACTGGTGATCTGATTTTTGGAACAACCGTAAAGACCGCCGATGATCCAAGATGAACGGCCGGGACCAACAGCTTGATAACGACATTATAGAAATGTATTGATATACCTATAATTTGACACCAAAAAACACACATGCAGTTGTCATGGTATGAGCATATGATACAGAGGATATAGGAGCAGAAGAAGAATAATGAAACGATGGATGGACTAAGTGAAGGAAGATATAGCTATAAAGGAGTTGACTGCTTCCGTAATTATTCAGTTTAAATTTACAAAAGAACTTTGACAAACACATCCACAATAGAACACAACAGAGAGGCGTCAGAACGATCATTACGTGTTCACAATAATCACACACAGCCGGAAGATGGGCCAGCAAAAACGAGCTCAAGGTTAACACTATCAGAACGATTTCATTCAGTCAACCACCAGTGAGCAACCGGAAAACTCGTCGGTGAAAAATGGCGAAAAAACAATTCATAATCATCGCAGTGCTACACTTCAGTAACGGTGCTATAAATGATCAATTCTTCCCACCGATGATGGAAAGATCATCAACAATAGCTGATCGAATCACCAAGGATTCTATGCTAAGTTTGACAACCCGCGCTTATACAAACGCGTTTGAAGCAGCTGTCAATGCAGTAACTTGGATGCCACATGCCATAGCAGAAGCTTTAGGATCTGCCGTACTACCTATCCTCACCAGTAACACGAATAATCTAGACAAAATTGACAAGTTCGTAGTTGACTTTAGTGAAGCAAGTCTGAACGAAGACGCGAAACTGGGAATAGTTGAGTTGATATACAAATACGGGTTTCCTGTCGAAACACATGGCGTCGAAACTGAAGATGGTTATGAGTTGACGATGTTTAGAATTCCCAGGAATGGGCCGCCTGTGTTCGTAATGCATGGATTGTTAGGTAGTGCTGATGATTTCGTGGTAGCAGGTAAAGAAAGTGCTCTAGCGTATATGCTATATGATGCAGGATATGATGTCTGGATGGGCAATGCTCGTGGTAACAAACATTCAAGAAAGCATATGATTTTAGAGCCTTCAGAAGCTGAATTTTGGGACTTCTCTTGGGATGAAATTGGTACCTACGATCTACCAGCAATGATTGACTACGTGTTAAACAAGACGGATGAAAAATCTTTGAAATACATCGGCCATTCACAAGGTACGACCTCATTCTTCGTCATGACTTCTGAAAGACCTGATTATAATAAGAAAGTATCTATAATGGTAGCACTGTCTCCAGTAGCATACATGTCAAATGTGAGATCACCTATAGTCCGGTTGATGTCTCCTGGAACCAACGTTATACATGGAATATCGAAAGGTTTAGGTCTCTACGAATTTTTACCGGATAACAATTTAATTCGGACATTGAAATTCATTGTGTGCGGCACCGGGACTATAGCAGAGATTTTGTGCAGCAATACGCTATTTCTTATGTCCGGATTTGATTTTGCCCAATTGAATGTGACGAATCTTCCTGTCATTCTTGGACATATACCTTCAGGAGCGTCGATGAAACAGTTCGCACATTACGGCCAAGGAATTTTGTCAAAGGAATTCAGGAAGTTCGACTACGGCGTCGAAGAAAATTTGATAAGATACAGCCAGAAGATTCCGCCGAAATATCGTTTGGAGAATGTCAGCACTAATGTGTCCATGTTTTGTGGCGAGTCTGATTGGTTAGCTCATCCTATAGATGTGCTAACACTATTCAATAGATTAAAAAATGTGGTTGGTTTCTATAAGGTTCCATATAAGCATTTCAATCACATAGATTTTCTTATCGCGAAAGATGTAAAGGAGTTGCTTTATAGAAGGATACTTAGAGAGTTACTTAACCACTAAAGGGTTTGCGTTGTAATGAAATAATGTATAATATATTTTTGTAATCTCCTTTTAATTTTCTTCATTTTGACTTTTTCAACCTAACTTACCTAAGTTAGGTTGAAAAAAAAAAACGAGCGATGGCGGATTTTTGGCGCAAAATTGTAAGCAATTTGGCGCCAAAAATCCGCACTTTTTCAAAACATTTATCAATACAACCAGGCGCGGATACAGGGAGGGGGCAATGGGTGCAATTGCCCCCCCCCCCCCCCCCGAACCGGACCGAATACGTCATTAGCCAAGCTTGATCTAGTTTGACGGAATTGAAACTAAATATTATAGTTGTATATCTTGTCATGGGCGTCGCCAGGAGGCCGCTGCCCCTAGAGGCTCAGGATTTTTAAAAGTTATAGCTTTTCCTGCTTGATGCCATAGAATGTTATTGTATGTAATAAATTGTAGCGTAAAATGGAATAACTCAAATTAAAATATTGTTTAACCCTGCGGAAAAACATTTGTCAAAAAGGTTCCTTTTTTCTACCTCTGGATTGGTACTCCTATTGAATTTTTGCATCATCGACCGGTATAATCAGAGCCTGAGATAAATTAGGAGCCCCTTGCCCCGAGGCCTTATATGCAATTATAGCATAATTATCTCAGGCAGTGATGTAAAAAAATTGCGAGCTCGCTTCGCTCACTCTTGCAGCCTAGTTTTGCTTGAGTCTTGACTTTGTCTTTATGAGGCCCAGGTAACTCCAGCAGGTCCAAACAATTCTAACCTGTCCAAGGCAAGGTGTCATAAAATTTTCGAGCTCGCTACGCTCGCCCTTGCAGCCTACTTCCTCTAGATGTTGCCTTTGGGGGGGAATCTGAGGATCGATCTAGTACTTCCGTAACGTAAGGGTCTAAACAACTGTAACCTGCCCAAGGTAGAGTGTTAAAATTTTCGAGCTCGTTTCGCAGTTCGCTCGTTCTTGGAGCCTTCGTTCATTTTGTTGTTAAAATTGACGCCTTATGTCGAAGTAAAATCATTTTTTTTTTTAATTTTCCGTAATATCAAACAAACTTTGCCCCATAAAGGAAATCCGGTATCCGCGCCTGAATACAACTCTCCTAAGTTTATATAATGCCATGGATTGACTATTTCATAAAAAGTCATTCAATGGGATTATACGATAAGTTTAAAATGAGTAGTTGTTTTAGTAGTTTTTTTTTTAAATTAATACGTCATCTCTGGAAAAGATTCCTTTGATGCTCATTCAACGGTTTGATACGTGAGTGACACTCTAATTTATTTATAACAGTTTTTTTTTTAAATAATATCCACATTAAAAGCTAAGGGCTCGTTCACATACACGGGAACCGCGCAATAGCCATATCCTTCCAGTATTTTTTCATTTTAACGAGAAAGAAATGATTAGAGACATTATTTCTCGAAACGAACTTGCAATAAGTAGGTAAAATTATTTTTGAAAACTGGAAAATCCTCATTGGCTCTCTTTTTGTTAATTTGTGTGTAAAAATATAACTGAGTAAGTAATTGATTTTATTATTAAATCTGTATCCTGCTTCTTTGGTCTAGTATTCGCAATCGTGACCGCCAAGCATGAGGTCCTGGGTTCGATTCCCGGGTCGGGCAAAGTGTTATTGGGTTTTTTCCATTTTTGAATTTTTCATGAATTTCTCAGTAGCAGCCAAGGAGTCACTACACACGAAGATTGCTTTTTAACTAGGCTTAATGATCATAATTATGTTTTTTTGTACACTACGAAAATTGCCTACGCATGCGTACACGTAAACGACTCTACAGTTTTTTCCCCTTGAAATGATAGATAGATAAAAATATAGTGTATTATAATAGTCATTATTATTTCCTTTATTTATTTCTACAAAAATGAGTTACATTTTTAAAGAAAAATATAAATAATTGTAGCCCAGCGGTATCGGGAACAGGGTCCAAGCTACCAGCGGTCTGGGCGCCAGAGAGAGGAACCTCCTAACAATACGAGCCGTGTCCAGGAGTACCGCGCACTGAATCAAGCCCTTGATCCAGCTGCCTAACGAGAGCATCCTCAGGTATTGGTCGAGGCTCTTTGCAATTAGGCTGATACGGCCTACCTCGTGGGCCAAGTCAAGATACTTGATTTGTTTCATAGCCATTTTCAACCGTTTTTTGAGTTCCCGATATTTCGGCGTTGTTGCAAGTACCATGATCACGGATACACAAAAAGTAAACTTGGATAATATGCCGTTTTTTGTGTTGTTAGGGATCATGTCAGTTCAATTTATATAATAGATGGCTATTTTTCATAAGATCTGGTTGGTATAATATCATTTAAGCCAAAAAGATCGGGGGTGACTGTCCCTGAAAGAGAACACATAATTTAAGTTATACTGTTTTTTTCTTCCAAAAATACATAACACCCAATTAAGGTTCCAAATGCATGCTCAAATTGCTTTCACTTGAAATAATAAAGGCATTTCCTGAAAATGAGTCTCGTGTTTTAATTTTATCTTTCTCAAAACTCGTCAAAGTTCGTTGACCAAGCTGTTTATGAGTTTAAAATTGAAAATAACTGAAATTCGAATAATGATATCTTCAGTCTGCTTGTCTGCCGCTTGTGAGAACGTATATTTGTCATGTTTCTCATGTAGTAATCATAATTTATTTGATCTATCGTCGCCATCTTGAATTTCATGTCTTACATCTTTGGAATGATTGAACTACGGATGAAAATAAAATGATTCGTGTCCTCTAAAGATTATTATAGTAATATTTATAGGTTCAATACTTTGTCATTTTAATTTTAGATTCTTTTTTACTGTCTTCTTTTTTTGCACACAGGGTATTTTTTTTTTCTAGCCTACTCTGTCCCACTCCTGGGCAAAGGCCTCCCTCCACTCCTTCCACTTCTCGCGAACCCGCGAGTCCTCCTTCCAGTTCGGACGGAACTTGTCCAGTTCGTCCCGCCATCTCCTTCGTGGCCTGCCGCGACCCCGCCTCACTGTGTCAGGGCACCAGTTTCCAGTTATTTTTGTCAATTATTATTGTTGGTCAAATGGTCGCAAGCGCGACCGCTGAGCACGAGGTCCTGGGTTCGATTCCCGGGTCGGGCAAAGTGTTATTGGGTTTTTTTCCATCAGGAATTTCTCAGTAGCAGCCACGGAGTGTGGATTTGTGCCCGGTTGATGGCAATAGGCTCGCCCCCTATTACATGGGACTTGTGGTCGGCGCAACACGTTTTCTTCTTCCATTCTCCTCTGTCAACCGTCACGCTATCATTTACTCCTTTATCTTTCATATCATTCCTCACACAATCCATCCATCGTTTCCTTGGTCTACCAAATGGCATTTTAATACCATACAAATAATTTAAATAGGTAGCTATTTATAACCACATTGTTATCGTAGCAGAAAGTGTTAAAAGACAATCCAATGTCGACCAACATCGCCAAACGTCTCAAGAATGCGAGAATATCATCAATCTTTCAACAGCTAATTTAATACAATGACCTGATTATGAACCAATAATAGCTGGCAACACTTCTAACCTTGCCAGCATTAAATATTAGTTTCTGATTCTCGTCCATCGATGCTTACTGTGTTTATACTGTTAGGGTTACCATCAGCTCGGATAGCAGCTAGCAGGCCGGATAAAAAACCAAATACCTACCTACGTAGAAAATTTAAAATCACGCCTGCATAGCTATTCACAACGCTTCGATTCGATTTTCGATTCGGAAAGTCGTATGTCCATATCGCTCGATTTCGTAATGTCAAAAAAAGATAGACAAACGACTTTCCGAATCGAAAATCGAATCGAGGCGTTGTGAATAAGGGGCCTGTAATCTCTCTCTAAAGCGTGTGCCAGACTGTTACCACCGACGCGGCGGTTTACAACAGCACGCACTGTTGACGCACTGTTGTAAACCGCCGGTAGAGACCGATGTGGAGGTGTGTGGAGGGCTTGTTTACAACAGTCCAGACTGTTTTTTTTTGTCACGGGCATTAGTTAGGCAAAGGTGTACCTTATTATTTCGCCAGTTACGTTTAATTCCCATGTCATAGGGGGCGAGCCTATTGTCATCAACAGGGCACGCATATGGATTCCGTGGCTGATACTGAGACATACCTGATGGTACAGGGTGTAAACAGACCCTTCACGAAACCGTCAACCAAGCATTCTGTACATCAAACTAAGTAACTTTACGCAAAAATGATCGCTGGGAAACGACTTTTTTTTTGGGGTGAAAATCAGCACGTTTTACGGTAAAACTCAATTTAACGCACTCAAAACATTGTGTTAATGGGTGGATTGAACACTACGGGGGTCGTGGAGGTGGTTGAAGTAAAAATCTTACATCAAAAACATGTATTTAAAAAAAACTTGTTAAAAAGTTGGAACTTTGACCCCCAATATCTCCGTAACTAGAAGGATTCCAGGTATGGTCTAGAACAAAAAAATTATCGCAATGACGGGGAGAACAAGTGCCTATCGGCTTCGTTTAGGGTCTTTTTTACACCCTTTATAACTACATTAACTACCAAAATCATAACCCTACAGGCTTCACTGTAGTCGAGTACAAAGGAACGTGGAGTTTAGCGCAGCAAAGCGAGGCCTATACCCAGCAGTGGGTGAACTAAGTCTGTGGATGATGACGATGAAGAATATTACAAGTCCTGACGGTGAAGAAGCCGCGCGAACATATCCCGACGGGTGCTAACCCTATTTGCAGAGTAACAGATGGTGGTTCTGCGTAAACTGATCGTGAGATTTCACCTTTAATGTTTTGGTAGAGGTCATTGGATTCGCGTAATGTTGTTATTTTGCCCCAGTTTCGTTGCAGTTACCATCGCGCGGTTTCTGAAGCTCAAAGTGAACTCAGGTGTGTAATAACATTGGCGGCTTTGGTTATCGTCCATATCCGGATTTGACTGGTCGTGGCACCGGCTTTCTGACTTTCCGTCTAGTCTTTGGACGGCACTGTCATTTACAATATACATAAATTCAGTCCTTGTCACCTGCTACGACACTTTTGTTTTTTTCTGATAGATAATCATTAAATGGAGTGTCATCCTGAACTTCGACAGACACGATCACAATTTCGAATAACAATAGTTCGACTACTCATTGCTTCGAAAGAACATACTTCGACAACACATACAGATCCCTTCTTCGATATGCACTTGTTCGGCGGATTCCTATTTCGACGGGACATTCCTTCGACATAATACTGCTCTGGAATATGACAATAATAATTGAATTTCGCTTTATGTTTTTAGGTAAAGAAGTCTTCTTGATTATTTATTAGACATATGAATAACGTATACTTATTACGTTTAGGAACGAAATTGTATCAATGTAATTTTTCAGTAACAAATGTTTTTGCAGCAATTCAAATTAATATTATTGTCACAGTCTTGTTGCTCGAATTAAATGATTTAATAATAATTTCAGAGCGATTAGTTGTGTGAGTTGTGTTCTGTCGAAATAGGAATCCGCCGAACAAGTGCATATCGAAGAAGGGATCTGTCGAAGCAATGTTTTTCGAAGGTGTGCGTTGTCGAAGTATGTTCTGTCGAAGCAGTGAGTAGTCGAACTATTGTTATTCGAAATTGAGACCGTGTCGAAATCTTTACATACTCTTTTCACCTCGTCCACGTTCATACATCTGGTCATACACGCACGCCTGCGAGTAGGTACTACGCTCCTGATCTTTCTGAAGAACCTTATCAATAATGTCGGACTTTTCGACGAAACAGTTTTTTTTTTACAGAAAATAACTAGTAAGTAGGTACAAAATATATGAGAACTGAAGAATTAAAGATTTAAATTTGGAGTTTTCGGACTTTACGAGTGTATGACAGGATTTTTCCAATTTTAAACAACTGTCATTGTTTGACAATTGTATAAAATTGGCATAATGATAAACCATTCGTTTCCTTATAGCCCTAGCATACGGCGTATTTTAAACGCTTTTTCTGCGCCGTAGATTTCGATTTTTGCGTTTTTATATATTCAAACGCGCGTAAAACGTAAAGCAAACGCGCGTGTGAAGCGCGTACAAAGGGTCAACAGACGAGGAGTTTCTGACCAAAACGCGGAAGCTACGAGCAACTACAGCGCGTCTGTATCCCTGTATCAGCGCGTATACGCGCAGTAGACGCGCGTTTCACGATTGCCCCGTGTGTTTAGGTTACAAGGTTACGTTCAAATCTCGTTTGAAGCGCGTAAACGCGCGTCATCTGCGTGTCGTCTGCGCGTTTAAAATACGGCGTATGCTTAGGCCCTTAGATCTGCACATTCTTGTTACCTGGCCCCTTATTCACAAAGCTTCGATTCGATTTTCGATTCGGAAAGTCATATGACATACGACTTTACGAATCGAAAATCGAGTCGAAGCGTTGTGAATAAGGGGCCATGACCAAATGTTTTACTTAGTACATTATGTTTAAGAAGTGAGCTTTCGACACAATCGAAATTTGTTAGGATAGGATATATCTACCACAGATAACCTCCTAAAAATACACTGTAGTTACGTTCACCCACGGAAACTGATCTATTTATACCATTAGACCACACGCTGAAAACATTACTCAATTCTTACATAATAGACTATTGTTTACTTCAAGAGATCACGTTTTCAAAACATAAATGATAGAACTGGTAAAGACAGTAATTTATAAGAAGACTTAAATAAATTCCGTTCTATTTTGTAACGCGTGAAGTATCGTTGGCGTTACATTCCTCGGTCTAGTGCAATTTTGTAACAAGGTTTTGCATGCTGATTTGCTTACTAAACTAATACCTACCACAAATAAACGTATCGTGTAGGTAAATGGACTCATAACGAAGCCGTCAACTAAGTATTCTGTAATTAAAAAATTTGCATATAGGTACCTTCTCAGGTGTACAGAAACGGACCTTTCATCCCAAAAAAAAAGTACTGTTCCCGAGGAAAACAACAAAACAACAACATCAATTTATTTCAGGCTATAATGACCCATAAATATATACCCCAAAAACTAACAAGTAAATACAAGACTTGTGTTATTAAATAAGACTTAAAAAAAAAAAAAACGTTCTTCTGATAATAGATGGCGCCACGTGTCTTTCAAATCATGATAGAACTAAGTATATTATTGCAAGCAGAGGACCCAAATTGATTGTCAAATTCTAAACGCGAGCAAAGCCGCAGCCAAAAGCTAGTCACAAAAAGGATAGTTATATTTCTTTCTGTAAACATTCATCAGCACGTGAATGGGGTGGGCAACTGGTGGAACTAATGGCGCTAGCATCGCATGAACCAAACGTCGTCATTGGTTGAAAATCTGTCAACGTCATTTTATATTTCAAAATAGTTTGACCTCATTGGTCAGATTGGGTCTAAGCTATGGACGCGCCATCTACAATCAGCTTTGACCAGCTTTCCCCATTGCCGCCATAAGTTTTGATGCACTGTTTTTCATAGTCATAATAGGAAAGGCAAAATACACGTGCTATGTGCTACATGCCAAAAAAGAACACGTGCTTTTTAATAAAAAACAAGTTTATTGACATATTATTCCTGTTTTTCTACAAAAAAAGTTAATAAAAATTGTCTTTGCATTTTATTTGAAGTAAGACAGTCATAGACAATTATTAATGTTGAGATTAGACTGTTTACAAAGTTTACCTCGGTCATAAAATATTTAGGGATTATGGAATTAATTTATGACAGAATTGTCTTTGCCAAAAAAATGCCTGGTTGGTCGAGTGGTCGTATGAGTGTGGATTCGTTTTCTGGTTTGGGCGAAGTGTTGTAAGATTTTCTGATCATGAATTTCTCAGTAGCACCATAGAGTCTGGCTTTGTGCTTGGCTCTCCTCAAACAATTATTTACTCTCCTATTATCACTAGCACATATCCATACCACGATAGCCGATTACCACACAACTTTTCAGTCACCGGCGCCACTTTTACAATCTTTTGACGACCCGAATAGCGCAGCGGTAGTTAGGCTGCCTTACGTTCTTCGAATGGGTCCGGGTTCGGATCCCGGTAGGAGCAAATGTTTGTGTGATGAGCAATGAGCATGGACATTTGTTTCCGAGTCATGGATTTTTATATGTATAATAAGTATGTATTTACAAACAAAAAGTATCTATGTAGTATATCAACTATCTGGTATCCACGACACAAGCCTCGTTGTTTAGTGTGGCACTAGATGGCGCTGTGTGTAATGTCCAGCGATATTTATTTATTTCAGACTTACTCTTATGTACTCATTCTTTAGTTTATCCATTCGTGTTACACCGCACCTCCTCCTTAGCATTTTCATCTCAGCCTTATGCTTATCGTTTTCGAGCTCACCAGATGGCGCCACTGTCGAGTAAGGTCCTGTCAATAATTCTATTTTATACTTTATAGTACCAATAACTTCATAAAAAGTTTATTTTATTACGTATAACAGCATAGTGTAAACTTCGGATACATATTTAGAATATTCTCCCTAAAATTAGCAAGCAAGAAACATTTAAAGATCATTCTACCTCCAAATACTAACAAATAAGATCTTAAGTTGCTTCTTAAAATCTTCAAGTTATAATAAATCAGAAATGGCTCAATCTAGACCAGAATTGAACACTGTACGACATCTGACATTTCGGAAGACCCTACTCTACACGAACGCCTCTAGCGGCGAATTCATACACAATAGCCCCCATTGCCTTTGTAGGTACGTATACCGCTGCTAATTAATATCAGGGCTCGTTCCTAATAAGATGCGTTTTAAACACAAGTGGGGGAAATCTGCCTGCACCATAAATAACTACCCACCTCTTCGGAGAATACAATCGTGATGTTTTTGTAAATATCGTCACAAAGCGCAATTCATTACGACGTAATTTTGTAGCAAGCCAACAATTTGGACCATAACGTGACAGATATTAAGGGGTTCTGGAGGCATACCATGATTTAATTAAAAACGATTCAAAAGCAAGACATTTAAGTTTAGGTTCCTAAACTGCATCGCTCAAACTCGTACCATGACGTCCATTAAGCTCAGCGGCATTTGGATCGTTAAAAGTGAATGAAATATCGCAATTTGTGGCTGAACCGTGTTTGAAACGTTTTTGGTGAAAAAGAGACAACGCTATTATATAAATAGGTATTTTAGACTTTAGAAGAAAGATAAAAGTACACTTACATTGGTTTTAAAACTTTATTTTCGTCAGTAATTCACCAAACGTTTCAGTTTATGTTAGAGAAATAGAAACTTTTATTGAATCGCTTATTGACAGTTGACGTCATGGTACCAAACAAGTACAAAATTGAATTAATGAAACCAAAACTTGCGACTCAGTTTGGAGTCAATCGCTGTCAGAAGGCATGGCCTAAATTGAATCGTTAAACTGACGTCATGGTACGAATTAGAAGAAGGTCAGTTCAGTTTAGGTCCTAAAATGGATCGCGTTAAAAGCTCGTGGTAGGCCTCCAGGGAAAAATGTGAGCGATTTTCTTCTCCATTGAGTAGATATAAAGAAGTTTTAAACATTTCCTGCCATAATGAACTTGAGAAACGAGACTTCAGGATACCCGTTGATTTTCGGCAGCATATTTGAAAAATGAAATGAAAATGAAAAAATATTTATTGTTTTTGCCAAGTATTTCTTATAAACTAGTGATTGGAATTTCCTTTTAGGTGTTAAAGCCTGTGTTAGGAAACTCCGCTCTTCCATAACTTAAATTAACATTATCTAACTTGTTTTTTTTTGTTTTTACAATTATTACAGAAAAAATACAAGATGAAAGATACAAAATTAAGATTAAGATAAAAAATAAATAAAGGTAAGAAAGTGAATGTCCTTGTCACTTCGACGGTGTGTGGGGAATGGTTAAGTGTGAGTGAGTCTATGGGGAGGGGTGTGTGAGTGAGTGTATGATGTAATCCTGTGTGGGGGAGTGGTTATGCTTATGTTGTGCAGGGAGAGTGGATGAGTGAGTGAGTGTTGAGAATATAAGCGTGGGTCTGTGAAAGGGTGTGTATGGTGTGCTTATGACTGCGTGAGTGGGATAGAAAATGATCTCGGTTTGTGTTTTATTTTAGCAGCGCCTCCGTGTTTTCGTAGGTAAGTGGTTTAATCCAACTAGTTAGTATTTTTTTACATTCATGTTGTTTCTTGTTATGTACATAAAACTCTCTATTAAATCTGCTGTACAGCTGACCTGAGCGTTTTTTATATTGCATGCAGGCGAACTTGGTTTTCGTCTGTGGAACTTCTGCTATTATGTCTTTTCTTCTTTTCAAGGTTTGGCCAGGGACATAAGGTAGGCTCTTGTGTGCCTTTAGAATAGTTTTGACTATATATAATTTTCTCGCCGAGAGTAAGTCGCTAATTTGGAAAAGACTTTGGGTAGGATTTCTAATCCTCTTAAAATACATTAATTTTATCAGAGCACGTTGTGCTCGCTCAAGATTAATAAATTTAGTCTTAGCCGCTCCACCCCATAAAGGAATGCAGTACATTAATACAGATTGTACCAAAGCCAAGTATATTTCGTTGAGGAGATGTCTGGGGGTTTTTGTGTTTGTGGGAACATTTTTTGGTACAATATGCCTCAGACTTTTGAAGATCCAGCTCAGTTTTCTAATCCTATTTGTAACTTGTTCAAGCTGGGGATACCAGGACAGCCTATGGTCAACAACAACACCCAAATATTTGGTCTGTGATACTCTGTCTAGTGTTGGACATAAACAATTATGTGCATCATCACACGTATGCACTCTTATACTGAAATCTGTACATGGTTGTGTACGATTTGATATACTAAAGCATATGTAATTTGTTTTAGCTGTGTTTAATGTGAGTTGGTTAGTTGTGAGCCATCTAGCTATTTGGGTCATACCAGCTTCAGCACTTAAGGCAACCTCACGCCAGGTCTTCCCAGTAAAGACGACAGCAGTGTCGTCGGCATAAGAAAAACTTTTGCATTCTTGATTTTGAAATTGCAGAGGTCATTGATATAGAGCAGTAAAAGCGTAGGCCCTAGCACACTTCCCTGGGGGACTCCAAATGTGACATCCGCGTCGAAACTCACATGGTCTCCCACTTTAACCCTCTGCTTCCTGTTTGAAAGGTAGTCTCTAAAAAGTTTGAGCGGGATTCCTCTCACCCCTGCCAATTCCAATTTGTTTATTAGGATGGGAACAGACACGGTGTCAAACGCCTTTTTTAAGTCCAGAAACAAAGTCAGACATTTACTGCCCCCATCCAGATTATCAGCTATTAGAGAACTGAGGGCAGCAATCGCATCTTCGGTTGACCTACCCTGTCTAAATCCAAATTGTGTGTTACTTAGGATATTCAATTTGTGTAGATATTTTAAGAGTCTATTATTAATTAGTTTTTTTTTTTTAGTTTTATATATTTGTATTTCTTTTTGCTAATATTCTGAACTCTACGTCATTCTAAGGAAAGGTTCCTAGTAGGTATTCCTTAGTTAAAGTGATAGATATGGTTAGACTTAAGAAAACGAAAATAGGCTCTAATGCTCTAGCTAACCTCTAAAAAGTTTTTATATTAGCCTGCACTGTCCCACTGCTGGGCAAACGCCTCCCATTGCTTTCCAATTTTGTTAAACTCTTTAACATTTGCCTTCCGTAAAAAAATAAGATATTTCACAATAATTAGCTTATTTTAAAAGAAGTTTCATGTCTAAAATCAAAGAGAAATCAGGAACAAGAAAAATGTATTACTTTTCTTGCTTTTTAATGTCAAATATTACCTACCGCCATTTTGAATTTAACAAAGTTAAATTGCATTTTTTCCCGCGCAATTTTAACAAACGTCAAAACAATCTTGTACAAACCAACTAGGTTAAATAGGTACCTACAGAAAAACATATGTTTATATGAATCCACGTTAAACTATTCAAATAATCTCACCTTTCCAAATATATTCTCCCGACATACTCTATACAACAGCTAGTAACAATCGCAGCAATCTTGGATTCATTCCAACGCGTTCGTTTTATATAAATTGCATGTCAAAACTTTAAGTATTTTGATAAGAGACTATTATATAAATTGATTGTGATAATATAATGTAATTGCAGTTGATAATATTGATATATTACTTCCTCATTCTTGTTTTGGTAAGCAACGAGCGTGTTTTGGTTAAATCGAGTTACTAAGGCGCCATTTTGAATGAGGTCTGTTTAATTCAGGTAGGAACCTACTCTAATTCATCATCATCATCTGCCTAGCCTTTTCCCAACTATGTTGGGGTTGGCTTCCAGTCTAACCGGATGCAACTGAATACCAGAATTTTACATGGAGCGACTGCCTATCTGACCTTCACAACCCAGACTTTTTAATGTATTATAGATGTTCTGCTTTAAAGACCGTCTGATAGTTGGACGTTCTGCTACATGGACATTTTGCTAATTAGACTTACTGCTCATTAGACGTTTCGCACTGTTGGACATTTAGCTACTCACAGGTTAGTACTGGGTGATACGATACCACTTGGTAAGACTGGTTGTCAGACTTTCGGGCCACTGACTACCTGGTAACGACTGTGTCTACAAATGACACCGTTATACTAGTTACTACGGTAAAATATCTTGTTTTCCCCAAAGCAAAAACAACGTAAACAGACCCACGTGAGACGTCATACGTAAACATTGCTCTGCCTATCTTCTTAATGACTTAGCGAGATATTTATAGTTTTATAATTAAACCACAGCGTAGCGCAGATTTCAAAGAATTAGCATTAAGATAGGGTTGCCGTCTATGCTGAAACATCGATGTGGGACACAAATATTGTATTACGTCTAAAGTATGAACGCAGCTTTTAGTTGTTAAAACGGAACGCATTGAATAAAAAAGAGAAGTATGTGTGTAATGTGTGCGAGTGAGAGGAGGGATAACGGCGACACCGAGATTTACGATCGACGTACAGTGACGTTGATTTTCTTGAGTGCTAGAAATAAAATGTTTTAAAAGGATTTTATGCGTTTATTTTGCTATACAATCCCAAATCGATATAGTGTAAGGGTCATCTATAAATATTATCATCACTAAATATTTATCGAGTTAACATAACATCACGCCTGTAATCTCCGAAGGATTAGACATAGGTGTAGGTACCTAATGTGTTGGTAAACCCACATTTCGCCAGTTACGTTTTAAGTCCCACGTAAATAGGGGGCGAGCCTGTTGCCATCCACCGGGCGCAAATCCAGACTTCGTGCTGTTACTGAGAAATTCTAGATAGAAAACTCATTTCCACCCAAACAGCCATCAATAGTTTACCCGACCATTACGTATCTTTCTGATAAACGGTGACTCAAGCTTCGGTTGTACACCGAACTTTGATGACAACCGTGAATGTCATAATATTGGTATTACGTATCACACTGAGTGGATATCACTTTACGGTGACTAACAGGGTCATACATAATACGAAACTAACCTTTTGACAGTTAATTGATGGACACTGAGCCCAGTTACTATCTTTTCGAGCTGTCAACAGAGATACGTGATAGCCCTATTGCTAATCGAACCCTAGATACTTCATGTTCAGCAGCACTAGACCAACGAGGCGGTCAATATTTATCGAGACATTTTATAATAAAAAAAAAATGGTTTGAAAAAAGAGTTTTTTTTTTATTTCAGCAGTTCTATTTAGAACGTTCATTTTAAATCAGAATCGATACGGAGTGAAAACCTGTTTTGATTTTCTTTGCAGCTGGTTTTTTCTTGTGAGTCATCAAGTGTTTTTTTTTGTGGTTCTCACGGTAACAGCCACGGTACGCCACGGGGATGACACGCGGTGATCGCTCTCAAAGCGTTTACTAGATGAACGTGAGCTTTTCCTTATTTATTGAAAAACCAACCTCAAAATATGGTGTTATTTGCTGATGACACTTCCTTAATTTTTAAGATAAATAGGCGGGCCCAAAATCTAGATGACGTAAATAATGCCCTACTTCAGGTCCAAAATTGGTTCACAGCAAACAATTTGGTATTAAATGAAAAAAAAACCAAATGCATAAGATTTGCTTTACCGAATGTTAAAAGTGGTGATTGTGATATAGTACTGAATAAAGAGAAACTTGAATTCGTAGATAAAACGGTTTTCCTGGGGATTACGCTTGATTCAAGGCTACAATGGGGTTCTCATTTAACATCTCTTGCGGGGCGGCTAAGTTCAGCAGCATATGCCATTAGAAAAATCCGTCAGTATACTGATGTAGATACCGCTAGACTGGTTTATTTTAGTTACTTTCATAGTATAATGTCTTATGGCATTTTGCTATGGGGACGGGCTGCAGATATTGAGTCTATATTTATTCTGCAGAAAAGAGCCATCAGAGCCATATATAATCTTCGTGGGCGCGATTCTCTAAGGGAACTGTTTAAGGATATTGGCATCATGACAGTACATTGTCAATACATCTACGAAAACATAATGTACGTCAGAAAAAATCTGCACCTTTTTGGTAAAAGGGGTGACAGACATAATTACAGTACTAGAAATAGGGACCAACTAGTTCAGCCAGGCTTCAGACTCGCTAAAGTAGACTCATCTTTCATGGGGTACTGTTTGAGATGCTATAATAAGATTCCACAAAGTATTCTTGAACTGAATGAGACGAAATTTAGGACATGTATTAAACGCGCACTATGTAGGCAAGCATATTACAAGTTGAGCGATTATATCGCTGATAAAAATGCTTGGCTCAATGCTGGTCCTGCTCCACAAGGACAGGGGTGCTTAAATTGATAGCATCAAATGGTATTGTTGGAGCTGCTGAAGATTGTACAACTATCTTTGCATTGTATAGATTCAATCTCTTTAGTGTTATATAATCGCATAGCCCATATTGTGTGAGTACTATGTACTAGAAAGCTATCATTCACTGGAAACCTACGTCTTTTCTTGACTTGAATGTGCCCTGGCGGTTGGGAATGTGTCATGCTCACTCAAAGGTCTCGCTGATGGTGGCGCGTGTGTCGGGTCATTTGGTTCCCTTCAAAATGGTTGAGTTGAATGGTGCTGATCTATGCGTCATGTCCGTGAACGGGCGCTGTCGGTTGTGACTGGTCATCTCTCAGTTGCCATGGCTTATTTTAATGAATTATTTTAGTTTTTGAATTGTTTTTTTTTTCTGTTTTGTTTTACTGTGGACACTTTTAACGTGCACATCTTGCTACATTGTTCTCACATAATATTCCATCTCAACATGAATGATGTAACCAAGATTTTGTAACAATATTCTGATTTAAAAGAGTGTCCATGGAGTTTCTTGCCCGTTCTTCTCCATAGAGATCTACGCTAGGGAATGGGCAACTACAGTACTTTCACAGTTTTTATGTCTTGTGACTGGGACTGTAGCTACATTTAATTTTCATCTTTGTTTCGACAATTCAAAAGTGCCTGTAACTGGCTTACTTGAAATAAATGCTTTGATTTTGATTTTGATTTTGATTTTGATTTTTCGATAGCTTATGTCACTCCAATACATTCTTACCCGACTACAGCAAAGCCAAAAAAGAAAGGTGATGATTTTAGCAGTCTATTTATGTGTGTATGTTTGTATTTACGCATGTTCCTCCGTAGCGCCTAAACTATTCATCCGATGATGATGATTTTGATGAATACGGTGTCAATCGATTCGTTATTATGGCTCGGGTAAGTTAATTAAGCTACATTTTAACCGACTTCAACAATCGGAGTAGTCGATTTTGCCTTGTAAACCCCGAATTGCGTGATATTTTTCAGTAGCCGGGTTTTTAGGGTTCCGTAGTCCTGACAAGGAACTCTTATAGTTTCGCCATGTCCGTCTGTCTGTATGTCTGTCTGTCTGTCTGTCCGAGGTTTTGCTAAGAGACCGTTAGTACTAGAAAGCTGTAATTTTGTAGAGGTGTGTATATCAATAACGCCGACAAAGTGGTTAAATAAAATTTTGGAAAAATTTTTTTAGCGTTCTCTTCGTCCACTTCACACGTAGGGGAGCTCACCAAACACACAAATTCTTGTTATTTGGTTCTTCTTGTTCAACATTTTAGAAATTCATTATGTTAGTTTCGTTTCCTTGTTTTTAATTTTATTAATACCGACTAGGTACCTACTGAGTAAAATTATTTACAAAACAATAATTCAGGTTTGTTGACCTAAATACATAAATACAATCAAAGGAAAATAAACTTGACATTTACTACCTAATTGGACTAAATGAAATATGTTTTCATCGCTTATTATCCCGATTATCTCTCTCAACTACTGCCAAGTGTTAGGAATCTATTGTATGAGTGTGAAGAACAGTTTAAATGAATGTTTTATTGACTTATTTTATTGTGTCGTTCACTGTAACCTAAACAACGTGGCGTCACGATCGTTAAAATCTTTTTACAGGTTGGTTAGCCATTTTGCTTATTGCTAGACTTCTTTTTCTATGATACGAGTAATAAATCATTTGTACAGGTCATCTGTTAGATCAGTCAGGTCATTGGACTATTCTGTTTAAAGTTTATTCATTCTTTCAGTCGCTGTATGTCATCTGCCTGCTTTTTGCACAACTATGTTGGGGTCGGTTTTCAGTCTAACCACCGGATACAGCTGAATACCAGTATTTTACATAGAGCGACTGCCTATCTGACCTCCCCACCACCCACTGTGTAATACGATACCCCTTGGTAAGACTGGTTGTCAACATTTTGGACCACTGATTACTTTAACGGCTGTCAAAGATCTATAATACAAATGACAGCCGGGACCAACGGCTTAACGTACTTTCCGAGGCACGGATGAAACGCGATTTATGTAAGGGGTGCTCTCCCATCCACGGACCAACCTAGGCAAGGACCGCTTAACATGAAGATCGATCTGAGCGGCTGTTATTAGTTAGCCACTTGCTCCCTCAAGCTTTCCATTGCAATTACCTTAAAAGTTATGCAAAAAACCTTCACTTTCATCCTACAATAAAATGCAACAGCTAAGACTTGAGCTATCAATTGTGCACAAAAAACATAAACACCGATTCCGAGAAATATTTACATCTTTCTCGAGAGGAAACTCGTGGATTCTATTATTATTTTTTATGTTTCTACAGAACGGCAGAATAACACATAGTACGAATTTTTTATACATACTTCAGCAGACTGTTAGTTTTCCGGCATAAAACGGATCATTAGATTCGCCATAGATTGTTACCATTAGTAAACTATACGTCTAACGGATTGTAAATGTTACTAATGGTTACTTCATAAAGTACCGTAGTGGCATATTTCGCTACTTACTATTTTTACCCGACTACGGCGCACCCAAAAGGAAGGGTTATGATTTTGGCAGTCTATGTACTCGTTTGTATCATGTTTGTATTTACGTATGTTCCTCCGTAGCGCCTGAACTATTCATCCGATTTTGATGAATAAGGTGTCAATCGATCCGTTATTATGGCCCGGGTAACATAGGCTACATTTGAACCGACTTCAACAATAGGAGGAGTCGATTTTACCTTGTAAACCCTGAATTTAATTAGAGCGTAATTTTTCGGTAGTCGGGTTTTTTAGTTGTAGTTCACGACACAAATTTTTGCTAGCCTTAAATGTCCTAATGCTGGGCAAACTCTTCTACCCGGTCTGTCACGACCCCGTCTAGCTGTCTCAGGTCTCAAATCTAGCGCCATATAGGCCTGCAGCTGTACTGACATCCAGACATGGCCTGCCCAGTCCCATTTCTATTAGGTGTAGCAGATTTAGTAGCATTTGGGTTCTGGAGCGCAGTGTGGTGTTTCTCATCCGGTCAGTTAGGTATTTCAACACACACGGTGTTCTTGGACTACCTCTGGCCAAGGTGCCGGCAGCAGGGAAATTTCATAGAAAAACTAATGCATCCGAGCCAGAAAGCAAAAATTTTTAGAGCTCGCTTCGCTCGCTCGTACTCCTATTTTGCTTTCTGGGTGTATTAACAAAATTGACTTAAGACGACTACAGGAGCTAAATTAGCAACTCTAATTGTGGTGGTTCAAACTTCGTTTTAAATACTGTTAGAATAAAATTCTAATCAGCTTGCACTACAAAGTGGTTGTTACGTCAGTTACTGCGGCCCGAATAGTGCGAAATTAGTGGTTCTTTGCGATTAAAAAAAAATATTTATTGGACTAAAAAAATAAAACACTTTCATACTAATATGTTGCTTGTAGAATTATTTGCCAAAAAATCAGAATGATCGCATGTATTTGAGTATAGTTTTTACTCGTTAAAAGAAATTTTTAGAGATAAGTTCGTGATTTTTTTTTTCGAGTAAAATTAGTTGTATTATGTTTTTAAAACACTATCATACTAGCATATATCCTGAAGAATATCATTTATTTTTCAGGCATTATAAAACTCGCGTTTAGCTCCTGTAGTCCCCTTAATTTATCCGAAAATACAAGAGTGTGCTCAGACATCTTATGTCCTTTGCGTTCATGAGCTCTCTTTATACATAAATAGGCAGAATTAGGCGTATGTCTATAATAAAACCTATCAAATTCGAGGTGGATGCCAAAATGTTTAAGCTCGCTACGCTTGCTTTTCGAATCCTACTTTTATCGATTGATGGGCTTTTCTGGATTGATCGGCCAGGTTACTCCTTGAATCTAACATATCCGATTCGGAGTGCAAAAAAATTGAAGCTGTTTTCATAGAACTGAAGGTGCACCTCCCTAGAATAAATTCTGCCGGCGCCCATGCCTCTGGTCGGGGCGCTTAAGGTGGAAACGTCAGGGTAGCCCGCGAAATTCAAATTTTCATAGGTTTTTTGCAATTTGCAAGTCAGAGTCAGGTTGTATGTTGATGATATATTTATATGTGTCGCGCAAGTAACACTTACGTAGTTACAGAAATATACCTAATCATTAAAATGATGAATACAATCCTCTGCATTTAACCGCATTGAATAACTTTTTCATAAAATATGTAGTTACAACCTAACACTGACCTGCAAATAGCAAAAATTATAAGAAAAGTTGAACTTTGCGGGTTACCTTGACGCTAACATCTTAAGACTGTCAGCTGTGCACTTAATGAACAAACTAAAACCAGTGAGCGGAGTTAGCGCAGCTGAATTTTGCTAAATCATTTTGTCATTGTTACATTGAGAAGAGGAGGCAGTGACGACGCTCCAAAAAGCTAATATGCTTACTCGTAACTTTGAAGTCTCTATCTATTGCTGAAATCTGCATTTAAATCCGTTGAGTAGTTTAAAAGATTTAAGCGCATAAACAGCGGGAGCAACTTTGTTTTATATACTACTAGCTGTTGCCCGCGGCTTTGCCCGTGTGGAGTTGATAATTGTCTCACCGGGATCATACTACTGGGATGAAAAGTATTCTACTCGTATGTGTTAATCGAGGTTAAAAACTACCTGTGTGCAAAATTTAATTTAATCATTTTTTTTATAGAAATACGTAACTCATTATTTTTGCGGCACTCAATTCATACGAAATTTCATGCAAATGTGTCCAAGGAATAAACAGTTTCATACAAACATCCATCCCCTATTTAACTCCCTTAGGGGTTGAATTTCGAAAAATCCTCCCTTAGTGGATGCCTACGTCATAAGAGGAATACGTGTGCGAAATTTTAAGATTCTAGCCTTAAGGGTTTGACCTGTGCGTTGATACATCAGTCAATCACTTTAACCTTTTATATATATATAGATGTAAAGATTATAATAATATGTAAGTACTACATAAAAACAAAACGAGAATATAATAGGAAAGGACAGACATGTCGTCTGCACAATTTATTTAAGTTATAAAATCCAAGATAACACACAAGGTGTAGACAGCAGGAAACTGAACTAAAATAAAGAAATATCGACGGTGGAAATTTGTTATGTCGTAAGCGATATTAGGCGTGCTTTTCGATTCTCATCCTCCAGATTAACGCCGAAAGTTGCAAATCCGAAAGCTTGATACATGTCGCTTACGATAGTTCTTTCAACTGGAAATAGAAGAGTCAGAGGAAAATGTTCATAAAAACAATAATATCGTTATATTTATAAACTTTTTTTTACGGAGAACAGAATAAATCAGGGAGACTAATATGTAAGATGTTCTAAGAGATAGGGCTGGCGGAATGAAGAAAAAACTGGCTCTCGTTATGTCATACAACCACTTTTAACATAATATCTATGTCGCAGGCATCTCGTAGAACACGCCGTATTACAAAAAGGCGCGCCGGATGGCAAAACGTCGCTGTTATGTAATGCGGCGTCCTCACGTTCAGCCGGATTACAATTAAGCTAAAATAAATTACGCCGCATTGAATGAGCACTTCGCGTTCGTCAAAGCGGCGTAAATGTGCCGCCCAAATACAAACGGGCGCATCGTCGATACGCCGGTTTGAAAGCGAGCGAAGCGAGCTCGATATATTAGAGCATCCGACGTTAGGTTTGGTTAGGTTACTTTAAACCCTGCAGTCAGAAATATGATCCCCACGTAGCGGAGCTACGTCGACTACGCCTAATCTTAGAAATCTTTCAGTTTCTTCTTGCTGACAATTACGGCTAAATGTTGGACGCCACTTTGTCGAACGTATCGCCACCACAATCCGGCTGAACGTGAGGACGCCGTATTATATAACGGCGACGTTTTTCAATCCGGCGCGCCATTATTAAATACGGCGTATTATACGAATTGGCTGCTACGTCTACACCAACCTGCCATCCCTAAAGACATAGCACAGACCACCAAAAAAATTGGAACGTTGACCTCCAATATCTCCGTAACTAGAAGGTTCCCAGGTAGGTATGGTCCATAACAGGACGAAAGAGAACAAGTGCCTTTCCGCTTCGTTAGGGCTGTTTCACCCATTATGCCTGTTTCCATTAAAACTAGGCGATACCTACCTAAGCGTATTGCGTAGCTATGAGAAAACAATAAGTACATAGTTAGTAAAATACCATTTTAGCAATTAGGTACTGACAATGACTAACCTATTGCAACTGCCATAGCAACAAATATAGCAATTTCCACAATCACCGATCTTGCTTAAAATAACCTAAACTTACTTAGTTAAAGACTATTTACCCTTCCAGATAAGTAGGTAAAAGAAAGATAAAGACAAAACTGCTTACTTTTTTTCCAAATCAAAATCAGTCGTCTAACTTTAAACCACAGACAACCCTGATCTACAGTCTATGCGTAACTCAAACGTTTTTAACCTGACATTGACCTTCACGGCCGCCATCTTAAATCGACCAAAATACGCGGGAAAAGTTTAATGTAATTTCGTTACTCTGTACTCGGTGTTGAGGATAGAATTTTTAGGTTTTTGAATGCTTTTAATTGATTTTGGAAAGGTGTACTAGTACTAAATGTGATTAAATACTACATGCCTCATTGCTGGATTTTGATGTTTAAGAAACTCCGTTTTCGGAATAGATGTAAAAAAATATTTAAAACCGAAAAAGTGCCGGAAAAAGTTTGCGAGTTGACACAGTGAGTTTCGCGTGTCGGGAACAGAATCGAGTTGCGAGTGACAGTGGTAGCGGTACCGAGCGCGAAAAATGAACAAGAAAGAGGGTAGACCGATTTGTCTGCTCATAAACACCCAACCTCAGTTTATCTGTGATCATGGTGCAACAGCGCCGAAATATCGGGAACTCAAAACAAACTGAAGGTAAACATGGTAAATATACAGTTTACATGTAGTGACCATGACAGTTTAAAAACTTATATTGAAAGTATAGTACGTCTTATTATTACTGAAACAATAAACAAGACTCTATTAAAGAAAACTGCAACACCCACCAAATCAACCACGATCATAAAACCAGGTTGGTGACCGCAAATTCATTCCCCTCGAAACAGAATCGCAACACAATTTCAAAACATTCACATTTTCTAGTTTCCTGGCATTCCGATCTATTCTAAGAATGATACATTCAACATTTTAAAACAAAATGCAAGAGCGAGAGAGAAAATAAGATCGATCGAATAATAAAGACAATCAGAAAAAATAAAAGTTTCAATTAGAAATGCTGGCAAACTAAATATCATATATAAAGTTTAGCCGGTCGCAAGATTGTAACAGTGTGTACCTACTGCTGAAGAGTTTCATCGGGAAGTTTGCAGCAGAACTGTGTCGACTACGACTGTGTCTATAGGCTCGGCCCCTATTATTTGGCAGTCATACATAACTGCTGAAATGTATGGGATGACAAAACAAAACTAATTAGTCCGTCAGATAGATTTTCAAAAAATGTTGGACACTTATCTTTTCTTTTTTCACGTAAACAAAAAATGAAGACGATACAGTGCATCGAAAGCTCGTGTGACGTCACATTTGAGTACATTTTTTACTCAAATGTGACTTCAGAAGCCCCCACTCACGATTTTTGTCACGTTTCATCTTCGTATTATTATATCCAATATTTTTCGATAATCTAACTGACGGACTAAACAGAATCATATTTTTTTTAGTCAGTCATCATCCCTATTATATCTAGAAGAAAGGGCAAGAAACTACATCGCCACTCTTTTAAATAACAGCTTACCCATTGAAGGAATACAGTCATGAAGGTAAGACGTAGTTTTTACTCGACTACGGCGAAACCAAAAGGAAGGGTGATGATTTTAGCAGTTTATGGATGTATGTTTGTATTTACGTATGTTCCTCCGTAGCGCCTAAACTATTCATACGATTTTGATGAATGAGATGTCAATCGATTCGTTATTATGGCCCGGGTAACATAGGCATTTTAACCGACTTCAACAATAGGAGGACTCGATTTTACCTTGTAAACCCCGAATTTAATTAGAGCGTGATTTTCCAGTAGTCGGGTTTTTTAGTAATAGTCATGGTAGCAGACCACACATGTTCTTGTTGTTGTTAAATGAAATGCTTTCCCAAAATAAACTTACTTCTTTGATAAAGATGTCAAGTGTCCACCCACAGCTGCAAAACAAAGCTTCGAATATTTATAATGGTCTGGCGCCAATACACTTAAAATGTGGAAGAATGATTGAGAATACATGACAGCTGATTTGTAGGTAGATAAATTGGTAAAGTCAGATTTGAAATGCAAATGAGTTGAGGATAATCTAGCGATTTATGTTTTGTGATGTAATGGGTATGAATTAGCCGTTGGTCCCGGCTGTCATTTGTAGACCTTTGACAGTCGTTACAGGTAGTCAGTGGCCTGAAAATAGGTGAGTTTAAATTAATGTATTAGACACAAACTTTCCGGATAAATTATTTTATACTACACTTGCTTAGTAAGTGTACCAATACTACCCCACTAAAAGGCTTGAAAGCTGTCCATTAAACCTTCTCAAAAATCTAGGCAGTCTATTGTATGGAATTTCATTACTGCCCTGAAAATCAGGGTAGTAATCCATTACTAACGCGGTTTGGTTTTTTTTTTAGTCTTGATGACTTTGTAAGCAAGTGTACCATAAAGCAGTATTTATATCACTCGAGGGTAAGTACAGATTACTAAACTCGTGTGGTTCACGGACCTCCGCTTCGCGTCGGGCCTCAAATGCACACTTGATTAATAATCTGTGCCTTACTCCCCTTGGTGAATAAATAGCTATAAGTAATCTAAAAAAAAAACCAGCTGAAGAGGTCGTGGTTAAATAGTTAGCCGCTCGGGTCGATCTTGAGGTTAAGCCGCGCTTCCCTAGGTTAGTCCGTGGATGGGTGACCACCCATTACATACCGAGTTTCCTCCGTGCCTCGGAAAGCACATTAAGCCGTTAGTCCCGGCTGTCATTTGTAGATCTTTGACAGTCGTTAAAGGTAGTCAGTGGCCTGAAAATTTAACAACCAGTCTTACCAAGGGGTATCGTATTACCCGGTTAGAATCAACAAATTCAGAAATCGGGCTGCTTCCACGAAATTCATGTTGGAAAAACCAACAACACTCGATATTGAGTTTTTTCATCAGGAAAACCTCTCTACTGACCGTTGCATTTTCAGTTACCAGCCAAATGGGCCACAAAATCTAGCACAGATTTTAATTAATGCCTAGACTAGACAAAAAAACTGTCCAAAAAAGTCAGGAAGTATCACTCTATTTCCTACGGCGTATTAAGTCTGTCATTTTGTTGGCATAGGACAGATTCGTAGTAGGTGTACGGGTGTCGGGTGAGACATAATATCTTAGGGGCATTGTAACGTTTACACTTGCTTGCGTGGGATACGACCTGTATTATCTATGATAAACAATTAATGCACGTTCGGGCCAACACTAGGTGTATCTCACATTCACAGGTCGTTAGTTTGGTTCGTATCCGGCTCGAAGGACCACAAAACGCGTATAGGAAATAAGAATGCTGTTGCTGTTAGCTTGCGTAAACCCACTGCTGGGCAAATGCCTCTGGAAGAATATGGCCGGAATGTCAAAATGACAAAACTGTTGAACTAGAATCAATAACAATGTATTTTTCAAAAAGGTGAAAATTACAAAATGCAAAGAAAAAAAACTTGGTTCTACGATAGATCAGAAAGTGGCCGGTAAGAAACGAATGATTTAGATTTAAAACAATTATTTAAATGTTCGAGAAGATTGTACTGAACACTAGGAAAAGCCTTTTATGTAATGTCAAAACATTATGAAGTTCCTAAGACCAAAAATAAAAAAACTGCATTCGATGAACAAAAATATCGTCGGACTGTCAAGTCATTCAATCAATCAATGAATAATTTTACTATCAGGCATCTTACCAAATATAACTTATAAACTATGAACTATGACACACGAAGTGGCGGCGTCGTGTTACGCTGCGGAGTGTCACGTAGCCTGCCGCAAAACCATCGGTAGAGTACACCCTTCGGCCAAAACTCTTCCTTGAGAAACTTGTCGAGATGTTGTGTCGGAACCTGCGGGTTACAACACCAACTTCAAGTCGTTTGTGGTGCGCCACAAACGACTTGAAGTTGGTGTTGTGACGCGGCTCCAACTTCTCGACCCTCAAGGTCCAGCTGGTCTGCACCTGCATGTACTCCACGGTCTCAAGTTCGAACCCAAGACACGCACCTCTGATTTCTCGGATTCATGTGCGTATTGTATAATTATCACTTGCTTCGGTGAAGGAAAACATCGTGAGGAAACGAAACCAGCATGCCTGAGAGATAGTTCTCGATGGCATAAATACAGCCAAGTCCTAGTCCGAGTCCTATGGGCGGCTTAAAACTCTGACAACAGGTTAGGCCCTAACCACATGAAAAAGAAAGAAGTAGACGACACCAATATTCGCCAATGCCTAATGCATTGACAACTCTAAAGCTGTGTCTTGCAACAGATACAATAAGTGACCAAAATCACTCGCTTGGTTTTTCATTATTCGTCAAAAATACCAGAAAAATTGCAGCAGACGCCAACAGTTAAAAAAGCACAATTATGAAAGCAATTTACGTTTATTTTGATTCAAACGAATATCGTCTTTAACGTTGAATTGTGCGCGTGCCAAGTCCAATGTTTGTATAGTGGACTCGAGTTTAAAATAGAATGCAAGTGTAGTTTTAACTAGGTGTATGTACCCGTGTTGTGGGGGGATTGACTTGCAGTGTAGTGCATTCTGGGGTTAGACCTTGAATCAATCCAGCAGAACATCTTCCTCATGGACAGGAACTGTTGTTGCCAATCTGAAAATCTCTTAACGGTTTGCGGGCCCAGGTTGGCCGCTGTAGAAGTAATCTGGCCAAATGGGGTATCATCGACCCGTCATGTCAGTGTGGAGCCCCTCTGCAGGATATGCCCCACCTCCTTTCATGCCCATCCTGCACAGCCACCTGCACCTTCCAGGATTTAAACGAAGCCAACAACAGGGCTGTGCAGGTGGCAACATACTGGTCGGGTATTATTTGAGTCTATTGACACGTTGTACCTTGAACATTACATCTCGCCTGTAATCCCCGAAGAGTTAGGCCGAGCGATACCTGTCAATATTAATCAAGGTGAAAGGGTGAACGTCAGAATGGCTGGTTGTCTGTATCATTCCGCGCCAGGCTGGTGACCATAAATTGCTACCTATTTGATACCCATTGCTACCTATAGCCAATTAATTGCTACCTAACTTGGAAACAAAATAAAGGGACTTCAAAATGACCAGCCATTCTGATATCAGGATGGCTGGTCAACTCTCCGTTTGCGTAATGATTTGACCAATAGGTACATCCTAAATCCAGTCCCTGTAAAAATTTCAAGCGATCATAACTTTTTACTTGTTAAAGCTACAAGGTGGACATTGAAAGACGTGAGGGTAGCAACCAGGTAGCAATTACTCAAATGAAAATAATAGCACTAATTTGAATAGTTTACACAAACGGAGAGTTGACCAGCCATCCTGATATCAGAATGGCTGGTTAGCAATTTTTGGTCACCAGCCTGGCGCAGAGCGATACAGACAACCAGACATTCAGACGTTCACGGTGAAAGGCACACTGACACACAAACCACGTTTCACATTCAGTACATCATTCTGTACCCCCATACATTTTGACTGAGTAGTTGTTGCACTTTTGTGTGAAATTGCAGTTTTTTTTAAATAACCGATAAACATTTTCTGTATGGGGTGGAGGTCGAAACCGACTTAGTCCAGCCAAAGTCGCAAGCAAGTCAGAATGGCTGGCCACTTTCCTCGTAATAGTTTTCCCTCTTTAGCGAGTTACCAATTATTTGACGTCTGGTACCAAATAGTACTACATAAGTACTAAAACTTGGTATTACTCAAACTTCCAAAATCCCTCTTGGTCCAGTCATCCTGACGCAGACGTTCGAAATGATTTACTGAATACGTGGTAAGCGTGTATGCATCGGTGTACCTTCCACCTTGTAGACACTCACATTTCGCCAGTTATGTTTAGTAGAGGGCGAGCCTATTGCCATCAACCGGGCACTTAACCTGACTCCGAGCTGCTACTTAGAAATTTCATAACTGGGAATGGAACCAAGGACCCCATGCTGACCAGTCGAGTTTGTGACCACTAAACCAACCAGGCACTCATTTGGTGTTGTCGGTGGAAACAGATAAACAGACATGATCAGTCTATATCGTTCCCACTGCTGGGACACAGGCCTCTCTCTCTATGAGAGGGATGTTATTCACCACGCGGGCGCAGTGCGGGTTGGTATAGTCCGTAGTGGAGTTCCGAGGAATCGGTGGCTTACTTAAATCATCGGTGGTTTTATTCATGTACTATCGAGGATACTCCCGCCGGATCACCACTAAGCTAATTTGATTTTTTGCGCGCCATAGTTGACGCTTTCCTAATAGGCCTAAAGTTTAAGGTTGAGTGGCTCTGCACCTCCAGAAGAATTAAGCGAAAAAAAAAAAACTGATCAGGCGGAAAAGACCACGACTGTACATAACGTGTAATGTGCTTTTCTGTAAGTGATGAGGCGCTTAGATTTAAATTTGCAATGTACAAATTATAATGTAACAGTGTACTCATTGTTGAGAAGCCTTATAAAAAATAAATAAATAAATAAATAATACCCTCATAGAATTATTTCATAATTTAGTTCGCGCGGAGTACTAAATCATGAAATCATTCTATGTATATACATAGTACCCACTATGTTATTGAAATAAAACCACTGATGATTTAAGTAAGCCACCGATTCCTCGGAGCTCGCGCGCGAACTATAGAAGTTCTTATTTTTGGTACCTAAGACTGTTTACTCACTATGTTTTTCTTCAACGTTTCAGAGCAATGTTGATGAGATAAATTACAAAGTCAAGTGCCTGCTTGAGTTTGAACTCATGACCTACAAACTCGTAATGTCGGGGCCGACACCACTGGTCCACTGTGCTATTGCTCTCTGAATATTACGCAGTGGTGGAGTGTAAGCTAATTTAATAACTGATATATTTGAGTTGTTGTAAGGGGTTAGGGGGTTGGTAGGGAGGGGGGGGAGGAGAGCCCGTTGGTCCCGGCTGTCATTTGTAGATCTTTGACAGTCGTTACAGGCAGTCAGTGGCCTGAAAGTCTGAAAATCAGTCCTACCAAGGGGTATCGTATTACCCAGTAGTAATTGGGTTGTGGAGGTATCTTACCTCCACAAGCACCACCACTGCAGTCGCTCTATGTAAAAAAAACGGGTGGGGCTGTGTCGGTGCACACGGCCGTTGGTTTTATCGTGAAACGTCTATATCAGCGAGTCGCTTTTAGTGTTAAAGATTGAAAGAAGACCAATAAGTGTTAATTTTAAACACTTATTGGATAATTTTTATTTAAATCGATTAGTCTAAACCAACTCTGTAAATACACGAAAGAATCACCGTGCTATCACGTGTGAGTTATGAGATAAACTGAATAGAATCCAGCGAGAGCGTATTGCCCCTCCCCCTCTCCGCACCGCCCGGCCCCGATGCAAACTCAAGGTCTTAGCAGTGAGCTGACTATATACGCTAAATAATGACACTAAATTCATGTTTCTACGATGAATAGTTTTGTAGTTATTAATGTTAGACGATATAACCCAATCCGTTACGGTCCGGTTCTGACATGGTACCCCGTACCATACATGGTACCCCGTGTATGGTACTGATTTTAAAGACGTTTCACGCCAAAAACTGGTATTTAGCTGCATCCGGTTAATCTGGAAGCCGACCCCAACATAGTTGGGAAAAGGCCCAGGCAGAGTTACTTTTAGGCCTATCTCCAGCTGTGGACTGCTGTAGGCTGGTGATGATGATGATGATGCTAAACTGCAGTCATCTGCTGCCAAACGGTTTGTAAGTGAGACTTTAACGTTATTTATCTCTAAAAATATAGGTCACAGGTAGATGAAATTATGGTTAAAATCGGTGGCGTGCCCAAAATATTGTGTCTCTCAGTACCCTCTGTGATCCGTGGGTCTTTAAAACCGATGTCATTAACCTCATATACAATGCAATCAGTTTGTCAACGGTTGTCAAGCACTGACGGTCCACGTTAAGAGTACAATGGATTGTTTGGCAAGACTTCGAGCACAATTCTGCCGTTAATTGGGCACAAACATTGCCAAAGAACCGTGGGATTAGTGAGGAAGATATTTCCGAAAGCTGGATGTATTTTTGGGGGTACATAAAGACTGTTTTCCTTTTAGACGTCCGGTCAAAAAGCGGGAATCATATCACCGAGACGTAGTAATTGGGAAAACAATGTATCCTTTCTAACTAGTCCCAAGCCAAGCTAATCTAAGCCCTCAGGTTGATCTTCAAGACATGGAGAGAGCGACTATCGCAACCCCGTGCAGGGCACGCCACAATAGTGGCGATAAGTCCCCTCTTTGAGGAGTGGCTGGAGAGACGCCACAGCGTCCTCACCTTCCGCCTGACGCAGGTTCTTACCGGACACGGATGTTTCGGTAAGTTCCTGCACCGAATCGGGCGGGAGGAAACGCCCGGGTGCTATCATTGTGAGGATAGGCCGGAGGACACGGTGGAGCACACTGTGGAGGTGTGCCCCGCTTGGGTGGAGCACCGCCGTGTCCTCGAGGTGGCGATCGGCGGCGGCGACCTCTCGCTCCCGGCCCTGGTTCGTGCCATGGTCCGGAGCGAGACGGAATGGGACGCCGTCACCTCCTTCTGCGAAGCAGTCATGCTAGCGAAGGAGGTGGCGGAACAGGACAGGGAGAGATCCTCACGTCCCGGCCGCCGCGGGAGACGCCCCGGGCGTCGGGGGCCACGTGGTGGCTTCCGGCCACCGTAGACGCGGGCCTGTGGACGGGGAGCTATGGGCTAGCTCGCCGTCCGTACGTCTCATGACGACAGGCCGTGTCGACGGCGCGTTCGTGTTCCACGCGCGCCTCAAAGAGAGTCAGCATCAGTGAAGGGGTCCGCAAGGGCCGAAGCCTGCCGGGGCTGCGGGACTATTCGAAAGAGATACCGTGGCCCCGGAACACAAAGGGCGATGAAGGAACATGGATGGGTTTTAGTCAGTAAAAGTCTGACACTCCCTCCTGCTCAGCCCAGAGCGGGAGAAGTCATTTGATGATTTCCCATCCGAAAAAAAAAAAAAAAAAAAAAGGTTGATCTTCAAGATCAATTTCCTCTTGCCAAAATTGATTTGTGGATACGTGACCATCAATTAGAAACAGAGAGTGAGTGCCCTTCTTTTTTTTTCGGATGGTAAGTCATCAAATGACTCCTCCCGCTCTGGGCGGAGCGGGAGGGAGTGTCAGTCTTTTACTGACTAAAACCCATCCATGTTCCTTCTCCGCCCTTTGTGTTCCGGGGCCACGGTGTCTCTTTCGAACAGTCCCGCAGCCCCGGCAGGCATCGGCGCTAGCGGACTCCTTTCTTTCTGCTGACATCTCTTTGAGGTGCGTGTGGTACACGATTGCGCCGTCGACACGGCCTGACGTCATAAGACGGACGGACGGCGAGCTAGCCCATATCTCACCGTCCACGTGGCCCCCGACGCCCGGTGCGTCTCCCGCGGCGGGAGAGTGAGTGCCTAGAAAAGTATGTTAAGCCGTTGGTGCCTTCAGTAATTCGTAGATCTTTAAATAGTAATGGTTAGTCCAATCTTACTAGCGTAGTGTAGCGTAGTTTAGTCTTAGCAGTGATAGCCTGGTGGTGTAATCATCGGACTTCCAAGTCCTTCCTTGGCAGTTGGGTAAAAAGCTTCACAGATTTAGTTGGAAGTGATGCGGTTGAAAACCAAGGCAGCCGACCACGTCACAGAGCTTCCTACCTGTCACCAAACTTTCTGGAAAACAATGACACATGTTTAACAAAGCATTGTTTTGTCCTAGATTCAAAACGAGGTGTTTCCTACTCCGGTCACCTGTAAGGTCGTTGCCTTTCCTTTTGACACAATAACCAAAATAAACATCTGGAATCATTTCAATGAGCGTGAGTGTGCGGTTTTCCAATGAATTTTCTTGAGCAGACCTTTAATTTCCACATTGTTGATGCCATTCTGATCTCCACAACCCAGTTAAATATTAAATTATGTAATTGGTAACAAATGCTTCTTGGTAAGACTTCTCCTTCGGTATCGTGTGGTTAGTGCCTAACCTGGTATCAGAGTTTTTATGCCGCCCATGGGCTTCTGACTTGGCTTTACATGCCGTCGAGAAATATCTCTCAGGCATGCTGGTTTCCTCACGAAGTTTTCCGTCACCGAAGCAAGTGATAATTATACAATACGCACATGAATCCGAAAAATCAGAGGTGCGTGTCTTGGGTTCGAACTCGAGACCTACGTCTTGACAGTCTGACGGACACACCATGCTATGCATGCACGGCTATCACTGCTCAGGACATGGGTTCGAAGTCTGATTACAGATTTCCAAGTCGGCCACGGCAACGCGTCCTCTAACAGCTAAATCAATATTCACTCATAATAATTGAAACTAGAAATAATTTGACACTTTGCCACGATCCATCAATGCAGAAAGGTCGACGCTCTGACAAATATAGGCCGAGGATATAAATAGATAGCTAGGTTACTACTAAGATGCCTCGAATTACTGATGTTCAATTACGGATATGTAGTTCTGCATGGATATTTTGGCGTGTGCCCATAGTCAAGGAAGAGATGTGATATACTAATAAACGTAGCGTGAGCTTTAAGGTTCCGTGTGTCGACTCGTCCTCACTCATCCCGGGCAGCTAGTGCATGTACCCTTAAAGTAGTTCATCTACTTTTTGTTGCTTTTATTCTTAACCTTAACTAGTGTTTCTAGACGCTACAATGGTTTTTTCAATCAATACAATTTGAGAAAAGGCATGGACCTTCACGAAGCCGTTAACCAAGCATTCTGTACATCAAACTAAGTAACTCATCGTAAAAACTAAACGCGTTTTTTTTCGGGGTGAAAAATCACGGTTTGCTGTAGGTCTAATTGTAATGCACTCAAATTATTTTGCTGATGGGCCTCAGCAAACCAGCCAGTGCCGCGACGCTGATGAGTATAACTTTATCAGTAGCGGACCTTCCTCGATCAGTAAATAAGGAGACGATTGGAGAAGACCCGCCTTAGCAATGAATAGGATACTTTTGTCCCTGTAGGACAGTCCCATTGGACATTATAAATCCCACTACATGCGGGTAGTGAATTAGTGGACATCAGCTAGTTATATAAGCAATGGCAATTTATAAAGACAGTAAATATTCAATTAAGATATAATTAACGTTACACGAGCGACGAAACATAAACACATAACGGCACATCACTGACGTAAATATATAAAATGTGAATCGGGAATAAACTGCATGCTTTGAATATCTAGCTGAATATATATAATGCACTCTGCATGAAACGTCCAGAATGTGGTACTATGGATAGCATGCTTAGTTTCACAGATGTCCTACATTCGACAGATTTAGATGGAGGCACACAGTGCACAGGTAGACTAATTTGTAGATTGAATAATATTAGGGTATTTTTAAACCGACTTAAAAAAAGAACGTGGTTCCCAATTCGGTTGTATTTGTTTTTGTGTAGAAGTTATTGACGGAGGAAAGAAATCAAAAGTCCAAACTCAAGGTTTGCCAAAGAGCGATGGAGTGTAGCATTTTAAACATCAAACTCACCGATCGAATACGAAACACCACAATACGCTCCAAGACAGGCATCGCCGATGTTGGCGATAAGTCTGCGAGGTTAGAGTGGGGCTGGACGGGACACATATCCAGGATGAGTCAGGACAGATGGGCCAGAATCGTCACACAGTGGTGCCTGAAGACGGTCGTCGTCACTGAGGCAGGCCAAGAAACGCCATTGATTGGCCAGAGAAGGGAAAACACCAAAAGAGTAGGAAATGAATACAGCAAAGGATAATCAAAAACATAAATAAACAGGAGTTATTATGGACCATCATGTCAACATAGGCGCAGAAGAAAAAAAAAACACTGCATTTTCCATCAAAATCGTTGGAGCGGTTTTCGAGAACGTGATTACAAAATATACAAATTATATATTATTAGTCATTTAATAGTATATGATTTTCAGTACAACGCACTGAAACGTGCAACAGTAATTAAATATCATATTTGGCTGGAAGATTAAACACGTATTTGATATGATTAATTGATGTGTACGTTTGTAAATAAACAAAGTAGCAACATAAGCCAACGACTATTGGTCGTTTACATTATACACTGTGACACCTAAACGATTGTCTAATTTAAAATTTTCCAACAGTACAACTAGACATAACTTTTAACAACAAGATATATCTTTTAATATTTGTTGTGGAAAATGTCCAATTCAGAGGGGGTGGTCCGCAGAGCAAAACGTCCTCGTTGATAAAACGACCGTAACGTAGTACGTCATGGGAGCAAAACGTCCGCTATTTAAAAGGGCCAAGCAACAATTGTCCGCAAATAAAAAAACATTTAAATTAAATCGTCACTAATTAAAATTGACATGAAAGCAAGACGTCCTTATCGCATTAGAACCTTTTTTAACACGTTAGGTTGTAGCGGGCAATAAAACCTATTTGGAAGCTGTACTTGAATATTAAAATAATCCGTCTGATATTGACAGTTGTCATTTTGATTGCATGAGGAAAATTAATTTGCTATATTATATACCTGTCGTAGGTTATAATTTATAAATCTTGTATATTTATAACTTAAGTGTAAGATTTTTAATGTATAAAGTAACTGTTTATTTTCCCGAATAAATATAATAAAATAAATAATAATAGATGGCGCCACGTGTCTTTCGAATCAAGATTAAAATTATTACATGCAGAGTACTACCCGAATTGCTTGTCAATTTCTAAAATAACACGAGCGACGCCGTGAGCGAAAGCTAGTGTACAATAACAAAGTGTAACAGATTTTATATCATAGATTAAACATCAAAAGGTTTTAAGAAAGGGCAGAAAAAAGTCGCTCAAAACGTTTATAATTAATGAAAGCGCGGCTGTTCATAGTTTTGGCAAAAACACGAGACTAAAACTGATTCGTGGCTGAGATAGTACGCGCTGATTTTGCATGTGTACCTTATTACATATGTATATGTACAGCATAAATATTAAACTAGTCTATAACCAGACAAAAACAGACGAGAGAGATGTGTTGCTGGGCAGTTTCTTCCGCAACTTCTTAAGCCCCGCTAAACTAAAACACTAGTAAATCTGAGCCTTGTTATTCAACAGAGATGTTATGGATATGATATTTTGGATCTGTATACGGATATTACGGATATGGATATAGGAATAAAATTATATCGGTTTCGGATACGGTTACGGATATGTAATTATTTCAGATTATCCGTTAGTTTCGGATAGTTTCGTTTACGGATATTACATTGAAGTAACTAGTTATGAAAGAGGTTATGTTATGACTAAAATTACAAACAAACTGCAAGATTCAAGTGGCGCGCGAGCGTCGAAACAAAAACCTGTCGAAATATGTCGTTTTATTTAGACTCCGCCCTTATACGAAACTATCCGATACTTGTGAAACGGATACGGTTACGGATATATTTTTATTTCGGATATCCGATAGTTTCGGTTACGGAGCTCCATAACATCCTTGTTATACAAGATCAGGAGTAAGCCAGGGCAGTAATGTAGGTCCGCTGAGCTTTATTATTCTGATAAATGACCTGCCTGAAGCTGTCAGGGTTGCCACTTGTCTATTATATAATTCGCGGAGGACCTTAAGTTACTCATGGCCATTAAAGATAAAAGTGACTGTGCACGATTGCAGCAGGATATAGACTCTGTGGCTGAGTGAAGTAGGAAAAATAAACTGCAGTTTAACGTTGAAAAATGCTCAGTCATAACTTTCAGAAGAATGAGAGAACCACATCATCACGACTACAAGCTAGAGGACGCATCAATTGAGCGGGTGGAAAAGGTACGCGACTTGGGAGTACGCCTGAACACTGAGCTAACATTTAGTGACCATATTGTAAATGTTTGTAAGTAATCGTACAGAAGTCTGGGTTTCGTTCTTCGACGGGCATCGGGTTTTACAAATATATAAGCAGTTCCAGCATCGTATAACGCGCTTATAAGAACTCAGCTTGAATAGAGATATACGGAACCCTAAACACTAATGTTTCTTAGCTGAATTTTTAAGAAAGCCTTTTCGATTTAGATTTACTCAAAAAGAGTGGATGATAAAAAGGAGAAAAGATACACCTTTGTAGTCACGAGAACATAAAGAGTAGAGGGACATTTATCTCTGGGTGGCTAATGGCAAATAAAATTATGATATTTTTTATTCTTCAACCTGTATTTATTACACATTAAATATTTATATTTGTTTATTAGTATTATTTCGTCTTATTTTATATTCGTCTAACTGACCGTGGCATCACTTTAGGCCCTATCAGAATGCCAGCAGGCCTAGCCAAGTTACAAACGTTTCATATCGATTCTCTTTCTACAATCGTAAACGCCTCAGCGTAAGCGATTGTAGAAAGCGCTAAATTGGTAGCCAAGTTGACACGACTGAGTCGATCGCTCGTTCTCTAATGTCTGTAGAAAAAACCTACACTTTAGTCTATGGTGAGCGTTCCTACCAAAGAGTATAGCGATTAACATTGTAGAAACGATAACATTCTATTCTATCATTTTGAACGATGTAAACTTGTCAACGAATTTTCTATTCGTTTGTAGTGTTGATCACGTGATCTAACGTTGAGATGATGTCATTCTACTAGCGTTAACGATTGTAGATTGTCAACTTGGCTAAGCCTGCAGTGCTGTGACTTTTTTTTAAAATGTCACAGCACCTTGCTGAGATAGGAGCCTTTTAACCTTACACAGGACCAATTTGATTGTTTTATTTTGCTCATGTTTACTTTTTATATTATTTTGTCATAATTCTATCAGTTTGTTTCTATTATGTCCTGTGTGAGTTTAATAAACACTTTTTCTTTCTTTCAGATAGATGTTCGTCGGGGTATGATGAACGGGGTGTAAAGTTCTTCATCCCCCATAGAAAAGGGCAGATCCTCCGACCAGAGGGGTGTTGTGTCTGGTGGGCTAGAGTTGCTGCCGTTCTTCTATTATAGTCTTTTGGATAACTTTAACTGCGCGATGTAGGATTTCGATGTTAGTTCATCACCTGTGTCATAGATGGCGCTGTAGTACTTTTTGTAGTGCCGCTATAGATGAAACTGGTCGCGTTTTATACTGAACTAGCTGACCCACGCAACTTCGTCTTCGTCACAAATGGGAGAAAAAGCTCCCAAAAGGAATAAACTTTCCCCGTTTTTGCAACATTTTTCATTTATGCTCCGCTCCTATTGGCCGTAGCAAGCGTTTCAATTCCAACCAGTAGTTCCTGAGATTAGTGCGTTCAAACAAACAAACTCTTCAGCTTTATAATATTATTTTAAATGATATGATTATATATTATAATATGATTATGAATGATATATGCAAACAGGTGACGTTTCAAAAGCAAGTCCAAACAAGATGCAAAATACCATTCCGTTATAGGAATCCAAAACAAAACAATAAACAAAAAAATCAAAACCAAAGCATGAATACCTAGATCACTGTCATATTTTGCTTTGGACAGAACACAACAGCACTATAATTTTCTCAAGTCAGCATTAAATCAACGTCAAGATAAATATCAAAATGTTATAATAAGGCGTGGTCGACGAAGCCCCACTACGCGGCTCCTATTTTTGTCTGCAGGGTTTAAAGTTATCTAACACGAATGGGGTTGGCGGGGTCATGAGAGCGAGCGAGGCGAGCGAACCTAACATAACCTGAGTCAGGGGGCCGTAAGTCCCAAGTTCAGTACGAGTATTACAGGTGTGATAACACACAGCGAACGCTGAATAGACTGATTGTCGAGCGCATGTTGTGTCTGTGTGCGTGTGCTTGTTATCGCTATGAAGCCAAACGTCTGTTCTAACGTCTTTTGCTACGATTGAAAAGCGCAGCTGCTGATAATCTATCAAATTCAATACGATTTGTTGTGTCTTACGTGTGACGTGATGGCCGACACGTCATCGTGTTGGTAAATAATACAGCAGACGTGTCTGGGAAGAGCTTGGGGCTAAATAATAACAGCCGCTCGGGTCGATCTTTAGCTTGCCTAGGTTGGTCTGTGGATGGGTGATCACCCATTACATACAGGGTTTCCTCCGTGCCACGGGAAGCACTTTAAGTGATTGGTTCCGGCTGTCATTTGTAGATCTTTGACAGTCGTTACAGTGGCCCATAAACATCAACATCTGACAACCAGTCTTACCAACGGGTATCATATATGAAATACTGGTATTCAGATGCATCCGGTTAGACTGGAAGCCGACTCCGACATAAATTGGGAAAAGGCAAGCAGATTTTCCCAACTAGGTCGGCTTCCAGTCTTACCGGATGCAGCTGAATACCAGTATTTTACATGGAGCAACGGCCTATCCAACCTCCACAACCCAGTTAGTACTGGGTAATACGATGCCACTTGGTAAGACTGGTTGTCAGACTTTTCGGGCCACTGACTACCTGTAACGACTGTCAAAGATCTACAAATGCCAGCCGGGACCAACGACTTAACGTGCTTTCCGAGGCACGGAGGAAACTCAGTATATAAAGGAGGTCACCCATCCACAGACAAACCTAGACAAGTACGCTTAACCTAAAGAACGACCCGAGCGGCTGTTATTATTTAGCCACGACCTCCTCTTGTTGAGCGCGTCTTCTCCCCGTCATTGCGATATTTTTTTTTATCCACACCATACCTGTAGTGATAAATATTGTGATGATGGATGGATTGAATAATAAGGGAGTCGTGGAGGTGTTTAAAGACCCCTAATATCTTAGTAACTAAAAAGTTCCCTGGTATGATCCAGTACAAAAAATGATCGCAATGACGTGACGGCGAGAACAAGTGCCTTTCGGCTTCGTTATGAATAATTTTACATCCATTATAGTAGTAATGGGTGTAACTAAAGCATCGTGGAAGATATTATGTCCTTCTATAATATTGGCAACTGGGCAGAACAATACGGAAGAAATATAACATTTACCTACCAAAATTCCTGTAGGAATTGTACCTATTTCTGCCTCATAATAAAGACGTGGTGAATGATACAAGAGAGAAAAAAAACATGTGGTATTTGCCAAAAGTCATCTCACAGGCGACATCGGACAAGTTAAAATAGATCAACAAACTGACTAAAACGTTTTAGAATGATAAAACTTTAGATATATTTATTGTGAAAGTAGGTGAGTTTCTATTATTTGTGGAGATGTATTTTCCTTGTTGTTATGTTACGGGGAAATGACTGTTTTTCTGTTGCCAAGCATTGTTGCTGTTAACAGTGACATATGTACTATACAAGGTGTAACCAGTGGTTCCCAACTTGTAGTCCGTGGACTACCAGAGGTCCGCAGAAGGCTCAACCTCCAAATAAAAATTTATTATAGTGATTATTCGGAGTTTACCCAAAAAGAGTAAACGTAGGTTTAAGGACATAACTCATTGGTCGAGTGGCTGCAAGCGCGACTGATGAGCATGCATAATGTCCTGGGTTTGATTCGGGGATCGGGCAAATTGTTTTTGGGTTTTCCGTCAGAAATTTCTCAGTAGCAGCCACGGACTCTGGATATGCGCCTGGTTGATGGCAATAGGCTTGCCCCCTATTACATGGGACTTAAACATAACTGGGGCAAATGTGGTAGTATTATTAGGTAAATCTCTGCCTAACACTTCTAGATAACAGGCGTGATGTTGTTATTGTTCATCATCATCATTTCAGCCGTGCGACGTCCACTGCTGGACATAGGCCTCCCCCAAGTGTCACCACATTGACCGGTCCCGTGCGACTCACATCCAGCGGATCCCCGCAACCTTCACCAGTAGGGCTATTACGTATCTCTGTTGACAGCTAGAAATAATAGTAACTGGGCTTAGTATCCATCAATTAACGGTCTAAAGGTTAGTTTCGTATTATACTATGACCCTGTTAGTCAGCGTAAAGTGATATCCACTCAGTGTGTTACGTAATACCAATATTATGACATTCACGGCTGTCTTCAAAGTTCGGTGTACAACCGAAGCTTGATAGTCACTGGATATCAGAACGATACGTAATAGCCCTGCAGGTCAACGGTCCACCTAGTGGGAGGTCTTCCAACGCATCGTCTTCCGGTTCGCGGTCGCCACTCCAGAACTTGTTTGTTCACTTCTGTATTATTTGACTTTCATCTGATCTCATGCATTCTAGTTATAACATTGGCACCATTGAGCTCATGACGTGTTCCTTACACCAACATTGCAGGTTGCTCACCCAGACTCCCACGAATCTTATTAGCTCTGAAATGATTCATTATTTCCGCCCTATATCGTTAAGAGTTTCTTGTAAATAAATGAGTGGAGAGTGAAAATATTTGTGTTGATGTTAAGAAAAAGTTCGACTTAACACAAGATTCAATCAATCATTACCAGCGATATAATCCATACTTCCATTTTATTGATTGTGACCTCCAATTTCACACAAATACCTTTCGGCTTTGTAAGGGTCTTTTAACACCCTTTATTAAAATTTTTCAGTATCGCCCGTTTTTCTTTTAGAAGCATATATTTCGTAGGCCGTAGCCTCTACGGCGTAGAGGGTCTACGGTGTAGAGGCTCAACAAGCTTGCTACGAGGCGCTACGAAGTGCTACGAGAAAACACAAAATGATTAATTCTGAAAACCGGCTGAAGTGCGTGTCGGGCCACGCGCAGAGTAGGGTTCCGTAGTAGCCCGTCATCACAATATAGGATGAACTCGTTGGTACAGCGCCATCTAGCGGCCGCTTTGTTAAACTCATGATAATTAAATAAGGTTTTTTATTTTAGATTTTGTTTTTCAATGCAAGTTTTTAGATTTATTCTAAGGATATTGTATTTGGTACAAAATTATCCAACACCGAAGTTCAACGACTATTACTGCTAAACTAATAATGTTATCATAACCGCAATAGTTTTCCTTAAAAGATCATAAAATGCATTATCATCATTAATTTTTCCAGACTTTTCAAGCCAGCAGTTTAGCTTTTAGAGGGGGGGGAGGACGCCCTACTAGAACAAAAACTTTAAAGTTGCACCCTTACAAAATTACAGCTTTCTAGTACTAACGGTCTCTTAGCAAAACCTCGGCAGACAGACAAACAGACAGACGGACATGACGACTCTATAAGGGTTCCTTGTCAGGACTACTTTTCTTACCGAATTCGAAATAAGCGTGATTTCTCTTTACAGATTAAGGAACACTGTCAGTCAGTCTGCACTACTAACTGCCTATCATGGATATGTTGCTGTAATCATACGCTACGGTATCATATTCTGGGGCAACTCTGTAGAAAAGGAGCGTGCTTTTAGAGCTCAAAAACGATGTATCAGATCGATGTGCAATATACACCAAGTGGATTCATGCAGATTACATTTCACAAATTTAAAAATATTAACTCTCCCTTGTGTTTACATTTATGAAACTTTAATGTTCATAAAATCAAACCCAAATTTGTTTGAATTTTGCACTAGGGCCAGACACAAAGACAAGTTGCGCATTGTAGCCAGTAAAACAAAGCTATTGCACCAAAGCATCTTTTGTATGGGCCCACGTATCTTTAATAATCTTCCACCTTTTCTCAGAACTATGAGCGATATAAATACCTTCAAAAAAAAACTACACGAATTATTGATAAGTAAATGTTATTACTCTATAAGAGAATTTCTAGATGACAATACATTAAAGCAAATCCATTGAATTAATAATTAAATTGTTAATCTGAAATAAATATTTTATAATTTTGATAATTTAATCATAATGTACCTAATGCATGACCAATTGGATGTATTGTATTTTAATTTATTGTTTTATAATCGAAATTTAATTTTAATTTGATTTAATTAATTATTTTTGTGACATGAATTTTGTATGCCTCAATGGCGGGACATAGCAGACAGCTGTATTAAACACAAGATCTTATGAACCTGTGATCCACAATAAAATATTTGAATATTTGAATTTGAATACTCTAACTGACGGACTAAATAGATTTGCACTTTTTTTACTGTCGTCATACCTATTAAAAGTATCAAAAGCCCGACTAAAAATTGTATTATGTACCTTTATATATTTATTTTTGTAATCTCCTTTTAATTTCCTTCATTTTGATAGCCTACTCGACAGGATTGGTTGAAAAAAAATTATTAACGACTTACAAATTAGTGCCAAAAATCCGCCATATTTTAACACCAAAAGACACTTGGGTTTTTGAGACGAATCTAATGGTAATGATACCTTAATCGTCGAAATCCATCCAGCCATTTGGAACATACGAGGTTATAAAGAAATGTACAAAGAAACATACAAGATACGCGCGATAAATATAACCCTTCTTTGGCAGTCGGTTAAAAAGGCTAGGCAGAAGATAAAATAGTAATTACTACCTACACATACTACTTAGGTAACGAACGTTTAAAACTAAGCATAGCGACTAGTCCGGGAATGTACCGAATATTATAATAATATGTTACAAATAGTCAGTGTTACGCAAATCTGCGCCCGCGTCGAGGTAAATGTACACATTAAACTAAACAAATATAGTTGTTATGTATAGCATAGTTCCAGGAACTGACATAATCTGGACCATATTTTGGGACAACTATGTTGGTAGAGCAGCGGTGGCCCAGTGGTGGCGGCCCCGACTTACGAACAGTAAGTCGTGGGTTTGAACCCAGGCAGGCGCATTACTTTGTGTAATTTATATCATCATCACTGCTCTCAAAACGGTGAAGGAAAACATCGTGAGGAAACCGGCATGTCCTAGAACCAAAAAATTCGAAGACATGTGACATCTACCAATCCGCACTGGGCCCGCGTGGTGGATTATAGCCCATTCCCTCTCTTAGAGAGGAGGCCTGTGTCCCAGCAGTGGGATCATTAATAGGATGATGATGATGATGTTTGGGTCGGTTTCCAGTTTAACAAGACCCAGCAGTTAGCACTTGACAGTGCTAACTGCTGGGTCTTAATAAATAAATATTAATATCAATTAATAATAAAGAGGCCTTTGCCCAGCTGTGGGACAGTAATAGGCTGGTATTATTATTATTAATAATAACATATATTTTTCGTAGTTCTTGTAACGGTTTTCTTCATACATATGCAGTTTTTCTTAGATACAAGGTGAAAGGATACGACGCTCAAACTCATAACAAAGAAACTTTGCGCATTCGCATCTTGTACATCGCATTAAGTAAACATTCAAAACATACGAGTGTTTTCACGTCAACTATACAAGATAGAGCGCCTTGTTAATCAATGTAAAAACGAATACAAAATGCTTCGAATTTACGTTTTCAAAACACATGAATTGTCTTCAAACCGAATACTTAGTATCATGATCTGTCAAATGACCAATTTGGTCGAGACGCCATTGTTTAACTATTGTGTCTACTTCGTGGACAGATCATGGGATAAGCCATACCTACATTTCGTTTCCAAAATACACATCTACACACACAAAACGCACACATAAACGCAAACGCATACATCTGTTAAACAAAACGCAATACCTACCGACCCACTTTGTTTGAAAATTGGAGGCCAAAATTGTCGCACTTAAAAATCATTCAAATTCAAGACGCAATTTCGTGTCATCATTTTTTCAGCCGAAAGACGTCCACTGCTGGACAAAGGCCTCTCCCAATTGGTTGGATTGGTGAAGTATGTAAATCGGTGCAGGAGTTTTTGAGCTTATCGCGAACAGACAGACAGACAGACGCAGCTGAGGACTTTGTTTTATAATATGTAGTGATGTTAAGATAACCTTTGTTCTTTACAAAGAACATAATACATATAGAGCGTGCATCAGAAATGTCGGGCCATATTTAGGGGTGTATTACAGATCATCAAAGAGTAATTAATGGCCATGAATGTTGATGGAATAGCCCTCTCCATCCATCAACATTCATGGAGGAAGAAGAGGAAGCCTAAATAAAATATATAATGGATGGATTGTGTGAGGAATTGTACGCGTTCGTAGCGTTCTACCTTCATGGTGTCCCTACAATATGAAAGAAAAAATATTAAATCATGTCGTGACGTCTGACAGGGCGGAATGGAAGGAGGAAAAACGAGCCTATTGCAACCGGGCACATATCCAAACTCCGTGACTGAAAAACTCCTGATGGAAATTCCCAATAACACTTTACCCCACCCGGGAATCGAACGCAGGACCCCATGCTCAGTAGTCTCGCTTGTGTCCACTAAACCAACGAGACCTTCCTGTACTTAATATATTTGTAAAATCGTAAAAGTCTCACCGTGTGAGAGAGAACCGTGTGCAACATATATAATAGTGTCGGTTTCGTCTGTTAAGAGTAACTAAAGTTTTAGTACACATTAAAACAGTTATCGTTTAGCTTTTGTAAAAACATTGAATGTACAAGTATCCACAGACATGAGGTCATTTAAAAAAACGTTAAGTCTTACAAAGTAAACTTCGTAAGTTTGTATGTTCGACAGGTTATCTCCGAAACTGCTCGTTCAATTTCAAAAGTTCTTTCACTGATGAAAAGCTAAACTATTACCGAGTGCCCAATAATAATATGTGTTTCGTGAAAGCTTCACTATTATAATTATGTTTCTTTCAAAGCGGGCGCAGTTGCGAAAAAAAACTAGTATAGTTAAATAGGCTTCAAAAAGTAAGTTCATTTCCCGATAGCAACAGCTGATAACAAAACAACAAACAGTTTCTGTTCATGCCCCACGTACAGGACAACCGCAAATAAAGTAAAAAACAAAACTACTCACTTACCAATTCAAAATCATATTCCACTCACATACAAAAAATAACACAGAACTCCGAAATAGAAACGTATACAGTATATTTTTAACTTGAAATATCACGAATAGCGAACGAAGAGAGGAGATATAAAAATAGCCGGCCGCGACCGTTTCGCGCTCCGACTCTTATACATCTGAAACTATACTCCCGAACTAAAGAGAATTGGGGAAATATAAAATTACTTCTGTAGGGATGGGGTGTGGTATATCGATAAATCATTACAATCCCTCTCTAGTCTGTATCCATCCATCGGCATCATTATTCTCTTGCCTTATCCCAATTTACTTGTGCTCGGCGCATCATGTCTTCTTCTTCCATACTTCTCTATTACTCGTCATCTCAGCAGTCACCTCCTCTAGCACACAGTCCATCTATCGTTTATTTGGTTTTGCTCTATCTTATAATAATAATTCATTTATTTTACAAGTAACAAGGACTCATTAACACACAGAAATTAAATATATACCACAAATGATACACTAAAACACACAGAAAACATAATTATTTATACTGACAGCCGACGACTGTAGGTGACGTGCAAGTCACTGCAGGGTCTGATGTAGCCTTCGGTTATCATCACCAGCACGCTGTTGGAGTTGCCGTGAACTCTGCGTACCAGGGACGCGCAGCGCTTACGCATCGTTGCATAAAAGTAGTCGACGCTAGCGACGGCGAACATGCCCGAGGCACTACAATGTCGCGGCAGCCCCACCAGCCATCTACTTTCATACTCAGATAGCGAATTCAGACTCTCTAGTGTCTACTCTGGAAACAAAATACTGAGCCCCAAGGTACAGACTACAACTATCTACTTTGTTGTCTGGGCTCTTAACTCATCACCATCTGCCTGGCTTTTTCCCAACGAAGTTAGGGATGGCTTCCAGTCTCATTCGGATGTAGCTCAATACCAGTACATGGAGCGAGTGCCTGTCTGGCGTCAACAATCCAGTTCTTTATTTCTTCATCGCGTGCTTAGTAGGTAATATTGTTAGATAACATCCTGCTATTCGCTATTCAGCAAGTGAGCATCATCCTGCAAGCATAACGATGCCGTGGAAATTTCCGCGAAGTAATAGAGCAACATATCTTTAGCTGTTCAATAGCTTTTGCACCACTAGATATTATTAAGTTGAAATACGTAATTACGTAATTTTTATACATAAGTATATGGCTTAGCCAATTGCCATTGTTACCTGTATCATATTTATTTATAGGAACTCAAAGAAATAATCTAAAGTCTAAACAGAGAATTCCGCAAAAACAAAGAAGACTAAAAACAAAATGGAAGTCGTCCCGCCAGCCTTACTCAATATTTGAGTGCCTTTTCCCAACAATGTTGGGATGCTAGATGCAGGAGCGACTGCCAACCTAACTATCGACAAAAAATCTATCGACAAGCCCCATCCCTAAACGTCTAGCACCTGGCATTGCCCGGCACGTTCCCAGAACCGATTGTTTATTTTAGAAACATCATGTATATTTTGTTTTAGAAACAACATGTATACAGGTTTGTTTGTTGCTACTCTCTTTTGTATATTTAATTGTTTTGGAACGGAGTAACCTTATTGCAAGAATAATTGAGTTATGGAGGTCAGATGGTCATCGCTCCGCTTGCCGGGGATGCGGGACTGTTCGAAAGAGATACCGTAGCCCCGGAACACATAAGGCGAAGAAGGAACATGGATGGGTTTTAGTCAGTAAAAGTCTGACACTCCCTCCTGCTCCACCCAGAGCGGAGTCATTTGAGGATTTCCGATCCGAAAAAAGAGCTCGGAGGAGCTCGTGGCTAAATAATAACAGACGCTCGGGTCGATCTTTAGGTTAAGTCGTGCTTGCCTAGGTTGGTCTGTGGATGGGTGAACATCCTTACATACCGAGTTTCCTCCGTGCGTCGGAAAGCACGTTAAGATGTTGGTACCGGCTGTCATTTGTAGATCTTTGTCAGTCTGTAGCGTGGGTCTCATGCCTATGTCTGTATGTGTAAGTCAAGTAGTGTGTAGCTTAAGTCTATATATTGAATGGTTTGTTAATAAATATAGTATTATACATCAAGTCGTCTACTCAATTACACCTATCCCTACATGGTGACCCTGCCTTCGAGCAAGCCGCGCATAATGGCCGTGTCGCGTTACAATTGGCTTCATTTTTAATTGATATTGATAAATTATTCAAGATGTGTCAATCTTATCAAACAAAGGAAGAGGTTTTTCTGGCCCAAAATGCAGCCGGTGCTGGAAATAGTGCGAATTTGCAGCAAATTGGGACACATATGAGCATCCAGACCATTATGACAACAGTAATTATTTGCGCCATGGGTGCAGTGCTTCTCTACTTGGGATTTAAGGCATATAAAAAATGCCACACTCGTTGGATGCGTCAGGAGATCAACCATCAGGCTTTCAGGGGCATGCGATTGTCCGGACGAGGTCGCTGCCAAAACACTCCGAAAGTAGCAGCGAGCAGAAAGTGAATGTCAGTGTAAATCAGTGAACTAATGAGTCCTTTCAAATTGCTTTAATAAGTGCCTTAATAAGTGATTGTTTGTGTACGTACGTAAAATATACGGGAAGAAATTAAGGAGAAATATACTGTTATGTAGTGACTGTTTAAGACAAAATCTTAACTATGCAGTGACGTAAAAATGAATAAAATAGTGTCTTATGGCTAAGGAAATTGAAAACATATATAATGAGTTATGTAAAAAACGTACATATTTAATAAAAATAGGACCTAAGCGAAGATTAGAATCAAAGGTTAGTAGTAGAAAATTAGAAGAATCGACAAATTTATTTGATTCATTTAAAAAAATATGTATAGAAATAGAAGCAAGCATAAAAGAATTCACAAATGAGGAGTTAATATTAATAAACGAGTATCGTCAAGATAGAGGAATTAGACGTAGAAATTAAAGAGTTATGTGAAAAGGAAAGTAGTTATAGTAATTCAGATTTTGAAAGTTTAAGTGAAGACGAAGGGAAAATAGTTAAAATGGCGAAATTTGATCTTAAGATAGCACTGATCTTGTTGGCTGTCATGACAAATGACGAATTAAGTATTAAGCAGTTAATCGATGGAATAGATTACTACAGTTCTATTTTAGACAGTTAATCGCAAGAACAATTAATTACGTTTGTAATGAAAAGTCGATTGTCTCATGCACCAAAATTGAAGTTAGCTTCAAATTATGACTCAGTTAAGGATCTGTTACACGATATGAGGGTTCAACTATTACCAACAAAGTCAGCTACGGTAATACAGAGCAAATTACATTATTTCTGCCAAAAACAAATGACCATAGACGAGTATGGAAAAGCTATTACTGAAATGTTCGTTGATTTGACGATAGCGCAATCCGAAGGGAAACCCGGAAATTATCAGGTATTGAAACCGCTTAATGAAAAACAAGCCATCAAACGGTTTGCCGACGGATTGCGAAACCGTCGATTAAGCACTATCATAGCAGCCAGAAATTATGAAACCCTCAAAGATGCAGTTCAAGCAGCAGTGGATGAGGAAACTACGACGGGTTCGACTTCATCAGGTGAGATTATGGCATTTAATCAAAACAATCGGTATAATTACTACAAATATTAATTCTAGAGGTCAGCAGGTTTTTCTCTCCAGCTGAAATATAAAGTCCGTGATTAGACCTTATCGCACTGTATTAGGTACACAAATCCATCTCGCACTAAAAACATTTCCTCTAAACCTGCTCCATCCTCATTCCAAAAAAAAATGGGACGTCAACACTGCATAAGCTTCTTTAGAAAGAAAGAAAGAAAAAGTATTTATTAAACTCACACAGGACACAATAGAAACAAAAATATAGAATTAGGTATGACACAATTATTTAAAAAAGTAAACATGAGAAACATAACGAACTATTAAACTTGATTAGTCCTGTGCAAGGTCAAAGGGCTCCTATCTCAGCAAGGTGCTGTGACATTTAAAAAAAAAGTCACAGCGCTGGTATTCTGATAGGGCCCAAAGTGATGTCACGGTCCGTAAAATACGAATATAAAGATATATTAGAGTAATTCATTTCAATTATTTCAATAAAACCATGTGTTTTGAAGAGATAGAAGCGGGTGGGGCCCCAGCAAATCAACAAGAATATTCTAGAGACGCAAAATTTAAATGTCCTGATTAAAAGTCAATTGTCTTGCCATCAGTATGTATTGATCAATAAATTTTTATTGAATCAATCAAGAGAGGTAATGGATCGAAACTGAATGTCTTTATCGATTGTTTGTGAGATCAAACGAGGCTCCAAAGATGCGGCGGAGCTTCCAAGGTCGTTAATTGAACATATACTACTGGTGCCACAAAAAGTACTACAGCTACATTGGACAAAAAGTACTACAACGCCATCTATGTCATGAATGATGAACTAGCAAGCGAAACACGTCAAAGTCCTACATCGCGCAAGTAAAGTTATCCGCGACTTAAGACCGTATACGAGAACCCGACAACAACTGTCGGGCAGTAGCCACCAGACACAACACCCGTCTGGTCGGAGGATCCTCCCTTTTCTATGGGGGATGAAGAGCTTTACACCCTGTTCTTCATACCCCCAAAACCCTTTCAGAAATATCAGCTGCGTGGATATTGCAACCTACATGTATGGCTAAATAATAACAACCATTTGTATCAATCTTTAGGTAAGCCTTGCTTGCCTAGGTTGGATAGGGTGACCACTCAATGCACTGGACCCGAGACTCTTAGACGTAACGGGGGGAGTTTTACACCTCCCTCCCCCTTGGATAGCGGAAGTCTGCCTGCCTCTCGACGCAAATGAGCGAGGGAGCAGCAGTTTAAGTCAGCACGAGTCTGACAGATCCCTCCGCTCTCCCCAGGGCGGAGGACATCCATTGAGAATTTCCAAATCGAGAAAAAAAAGCGTGCGACAGCCATTACATACCGAGTTTCCTCAGTGCCTCCCGACTGTAAATTGTAGACACAAACAGTCGTTAAGTAGTCAGTAGTGCGAAAATCGGACAATCAGTCTTACCAAGGAGTATCGTATTATCCAGTACTAACAGCCGGCGTAGCATGAACGTCGTGGAAACAGCAGGCCGAGCCAAGTTACAAACGTGTTTCATATCGATTTTCTTTCTACAATCGTAAACGCCTCGGCGTAAGCGATTGTAGAAAGCGCTAAATTGGTAGCCAAGTTGACACGACTGAGTCGAGCGCTAAAAACCTTCACTTTAGTCTATGGTGAGCGTTCCTACCAAAGAGTATAGCGATCAACATTGTAGAAATTATAACATTCTATTCTATCATTTTGAACGATGCAAACTTGTCTACGAATTTTCTATTCGTTTGTGTTGATCACGTGATTTAACGTTGAGATGATGTCATTCTACTAGCGTTAACGATTGTAGATTGTCAACTTGGCTAAGCCTGCAGGATTTGTCGGCGAAAAGAATCGACAAAATGACATATTTCTATTCTTCTCTTCATTTTTTGTTCTACTCTCATTTTATCGATTCTTTCTTCGAAAAAAAAAACGTTTCTACGGTGATCATGCTACATTTCGCCAGTTATGTTTTAGTCCCATGTAATAGGGGGCGAGCCTATTGCTTTCAACCAGGTACAAATCCAAACTCCAAACCCTGTATTGGTCAAAACTTATTAACACTTTGTCTCACCTAGAAATCGAACCCGGGACCATATACTCAGCATTCGCGGTTGCGACGACCCGACCCAGAGGCAGTCTTGGATTCGCGACCAATATACCTACCAAGGTATATTGGTCGCGTATCCAAGAATAACGTATTTTTACTAGTAATGACGGTTATTTTGGCAGTGATCACAACATGTTTCTATGAAGCATGTCTTTTTTAGTGATTTATTGGAATTCCAGCCTATAAATATCACATAATGTTTCTGTTAAAAAAAATTGATCTTGTCAACCCAATCGGTGGCATTAAATATGGTTTATTCTTCGATCATCCCGAAGTTTTGTCCCACATTCCAAAAAAATCTTAGTTCGTCCCTGCTGAATTCCTGCTTCGTCCCAAATTACATGTGATTTAAAAGTACAGTCTACAAAAAAACTGGTTCTACATCATCATTTCAGCCGAAAGTCGTCCACTGCTGGACATAGGCCTTCCCCAAGTGTCGCCACATTGACCCGTCCTGTGCGACTTGCATCCAGTGGATCCCCTCTACCTTCACCAGGTCACCGCTCCACCTAGTGGGAGGTCTCCAACGCGACGTACTCCGGTTCGCGGTCGCCCTCCAGAACTTCTCGGCCCCATCGGCCATACGTTCTGCGAGCAATGTGCCCGCCCACTGCCACTTAAGTTTGGCAATTCTTCGTTCTACATCGGTGATCTTCCTTGGTTCTCTTGCGGATATCAATTAAAACAATCAAAATCAAAATATTTTATTTCACATAGGCCTAGATGGGCACTTATAAAACGTCGAAAAAGGTGCACGGTTCGCGTTGGTCGTTTCCATGGAGAAGAACCGGCAAGAAACTCCATGGTTACACTATTCAAATCATTTGGTATTACAATATTATTTTGTTACAGCATTAGTACATAAGTATGGGGGGACAGCGTAGGCCCGACAATAGGTCGTTGCTTACTAAACAAAAAACGTAAAACAGAAAAATATTTAACAAAAGTTAACAAGCATCTAGGAATCCACTAAGCCTACTTGAAAGTTGTAATGTTCACTCATTCACAAATAATAGGTAAAAAAAAGAAACTATACAGAGGTACGAAATTTAAAAAAAAAAGAAAGAATTGCTTCAATAATTGCAACTCTTAAAAATCGGAAAATAATTATTTTGATGTTAATATACGTTACCGATAAAAATATCAGACCACAGGTCTTAAGATAACTCACAAATAGATAGGTAAGACTAGGCAAATCATGACGTATCGTAATCTACGCAAAAAAATAAATTACGAAAAAACCCCTGAAAAATACCGGATAATATATTTTCAATAGGTACACTTCCTCGGCAACAAGCTCTTATCGCACTACAATTAGGTTCAACGTGTAATTCACACTCGTGGGTTTTTTTTCATTTATACTATTTACATATATACTTTTACGGAAATATTTTTTTTACAGATAAGTGACCCTTATACTAACTTCAAGTCAATACCTAAAGTGTGTAAAATACCTCGTCATTGCGATCATCTTTTTGTTCTACACCATTCCTGGGAACCTTCTAGTTACGGAGATATTGGGGGTCAAAGATCCAACTTTTTGACAACTTTTTTTTTAAATACATGTTTTTTATTGTAAGATTTTTACTTTAAACACCTCCACGACCCCCGTACTATTCAATCCATCCATCAGCACAATGTTTTGAGTGCGTTACATTGAGTTCTACCACAAAACATGATTTTTCACCCCAAAAAAAAGGCGTTTCCCAGCAATAATTTTTGCGTAAAGTTACTTAGTTTGATGTACAGAATACTTGGTTGGCGGCTTCGTGATGAGGTGGTTTACACCCTGTATATTTTTTAATATTTAAATTGTGTTTATAAAGACAATACCATAAATAATAATGATTATTTAAAGAAACATGTACTTTTAGGAACAAATTAGTATTTATTTGTGTTTCAAATTCAAAAATATTTAACATATTATTCTGTTTAGCGTCTTCATAACTTTGCTTCTCCTGGTCCAGGGTTCGATTCCTAGGCCAAGCAAAGTGTTATTGGGTCTTTCCAGCAGAAATTTCTCGGTAGCAGTCATGGAATCTGGAATTATACCCGGTTGGTGGCTCGTGATAGGCTTGCCGTCTTTTACATAACAAACATAACTGTCGAAATGTGGGTGTACTATTAAGTATATCCATAACCCCACAAGGATTACAGGCGTGGTGTTATGTTATGTTATTATTATTTTAGATGCGTATGAAGGAGTAAATAAGGAATGAGTACATAGCAGGATTAGTCTGAAAGTGGCGCCGGTGACTGTAACGTTGTGTGGTGATTGGTTGTCGTGGTATGGACAGGAGATGCGGAGGAATGATAAGTAAGTCATTTATTTCTGAACAAAATACATTGTGTAGAAAAAAAAAATTGATTATTAAGGATTAGATACTTAGTTCATAATAATAAAATAATTCCAAAAAAATAATATATAATAATAGCTCCTTTTTACAGTAATAAAATTAATAGTTGTATAAAAAAATATATATAAATAAATGTCAAAAGATAAAAAACCATAGCTCCTTTTTACAATAATAAAATGAATAGTCGTTTAATAAAAAATGAAAAAATAATGTAAAAGATTGAAAATTTATAATAAAATTAATAGTCACTTAATTACAAGATTATAATGAGAGTGATTAAGGCAATAAAAATAATAATAAAATTCAATAAAAGCAAATATCACAAATACAAAATTGTCATTTGTCTGTCTTTTTGTGAATTGAACTCTTGATGAAAATGTAGTGAGCAAAATGTTGAGTACATACATGGCTTTCAGAGTAGAGAAATACCAGAGAAACGACTGGACGGATAGACTGTCAAGGATGATATGGCTAGAAAGGAGGTGTCTGATGAGATGACGAGTAATAGAGAAGTATGGAAGAAGAAGACATGCTGCGCCGACCACTAATGAATTGGGATAAGGGCAGGGGAATGATGATGAAGCAGTATGTTATGATAGTAGCAGGTTGTGTTGTTTAAATTTTAAATAAATATCGCTGGACATTACACACAGCGCCATCTAGTGCCACACTAAGCAACGAGGCTTGTGTCGTGGACACCAGATAGTTGATATACTACATAGATACTTTTTGGTTGTAAATACATACTTATTATTATACATATAAACATCCATGACTCGGAAACAAATGTCCATGCTCATCACACAAACATTTGCTCATACCGGGATTCAAACCCGGGACCCTAAGAACGTAAGGCAGCCTCACTACCGCTGCGCCATTCGGGTCGTGAAATTCTGTCTACCTCCGTAATAAATAGGCATGAGTGTATGTATGTAAGTATATAGTTTAGCGATGTACATCAATAGTCATAGTCTTAAGATAAATTACAAATAGGTACAGTGGACCGTATACGTCATCGGTAACACGTTATACTTGAGTTGAGATGTGCGTGTCCATTGGTCTATGCGGTACTGTAATACGGTGCTGTAATTTCATCATAAAGTGCCTAACTTTTTACAAACTACAAGGTACCGGCATTCTGTACATGAAATTAATTTCATAAATTAGTTTACTTAGGTTACCCTTTTTTATATATTTTTTTCGGATGGGATATCATCAAATGACTTCTCCCGCTCTGGGCGGAGCAGGAGGGAGTGTCAGACTTTTACTGACTAAAACCCATCCATGTTCCTTCATCGCCCTTTGTGTTCCGGGGCCACGGTATCTCTTGCGAACAGTCCCGCAGCCCCGGCAGGCATCAGCCCTTGCTTTAAACTAAGTAACCTTACGCAGATATTTACACAACAGACGGAAACCCAACAACACTTTACCCGAGCTGGGAATCGAACCCAGGACCGCATGCTCAACAGTTGAGCTTTTGACGAGTAAGACTATAGATTACAATGCGTCACGATTTACACAGTACACGACCTCAAGTGATGCAACTTTATCTATATGTGATTTATCTTAAGACCAAGCCTACTGATGTATATCGGTAAAGAATATTATCAAAATCACACTAATATTATAAAGGCAAAAGTTTGTGTGTGAATGTGAGTATGTGTGTATGTTTGTTACTCTTTAACGCAAAAACTATTAAACGGATTTGGTTGAAATTTGGCACACATACAGTCTATAACCTAGATTAAAACATAGGATACTTTTATCCCAGTAGTATGATCCCGTGGTACAATTATCAAACTTCACGTGGACAAAGCCGCTGCATGGCAGAAACTAGTCTACATCTACACTAATAGTACAAAGAGGAAAGATTTGTATTTTTGTGTGTGTTTATGTTTGTAATGAATAAACTCAAAAACTTCTGCGCCGATTTCAAAAATTCTTTCACCTTTAGAAAGCCACGTCTTTACTGAGTAACATAGGCTATATTTTATCCCCGTATTCCCACGGGAACGGGAACTACGCGGGTGAAACCGCGTGACGTCCGCTAGTATTATATAAAAATATACAAGACGGTGTAAATCGCCTTCACAATCAGGGCCAAGATACTGAGATCAGAGATTACATAAAATGCTTGCATTACGGCGATAAAGTGCATTTAGCCCCACTAATACCAACCGACACTGACAAGATTATCTCCACATCACAACCAGCTAATCCTTTTTTTTCGGATGGGAAATCATCAAATAACTGGCGGAGCAGGAGGGAGTGTCAGACTTTTACTGACTAAAACCCATCCATGTTCCTTCATCGCCCTTTGTGTTCCGGGGCCACGGTATCTCTTTCGAACAGTCCCGCAGCCCCAGCAGGAACCAGCTACTCCTAACTTCCTCATTTCTTTAGAAATACCTTCATCACCTACTTTCCTTTTCCCAACTATGTTGGGGTCGGCTTTCAGTCTAACCGGATGCAGCTGAGTATCAGTATTTTACATGGAGCGACTGCCTATCTGACCTCCACAACAAAGTTGGTACTAGGTAATACGATAACCTTGGTGAGTCTAGTTGTCAGACTTTCAGGCCACTGTAACGACTGTCAAAGATCTACAAATGACAGCCGGGACCAACAGCTTAACGTGCTTTCCGAGGCGCGGAGGAAACTTGTCTAGTGGGTGTGACAACTTCACGTAAAAGGCGATAAGTATCTATGTAGTATATCAACTATCTGCTGTCCGCGACACAAGCCTCGTTACTTAGTGTGGCACTAGATGGCGATGTGTGTAATGTCCAGCGATATTTATTTATTTTTTATTACGATTTGAAAATGAAACGACGACGAAACGACGTGAAAATTTTAATTTTATAACTTTACTTAGAATACCTACGTCCTGTACTATTCAATGCTTCCGTCAGCGTAAAAAAAAAACGTATTACAGCAATCATTTTTGCGTAGTTACTTAGTTTTATGTACTTTCTTTGTGAAAAGGCTGTTTATATTGCAGGTATATAATGAATCACCCGCCCCAGTCACCCACCCATCCACGGATCAACTTTGGCAAGCGCAGCATAACCGACCGACCAATGCGGCTTATAACCATCTTCCGAATTACCAAAAACAATAAAGCAATTTCCGAGCTAAGCACCCATAACCGAACTTTATTTAATTTACCTACTGATTGTGTCATGAATGGGCGATATTTTTTTGGCATAATGTGAAATGATAAAAAGATAAAAAATAATAGATATATATCGGTATTACGTCGCGTGTACTTGTACTACGTGGCGGTCTGGTGTGTGTGTCCGTTGTCGTTACGATACGGTATTGGTTGACGGATTCATCATCATCTGCCTAGCCATGTCCCAATAGGCTAGTTTCCACCATCAATAAATTGCAAATCTATTTAGTCCTTCAATTAGAGTATTGGAAAATAATGGACACGTATTTTTCTTTTTGTAAATCAATGAATATTGAAAAAGATAAAACGCATCAAAACTCGGGAGTGGGGGCTCGTGACGTCAGAACGCACTAAAAATTATAGCACGGCGTGACGTATTGAGAATTTTAAAACCGTCGTATCTTCGTCAATTTTGGTTTACGTAAGAAAAGAAAAAATACGTGTCAAATATTTTCTATAATCTAACTGACGGAATAATTCGATTTTTTCAGGACACAAGCCTATTATGTTGTTTTACATGGAGCGACTGCCTATCTGACCTCCACAACCCAGTTAGTACTGGGTAATACGATACCCCTTGGTAAGACTGATTGTCTTGGCAGGCTATCGAGACACTAAAATAAAATTGTAATCAAGTTTTTCATACTGTATTTTTTGTGTTAAGTCGTTAATAATGTCGTTTTCATGTTTCAGATTTGAAAGCAGCAATGTGGAGAATTAATGAGGATTTTCCACTAAAAAACGATAGATGGCGCTGTACATGACTCAGTGTAAAAATGACCACAGTTTGTTGGTAATGGAAAACAAAATGGCTGTCGCTCTATTAAGATTGGGTAAGTAAGTAGTATGTAAAAGTTCATATTAGATCTTTCTGCTCTCTGAAAATTTAACATTGACATCCATAAACCTGAAATGCTCGTGTGTGGATTACGAATATGATCCAGTCCCTCACTCAGGGATTAGTGTTGCAGCGGTGGGGACGTTATCATCATTCTCCTGCCCTTATCTCAATTCATTAGTGCTCGCGCAGCATGTCTTCTTCTTCCATAGATAAAGATAAAAGATAACTGTATTTTGCATACTTCTCTATTACTCGTCATCTCAGCAGTCTCCTCCTTTCTAGCTACATTATCCCTGACACAGTCCATCAATCGTGTCTTTGAATCCATATTCATACTCAAAATTTTCCTCATGACATTTTCCTCATTCCTTAGCATCACGTCACGCCCATACCACGATAACTTTTCAGCCACCGGCGCAATTTTCAGACTTCCAAACGTATATATACTAGACTCTAAAAAGTTCGACAGAGGAAGTTTGACATAGAGTAAAGGGTCTCTTCAGTGGGAACATTAGAAACAAAGAATTAAAGAAACAAAATTCAACATTCAGAATATAACAAAACGGAACATAAAACAAAAACTACATTTAAAAAACAAAAAGTTGACGTCGTGAGTGCGACAAATAGGTAACCACTCAGCATGAAGCTGTACTATGGGGGGCCCACAGCACAGCGCTGGTTTTCAGTGCTCACCCGTGAAAAGAAAAACGTACGAAAGTCAAAACAGCATATTTAAGTAGGTAAGTATTTGATTAAATTGAAAAAATAAAACAAACAGTACTGAAAAATAAAACAACATAAGAAACAAAATAAACATTACTTACAAAAAATATAAAGGTATAGCTGATCTAAGCAGGCTAAACAAAACAAACACATGGCGTATTATAGAGTTTATAACTTTCCCATCGCTGGGATATACAAGGTATGACATAATAAACGCAAGACCTCCAGTGTGGTCTCTTGGAGCATAAAACTGAACAACTTTAGTAAAAAAAATAGGAACTGGCGCTCAGCTGAGCGCTGATCAACATGTATGGTAAAACAAAAAAAAAGTTGTAAAAATAAATAAATATCGCTGGACATTACACACAGCGCCATCTAGTGCCACACTAAGCAACGAGGCTTGTGTCGTGGACTCCAGATAGTTGATATACTACATAGATACTTTTTGTTAGGAAATACATACTTAAGAAATAAAAAATGAATGAATTAAAAAAAAAATTAAAATTAAAATAAATTTCCAAAAGTCATCTAGGACAAAAGTAGTTCAGTTTCACGGTCTGGGGCGTGGGGTGTGGGTTTCACAGGACAAGGCCGTACGGGGCTGAAGCATGGACGCTCACGCAGGAGGCTGTGCAGACTGAGAGTTGCACAGAGAGCCATGGACTGTTCCATGCCCGGCATAAAGCTGGTAGATCGAGTTCCTAACGTTGAAACCCGAAGACGTGCAAAGGTTTTCGATATTGAAAACCGCGGAACTCAAATGGAGTTGGGCAGGACACCTAGCAAGGCGCAGTGATGACAGGTGGTCTAAGGCATTGAAAGCTCAAGTCCAAAACTTCCCTCAGGAATTAAAAGGTCTTATTATCACAAGCTCACTAAACAAAACAAAATAACGCAGCAACAATAAAAACCAATGCAAAACTATGTCAAATCAATTATATAAATTATGAATCATCTATTTTCAATGGAAACAAACTCATACACACATACACGCCACTGATATATTTACATCCAATTTTACCTCGTTACATCTGCTATCGATATCATCCTTATCTTTGCACGATAAGGTTGCTTTTAGATTGTGTTTTGTGTATATAAGTTGGTATTTGAAGCTCTCTTGAATTTGACGTTTCATCTGACACTCACGTGGTTGGTCTCAACTAGTGAACACATAACACATTGTTTAATGTAAGTAAATATAATAATACGATGAAATAATTATGGGAGTAATATTCGCGGGCGTTTTTTGTGAAGTAATGAATTAAATTGTGCATTTTATTGTATAATTTTTAAATAGTTGTATATTTATTTAAAAGGTGCGAAATCTATATTTTTTTCATGATTATTTGCCTAGCCTTTTCCGAACTATTTTGGGGTCGGCTTCCAGTATAACCGAATGCAGCTGAATACCAGTATTTTACATGGAGCGACTGCCTATCTGACCTCCACAACCCAATTAGTACTGCGATATTCTTTGGAAAGACTGGTTATCAAACTTTCCAGCCACTGACAACCTGTAACGACTGTCAAAGGTCTACGAATGACAGCCGGGACCAACGGGTTAACGTGCTTTCCGAGGCACGGAGGAAACTCGGTAAGTATGTAATGGGTGGTCACCCATCCACGGACCAACCTAGGCAAGGGCGGCTTAACCTGAAAACCGACCCGAGCTGCTGGTGTCACCACCAGCTCCTCAATTTGATCTAACTTTTCTGATGACTTAAAAAAAACTACCTCTGGACTCTGTTGATAAACATTTTAAAATAACTCTACTTACTGTAGGTTCTGGCAATCAATAAATTTGGTTGTAACAATATTTCATCATTATCATCATTCTCTTGCCCTTATCCCAATTCACTAGTGGTCGGCGCAGCATGTCTTCTTCTTCCATACTTCTCTATTACTCGTCATCTCAGCAGACACCTCCTTTCTTGCCATATTAACCTTTACACAGTCCATCCATCGTTTTAACAATATCTATGATTTAAAAATCGAGTTAATTCAGATAAATATTACTTGGGTAATGAATGACTAGAATGGCAAGTTGATTTGTTTTCTTAGTAAGCCATCATCATCTCCCTGCCCTTGTCACATTCTACTTGAGGTCGGCGCAACACGTTCTCTTCTTCCATTCTCTTCTGTCTGACGTCACGGCATCATTTACCTTGTCTTTGGGCTTCCTCTCCCTCTCCATCCATCAACATTCATATCCATAACGCTTAGTAAGTTACTACATGAACAAAAAATACCAGCTGTGATAGTAAAAAAAAAACGAGCCGTCACAAGACGCTTGGCAGATGTGAAACATCGATTTTTTTTGTACGAGTAATATGCTTAAAGAAAAGTCAATATAAAAAACAAACACATAAAATAAAAGAAAATAAAAACAAGTCAACAATAAAAGAAGTCACGCGATTGTAACCCAGCGCTGTGCCCCGAGACCAGCTGGCTTGTTGTTAACCGTGGCGAATATGTAGATCTTAAGCTACTTCAACAGGTCGACTTGACAGTTGGCGACGTGTCGCAACTGCATGCGTTGCCTTGCCATTTTTTGATTTTACTCGCGCCTATAGATGTTTCACATCTAAACATTAGATACATAGCAACAAAACTATGTTTAACAAATTGAACATTACCGATAATGAAAATCTAGTTTTCATGAATAATGGATATAGCAATAACAGACATTATTGATGTCTTTTACATCAGCAAAATATAATGTCCAAATGACAAACTCAAAGATTTCTATTAAAAACTAAAATCAATTACAAATAAGACACACGCCTAAGACTTTAAGAGTAAGCAGTGCTTGTCTAGGTCGGCCCGTGCATGGTGACCATCATTACATACCGAGTTCCCTACGTTCCTCGGAAAGCACGTTAAACCGTTGGTCCCGGCTGTCATTTGTGTATCTTTGACAGTCGTTACAGGTAGTCAGTGGCCCAAAAAGTCTGACAACCAGTCTGACCAAGTGGTATTGTATTACCCAGTAACTGCATGGGTTGTGAAAATCAGATAGGCAGTCGCTCCATTAAACAAATTGGTATTCAGCTGCATCCCAGTTAGACTGGAAGCCGACCCCAACGTAGTTGGGAATACAGGCAGATGACACACGAGCGAAACCGCGGCAAAAGCGAGTATTAAAATGATTTGTTGGAACGCTGTCAGTGAAACATATGCCAGATTGAGAACAGTTCAATTCTGCTAATCTATTAATAAATTTATTGATAGATGTAAACAGGGGCAGTAATTGATAAGCACAATTAGTCGTTTTAACAGGGTTTATTAGCAAAGATTACTTTTATAATGTAGTAACATAAAGATGGCGTCTACTCTCTACACAAGTTTTACAGTGAGCACACATAGACAAAAGTGGAACAATCATAGACACAGCTTGAGTGTTGCTAATCCAAAAAACTTTAACATTGCTTCTCAACACCCTCCCTCAATGATAAACATCTAAACAAATTTCCTTTTACATAAAACACTCATGTACTAAGACCTAACAAGTTTCTAAACTTTTGAAATTTGACTCTACCTAAAGGCTTTGTTAAGACATCAGCTGGTTGTTCACTAGAACCAATATGCTTCAAATTCCAAAGAAAAGAACTTCTGCTGCAGTAGGTGTATGCTGACAGCAGACTCCCTCTCGTACACCGACTTCAGTTTGGTCCACATACCAGCAGATGTAGTACATGATAGTAAATGTGTGAGCGGTCCTGAATCCATTCGCATCACTATCAATTCCTGAGCTTTTGCGTCGCTTTCCAGCCATGTCTTTTCGTCACCTGCCGGTGGTTTTTCCTCTTGGCCACAAACTATTTGAAACAACCCTCGGCCTCTAAATATAACTTCCATCTGGAATCTCCAAACCGCCCAGTTGTCCCCTCCAGACAATTTCAACGAACTATGTGTGGATTGCTCCATGACGCCTCGATGTACCGGCCTCAAGACTTTGTAGTCGTACCGGGACGTAATCCAACTCAATTTGCTCACTCCCAAAATAAACCACTGCCACGACCTGGAAACAGACTAAGTGATCTGGGCCCCTAACCTGTAAACAGGGGCAGTAATTGATAAGCACAATTAGTCGTTTTAACAGGGTTTATTAGCAAAGATTACTTTTATAATGTAGTAACATAAAGATGGCGTCTACTCTCTACACAAGTTTTACAGTGAGCACACATAGACAAAAGTGGAACAATCATAGACACAGCTTGAGTGTTGCTAATCCTAAAAACTTTAACATTGCTTCTCAACAATAGACAGGCCGCTTCTTATTGAAGAGCTCGTAGCTAAATAATAACGGCCGCTCGGGTCGATCTGTAGGTTAAGCCGTGCTTGCCTAGGATGGTCTGTGGATGGGTGACCACCCAATACATACGGAGTTTCCTCCGTGCCTCAGAAAGCACGTTATATAAGCAGTTGGTCCCGGCTGTCATTTGTAGATCTTTGACAGTCGTTACAGGTAGTCAGTGGCCCGGAAGTCTACCAACCAGTCTTACCAAGGTAACTGGGCTGTGGAGGTCAGATAGGCAGTCGCTCCATGTAAAATACTTTTATTCAGCTGCATCCGGTTAGACTGGAAGCAGACCCCAACGAAAAGAAAAGGAAAAGGCTAGGCAAAGAAAAATAAACTTAAATCGACATAACTGAGGACCTTCCAGAGCAAAATTAATATCGTAACGACTATCATAATAGAAATTAACAAAACACTTTTCTGCAAAAAAAAGCACTAAAAAACGGGAAATAACTTTACTTTCGGAAGTCGGTGACTTTTGTCAAAAGACGTCCACTGCTAGAAATAGGCCTCTTCAATCGAACGGCACTTAGATCGATTCTCGGCAACTCTCATCCAGTTACAACCAGCCGCCCTGCGAAGATCGTCGCTCCACCGAGCCTGACGTTTGCCGATTCGCGGTCTCCACTCAAGAACACGTCTACCTCAATGGTCATCGGTTCTACGACTAATATGAACGTCCCATTGCCGCTTCAGCAGGCCTAGCCGAGTTACAAACGTTTCATATCGATTCTCTGTCTACAATCGTAAACGCCTCGGCGTTAGCGATTGTAGAAAGCGCTAAATTGGTAGCCAAGTTGACACGACTGAATCGATCGCTAGTTCTCTAATGTCTGTAGAAAAAACCTACACTTTAGTCTATGGTGAGCGTTCCTACCAAAGAGTATAGCGATCAACATTGTAGAAACGATAACATTCTATTCTATCATTTTGAACGATGTAAACTTGTCTACGAATTTTCAATTCGTTTGTGTTGATCACGTGATCTAACGTTGAGATGATGTCATTCTACTAGCGTTAACGATTGTAGTTTGTCAACTTAGCTAGGCCCGCAGCTTACTTATTCTGTGAGCTATGTCGCCAACTCTGGTTCTCTGTCGCATCACCTTGTTCCGGGTGCGACCCCTCAGACAGACCCCAAGCATACATAAAACTGTGACCAATCGGGCTCTATGTAAAGTAATACCAAGTAGGTAACTGTCTTTACCGGTCAATGCACATTTGCGTAAGAAAACATGACGCGCCATTTTGTATTAAAAGCATAACATTAAGTATTGAGCGAGTAAAACTGAACATAATCGGTAAAATTTAGGGTACATCCAAAACGAATTTGCTTTTGCCCGCGTTTATCATACAAATAATCAAAATAACATACTCGTAACAACATATCTGCATAACCGGGAGACGTTGCGTTGGAAGGCCTCCCACTAGGTGGACCGATGACCTGGTGAAGGTTGCGGGGATCCGCTGGATGCGAGTCGCACGGGACCGGTCAATGTGGCGACACTTGGGGGAGGCCTATGTCCAGCAGTGGACGCATTTCGGCTGAAATGATGATGATGATATCTGCATACCCCGAATACGGTACCAATAGTGCAAATATAGTTTGCCAGTAATACAGGTTGGAAAGGTAATCGGCGCACGCGCTTACCACGTACTCATTACATCATTCAGAACCATTCTAATTTCCGATAACAATTTCTATGTAAGCGTTTGTGCGTCTATGTATTTAAGTTCCATGTAATAAGGAGCGAGCCTATTGACATCAACCAGGCACAAATACACACTCCATTTCTGATAAACCACAGATGGAAAGACCCAATAACACATTTTCTGACTTAGAAATAAAGACCTCAAAATCAATTATTCAAATAATGCTGATCATCAGCCCTTTTTGAACCTTAGTAATTTTTTTTTTAAACTTTGCCCCAAACTAGGAATTTCTCCTGAATCGTGGGTGCGTTTACAAACATTTAAACTCGCATACACAAACAGCCAGACCCGAAATAACTATCTGTAGGTCATAAATGTTTGTTCCGTGCGGGGTTCAGCTACTGCGCCAACCGTGTTACACGTACCAATACTACACCATACCGTCCGCTAACCCCCGCCCTTCGCCCCAGAATCTCGTACTCAGCAGCAAGTAGCCATAGTGACAACGAAAAGGATAGCCCGGGTCTGTCTTCAATTCATCATCAGCATCATTTCAGCCCGGAATCACCCACTGTATAGGCCTCTCCTTTCTTCATACATTCTTCTCTGTACAGTGCATGCCTTATCATGATAAGAATTGTTTTATTTTTTCAGATGCCTTGGGAAAGACCAGCTAGTTTGCCGATAGGCCAGGTATGGAGCAGATTCAAGGGCAGAGAGACAAATGGGAAGCCCGCATTAATGTAAGTATGTATCAAAGTTAATGTCCCCATCATCATCATTTGCATGCTTTTCCCAACTAGGTTGGGGTCGGCTTCCAGTCAAATAGGATGCAGCTGAATACTCCTGGCTCTTCATCATCCTAATCATATCAGCCCGGAATCACCCACTGCTGGGTATAGGCCCCCCCTTTCTTCTGCCACACTTCCCGGTTCTATGCGTCCCTCATACAGGTGCTTCTCACGATTCTGACTTTATCGATAGTGAACGACATTTTAGACGTCTCTGATTTCTTTGACCTAACATTGGCCACCACTCGGACAAAGCTTTGTTCCATCTGCCATCTCCACTCTTTGATGGGTTTTTGAAATTGCTTTTGGAAAATATTTAAAGAACCTGTTCTTTATTTTTCAGGTACCAAATTAGAGATATGGATGAGAGCACAAGAAAAATATGTTTAGACATGATGCAAGAGACTTTTCTACGGGACGAACCGCTTTGTGCTGTTTTAGGTAATTAACAAACATAACACATAAAATCAGTTCCAACATTTCCCCGATGAGTGAAGCAGAGGTGTATCTACTTACATATAGGTAGTATTACATACCGCCACTTCTTCCTAGCTCCTTCCATTATCTCCTGTCTGACGTCACGGCATCATTTACTCCTTTCTCTTTCGTACTGAGGAACTCCACTTACTAATACTTTGATACACAACAAGCAAGCAGTGATAGTCAAGTGGTGTGACCGTCGGACTGCCAAGTCATAGGTCTCAAGTTCGAACCCAAGACACACACCTCAGATTTTTCGGATCCATGTGCGTATTGTATAGTTAACACTTGCTTCGGTGAAGAAAAACATCGTGAGGAAACCAGCATGCCTCAGGGAATTTCTCGACGGCATGTAAAGCCAATTCAGAGACCCATGGGTGGCATAATAACTCTGACACCAGGTTAGGCACTAACCACACGATAAAGAAGAATACAATAATCTTCAACAATCCATCTTCTCCAATTCCAGGATTAAGCCAAGACCCAGTATCCATAGCCACCATCAGATCGAACTGGGAGTCCTACGTCTCAGGCAACATCAGTCTGGTCTGCTTCACGGAGGAGGATGGCCAGCCCAAAGACCTGGTGGGGTTCAACGTAGTCCTGGTGAAGAGTAAGGATGATGAGGAGGAGGATTTTGAGAAGGTGGGTCTCGGATAAGAGCTTTTTTAATATGAGTAACTCCTCATGGATACCCTCCGTCTATAACAGCCACGCAGGTCGATCTTCAGGGTTAAGCAGTGCTTGCCAAGGTCTGTTTATGGATGGGTGACCATCTATCTCATAGCGAGTTTCTTCCAAGAAGCTAGAAGTTCTCGGAAAGCTCTTTAAGCCTTTGGTTTTGGCTGTCATTTGTAGATCTTTGATAGTCGTTACAGGTGGTCAGTGGCCTGAGAGTCTGGGAATCAGTCTTCTAAAGGGATACCGTATTACCCAGCACTAACTGAGTTGTGGGGGTCAGATAGGCAGTCGCTCCATGTAACATACTGGTATTCAGCTGCATCCGGTTAGACTGAAGCCGACCACAAGATAGTTGAAGATTACAAGCAGGATGTTTTGCAAAATAAAAATGTATTCTATTTAAACTAATAATATTATAGGTAAAGCTGAAGAGTTTGTTCGGTTGAACGCGCTAATCTCAGAAACTACTAGTTCGAATTGAAAAAATCTTTTAGTAATCGATAGCCCACTTATCGAGGAAGGCTATAGACTATATAAGATCACGCTACAACCAAAAGGAGCGGAGCATCAATAAAAAACGTTGCGAAAACGGGAAAAATAGTTTTTTTTATAATAATTTCACCTTCCAACAGCTGGTCTATATGTATGAAATGATAAACTGACTGACTGACTGCCTGACTGACTGACTGACTGGGTGACATTTCAACGCACAGCCCAAACCGCTGGGTCTACAGAATCCAAATTTGGCAAGTAGGTTCTTTATGTGGTCTAGGGGTGCATTAAGAAAGGCTTTTTCAACATTCACCCCCTAAGGGGGTTAAACGTGGCTCCAAAGTTTGTATGGGGAAACAAGATTAGTTAGACTATTTTATTCAAAACTTCACAGGAGTGCTCCTATTGATAAATGAGTAGAAATGGGTTTCAGGTTTTTTCAGAATTCAACCCCTAAGAGGGGGAAATGGGGTGACAAAGTCAAAAATCAATGCACAGCCTAAATCGCTGGGTCTACAAATTCCATATTTGGCAAGTAGGTTCCTTATGTGGTCTAGGGGTGCACTAAAAAAGGATTTTTCAAAATTCACCCCCTAAGGGGGATAAACGGGGCTCCAAAGTTTGTATGGGGAAACAAGATTAGTTAGACTATTTTATTCAAAACTTCACAGGAGTGCTCCTATTGATAAATGAGTAGAAATGGGTTTCAGGTTTTTTCAGAATTCAACCCCTAAGAGGGGGAAATGGGGTGACAAAGTCAAAAATCAATGCACAGCCTAAATCGCTGGGTCTACAAATTCCATATTTGGCAAGTAGGTTCCTTATGTGGTCTAGGGGTGCACTAAAAAAGGATTTTTCAAAATTCACCCCCTAAGGGGGATAAACGGGGCTCCAAAGTTTGTATGGGGAAACAAGATTAGTTAGACTATTTTATGCGAAACTTCACAGGAGGGCTCCTATTCATAAATGATTAGAAACGGGTTTCAGGTTTTTTCAGAATTCAACCCCTAAGAGGGGGAAATGGGGTGACAAAGTCAAAAATCAATGCACAGCCTAAATCGCTGGGTCTACAAATTCCATATTTGGCAAGTAGGTTCCTTATGTGGTCTAGGGGTGCACTAAAAAAGGATTTTTCAAAATTCACCCCCTAAGGGGGATAAACGGGGCTCCAAAGTTTGTATGGGGAAACAAGATTAGTTAGACTATTTTATGCGAAACTTCACAGGAGGGCTCCTATTCATAAATGATTAGAAACGGAATTCAGGTTTTTTCAGAATTCAACCCCTAAGAGGAGGAAATGGGGTGACAAAAACTGAAAATGAACATGGGTATAGTTTGTATGGTGTATCGGGTCAGGTGTATTACAAAAACAACGATTTTAAGATTGAATATGGCGGACTTGAAATACCATCATCCCCTTTTGGGGTGCGATGGGGTTGTGAAAAATGAAAATGTCTCAAAATCAATATGGGTGTCGATACCGTGATTATGGGGGTGCTGATTACGAATATGGCATTTCTTTTGAGATCCAGAAGATGGTGTTTGTGATTACGATGATGGTGATTACGCTGATGGTGATTACGATGATGGTGATTACGTTGATGTTGATTACGATGATGGTGATTACGATGATAATGATTATGATTACGATGATCATGATTGTGATAACAATGATGGCGATAGTGATTGTGATAGTGATTGTGATAGTGATTGTGATAGTGATTGTGATAGTGATTGTGATAGTGATTGTGATAGTGATTGTGATAGTGATTGTGATAGTGATTGTGATAGTGATTGTGATAGTGATTGTGATAGTGATTGTGATAGTGATTGTGATAGTGATTGTGATAGTGATTGTGATAGTGATTGTGATAGTGATTGTGATAGTGATTGTGATAGTGATTGTGATAGTGATTGTGATAGTGATTGTGATAGTGATTGTGATAGTGATTGTGATAGTGATTGTGATAGTGATTGTGATAGTGATTGTGATAGTGATTGTGATAGTGATTGTGATAGTGATTGTGATAGTGATTGTGATAGTGATTGTGATAGTGATTGTGATAGTGATTGTGATAGTGATTGTGATAGTGATTGTGATAGTGATTGTGATAGTGATTGTGATAGTGATTGTGATAGTGATTGTGATAGTGATTGTGATAGTGATTGTGATAGTGATTGTGATAGTGATTGTGATAGTGATTGTGATAGTGATTGTGATAGTGATTGTGATAGTGATTGTGATAGTGATTGTGATAGTGATTGTGATAGTGATTGTGATAGTGATTGTGATAGTGATTGTGATGGCGATTGTGATGGTGATTATTATTACGATGACAATGATTGATTAACATGTAGGAAACTATTTATCTCTTTATTTTGATCCAGTGGGACAGACTTCACTAACCGAACTTCACGCGGGCGAAGCCGCGGGCAACAGCTAGTTATATTATAAAAGAATATGTTGTTGTTTTGTATAGTCAAGTTAAGTACTGATATCATGTTATGATTGCTATCGATCCCGGAATAAGGAGTCGAAGTATGATAAGATAAAATTAAAATTATAATAACATGCCAAATAAATTGAACATCCGATATTTACTATTTATTACGTAACTTGTACCCAACTGGTTATCAGCTTATCATATGTATGATCCGCTTATGATATTCGCACTATTGGGACACAGGGTTTACTAATGTTTGCCATAATTTAAAATGCAACAATTTTATAAAATTACCGTACTTGTATTTGCCATTATTTCGTTAGAAGTAACGCTTCATTTGCCATAATCGTGAAATTACATAAAATCGTTTTCACTAATTTTACAAGCGTTATTAGTATAATGATAATAGTGCAAGTAAATATTATGACAAAGGACGATTATGGAAAACAATAATAGTACAAATTATTTTATGTAAAACAAGGTATTACCGGGACACAGATTATTCAAATTGAAAATATTTATTTCGGACTAAACACACATTAATTTAGTTAGTCCATAAATTATGTTAGTAGGTATAGTTGTTGCCAGTTAAGATCGCAAAAGCGGTCATTGACCCACCTACATTTATTAAAGTTCTTAACTTTGAAATCCAAAAAAAAGCCTGTTCAAGTCTTGAATCGTCATCTATCGTGATCTTCAACATTTTTTCTAATGAAAAACGTTACATGGTTCATTTGTTTTGTTTCGTAGGAAGAGATATTAGGGAAAGGGCAATGACCGCTATTGCGATCTTACTGGCACCAACTATAGATACAGCTATGTAAGTAAAATGGACATGCATGAGCGACCAGTGCCTCAGGAATTATCTGTCCACTCTGTCCGACAGACGATCAGAAGCGTGTTGAGGCTACCCTTTACCCGAGGCCGTAGGGAGACCGTTCTTTTTCGAAGGACCAAAGGACATTATTGTGAGAGTGAGTTGGTTGTTGGGTTAATGTACTATCGAGAACAGTCCCGCCTGATCACCACTAAGCTAATTTTTGCTTGCACTTACAGCATAAAAACGCTCTCTAGCCCCGCCCCGTTGACTTTGTATAGAAATAATAAATGAAAAGATACCGATCGACCGAGCGCACTGACGACGCACACCAAACGAGAATTATTGTTATTTTGCGCGCCAAAGTTGACGCTTTCTTAATAGGCCTAAACTTTAAGGAGGCGTGGCTCGGCGCCTCAGCATGATTTAAGCGAAAAAAAATTAACTGATCAGGCGAAAAAGACCACGACGGTACATATCTCACAACATTATCATCCTGCCCGTTTTCATCTCCTATACTCTTGTTGGACGTCACAGTATCATTTACTCCTTTCTCGTTCATATAATTCCTCACACCATCCATCTTTTCTTTCACGTCGCGTTCATTAAGGCGGCACGCCGCCTTAATGAACGCGCCCACACCGGGGCCCCGTAAAGGGCCATGGACCGCACGACTCCCGCGTAGAGCCTCCGGCAGGAGGCGTTGCCCCCCCCCCCCCAGGTTGGGCAGGAGCCGCCTGAAGGCAGCCCCTGTCCATTCCAGTTTGGGGGCCAAACGTCGGAAATGCTCCACGAAGTTCCACCGGCTGTCGAGGACAAGTCTTAGGTACTTCAGCGTCGACTCGATGCCGATGGAAACCCCTCCTGCCATGCTAAAGTCTGCCTGGGTATGCACCAATGGACCTACAGCTTGAAAATTGTGGCTGTTTCTAATGGGATTACAATGGTGTTAGATTTATTTTTAGACAGCGGTCTTGCGGTCAATCGCGCGACTGCTGAACATGTGGTCTTGGGTTCGTTTCCCAGGTCGGGCATCATCATCATTTTACTACACTTAAAGTACTTACGGGATGATATCCGTGATTTTCCTTAGGTTCTATGAGCTCCCGATATTTCGACGCTGTTGCAAGCATCATGATCGCGGGAATACTGAAGAGGTATGCGGGTGGGACGAAAAGACTAAGAAAGAGGGTAGACAGATTTGTCTGCTCATAATAAATAATTTTCGTCCCACCCGCATACCTCTTCAGTATTCCCGTAAGTACTTTAAGTGTAGTGAAAAACCGTGAAAGTCTAAAACAGTGCATCATCGTTTTAGCCGAAAGACATAGGCCTCTCCGCGCGTGTCGCCACATGTCCCGGTCCCTAGCGACTTGCATCAAGCGTAACCCCGCAACCTTCACCAGGTCATCGGTCCCCCTAGTGGGAGGGCTCCCAACGCAACGTCTTCCGGTTCGCGGTCGGCACTCCAGAACTTTACAGCCCCATCGGCCATCCGTTCTGCGAGAAATGTGCCCTGCCCACTGCCAAGTTTGGCAATTCTTCGGGATACGTCGGAAATCTTGGTTCTCTTGCGGATGTCTTCATTCCTGATTCGATCACGCAAGGAAACTCCGAGAATAGCCCACTCCACTGCCCTTTGGGTGACTTCGGGCAGTGTGTTATTGGGTTTTCCATTACGAGTTTTTCAGTACCACGGAGTCGTGCTCGCTCCTTAGTAACAAAACATTAACGTAACTGACGAAATGTCCTGTACACCTCTAGGTTTACAGGCGTGATGTTATGTTACTTGTTATCAGCTGTTGGTAGATTACCGATCATGTACACGTGTAATTGTTATATCATATACTTATAGGTAATACATATTTACAAGGCCGTTTGATATTAGATAAGCTCCGTATTACGCATTGATGATAAAAATACCTGCAATGTTTTACTGCAGATTTTCGGTGATACTAATCAGACAATCGGTATACAATGCTTCACGGCTTGGAGTAGATCCCCGGGATGGGTAAAATATTACCCTCCAAAATCATTTTCATGGAAAATGTTGGCAAGACGAATCCATGTGGCTCGCACTGTCAAAAAGTTATCAGTAGGGCTATTGACAGCTCGAAATGATAGTAACTGGGCTCAGTGTCCATCAATTAACTGTCAAAAGGTTAGTTTCGTATTATGTATGACCCTGTTAGTCAGCGTAAAGTGATATCCACTCAGTGTGTTACGTAATACCAATATTATGACATTCACGGTTGTCATCAAAGTTCGGAGTACAACCGAAGCTTGATAGTCACTGGATATTAGAAAGATACGTAATATAGTCCTGCTGATCTCATGTAGAGCCAAGCTTCTAACTCTACATGACCTAACTCTACAAGCCCTTTTTTTTTTTTTTTTTTTTTTTCGGATGGGAAATCATCAAATGACTTCTCCCGCTCTGGGCTGAGCAGGAGGGAGTGTCAGACTTTTACTGACTAAAACCCATCCATGTTCCTTCATCGCCCTTTGTGTTCCGGGGCCACGGTATCTCTTTCGAATAGTCCCGCAGCCCCGGCAGGCTTCGGCCCTTGCGGACCCCTTCACTGTTGCTGACTCTCTTTGAGGCGCGCGTGGAACACGAACGCGCCGTCGACACGGCCTGTCGTCATGAGACGGACGGACGGCGAGCTAGCCCATAGCTCCCCGTCCACAGGCCCGCGCCTACGGTGGCCGGAAGCCACCACGTGGCCCCCGACGCCCGGGGCGTCTCCCGCGGCGGCCGGGACGTGAGGATCTCTCCCTGTCCTGTTCCGCCACCTCCTTCGCTAGCATGACTGCTTCGCAGAAGGAGGTGACGGCGTCCCATTCCGTCTCGCTCCGGACCATGGCACGAACCAGGGCCGGGAGCGAGAGGTCGCCGCCGCCGATCGCCACCTCGAGGACACGGCGGTGCTCCACCCAAGCGGGGCACACCTCCACAGTGTGCTCCACCGTGTCCTCCGGCCTATCCTCACAGTGATAGCACCCGGGCGTTTCCTCCCGCCCGATTCGATGCAGGAACTTACCGAAACATCCGTGTCCGGTAAGAACCTGCGTCAGGCGGAAGGTGAGGACGCCGTGGCGTCTCTCCAGCCACTCCTCAAAGAGGGGACTTATCGCCACTATTGTGGCGTGCCCTGCACGGGGTTGCGATAGTCGCTCTCTCCATGTCGCCATGAGATCCCGCCGGAAGTCCGTCCGCTGAGCGACAATTTGCCGCGGCAGCGGAGTTTCCCCCCGGCGTAGCGCCTCCGCGCGCCACTCATGTAGGCGCGCGAGGACTATTGCCTCCAGATCCCATGGCGGCAATCCGGCAAGGAGGTTCGCCGCCTCGCGGGAGATCGTGCGGTAGCCCCGGACCAGCCTTACGGCTACCACCTTCTGGGGCACGTTCAAGTGGTGGGCGGCACGCCGCTTCAATGAACGTGCCCACACCGGGGCCCCGTAAAGGGCCATGGATCGCACGACTCCCGCGTAGAGCCTCCGGCAGGAGGCGTTCGGCCCCCCCAGGTTGGGCAGGAGCCGCCTGAAGGCAGCCCCTGTCCGCTCCAGTTTGGGGGCCAAACGTCGGAAGTGCTCCACGAAGTTCCACCGGCTGTCGAGGACAAGTCCCAGGTACTTCAGCGTCGACTCGACGCCGATGGAAACCCCTCCTGCCATCACTGCGGATCCCGGAGGTGGCGCGTTCCGAGGCCCATGAAAGCACATGGCCTCGGACTTGTGCAATGCCACCTCGAGACCCAGTTGCCGGATCCTCTCAACGACTATCGCAACCCCGCGTGTCATTACTTCGGCCGCCGCCTCGTGCGACCCCCCCTGTGCGAGCACCAGCGTGTCGTCTGCATAGCAAACCACGCTGACGCCGCTAGGGAGGTCGGCGCGCAGCACCCAGTCGTACCCGATGTTCCACAAGGACGGCCCCAGAACCGATCCCTGCGGAACACCGCACGACATCTCTCGCCGGTTCCAGTCTCCGCTGCGACCGGGGTAGATGACGGCCCTATCCGTCAGGTAGTCCCCGACCACACGACGAAGGTAGGTCGGCACCCGGTGATACCGGAGTGCCTCCCTTATGCAGCTCCAGGGCATGGAGTTGAAGGCGTTGGCGATGTCGAGAGACACCGCCAAGACCACCCCACCCCTGGACACCGCATCCCTCGTCGTGAGGGCTCTCACGCGCATGATGGCGTCCACCGTAGAGCGCCCCTTGCGGAAACCAAATTGGTGGTCCGCAAGGTCCGGCCCCGTCTCCGCAAGGTGCTCGGCGAGGCGGTTTGCAACTACTCTTTCAAAGAGCTTGCCCACCTCGTCGAGCAGCACCACGGGCCGGTAGGCGGACGGAGAGTCCGCCGGGCGCCCCGGCTTCCGAATGAGGACCAGCTTCCCCGTCTTCCAACGAAGCGGGAACTGGCCTCTCTCCAAACATGCGCTAAAGAGCCCTTCTAGTCGGGGCCCGAGAGCCTCCGAGGCCAGGACCCAGGCTTTGCCAGGCAAGCCGTCGGGTCCCGGGGCGGTATTTTTGGCACCCAACCTTCGTACCGCCACTCTCAGGTCTACCCCAGTCACTTCAGGAGCGTCGTCGTCGTCGCTTTGGTGGTCCGCTTCCGGCACCGCAGCCGGCGGAGCCATAGGCGGGGGCGGGTGTTCCCCTCGCGAGGGGAACAGAGCGCTCACCACGTCCTCCACGAGCTGAGGCCGGAGACTCTGCGTCAGCGGGGGGGCCCAGGTGCGGAGTTTATCCCGCACCATCTTGTAAGGGCGCCCCCACGGATCTCTGTCAAGAGTCCCCAGCATCTCCTCGCGGGCCAGATCCCTGGCCCGCAGGACAGCCTCGCGGAGGGCGGTCTTCGCCGCTCTGTAGCCCTCATAAAGCTCCGCCTCAATGGCTTCCGCATTCGGTGGGCGAATGCGGAGCCTGCGGTGCCTGGCGTACAGGTGTCGCGCAGCCACGCACGTCTCCCGTAAAGACGTCAGCTCACGCGACCACCAGTACACCTGACGCCGGGCGCTTCCTAGCCGGACTCGGGGCATTGCCACGTCACAGATGTCGGACATGGCCTCCTGGAACCACCCTGCCTCATCGTTAACGTCGGCAGGCCTGTCCGGTGATGTCACCCAGGCCTGCACGATCGAGGCTTCCAGGAGGAGCTCCCGGTCCAGCTGCTTCAGCGCCCAACGCGGACCACTCGGGGCCTGTTGGACCGGCGCGCTTGAGGTCTGGGTGGAGACGTCGAACCGGATGTACCGGTGGTCGGAATAGGTCTCCACCCCCTCCATGACCTGCCAGTCAACGACACGCGGTGACAGGGCAGGGCTGGCGAACGAAATGTCCACCACCGACTCGCCCCGCATCCTCACGCACGTGGCGACAGAACCCCTATTTAGGACGACCAGGCCCTTATCCAGGGCCCAGTCCTCCACCATCCTTCCCCGCACGTCTGTGCAACGGGAACCCCAAGCCAAGTTCTTGGCATTGAAGTCCCCGAGGACAAGCACGGGGAGGGAATGGTTTCCGACGACGACACTCAACTCTGCGAGAGAGTTGTGGAACTCGGCGAGAGTTCGGTTCGGGGAGAAGTAGACTCCCACTACGACGATCTCCCCGAACCGGGCTGCTACGCACCCCCGACCCCTCCTGACACTTTCAAGGGTCGGGGTGCCGGCGGCGGCCGACGACACTATGGTCACTGAGCCGCTCAGGTCCGCCACCCAGTCTTCCCTGGGCAGGACGAAATACGGCTCAGCGACCACAGCGATGTTGATCAACCACTGCGCCATGCTCTGGAGCAACAGATCCTGAGCACAGGCGCAGTGGTTGATGTTCGCTTGGAGGAAGCGAAGTGGAGCCGTTATTGGCATTCCATCGACGCTTCCTCCCTGGCCCCCTGCGAGGGCCCCTCTGTGGCAACGGCAGAGGGAGCGGCAGCAGCGGCAGTTGCGGCTGCGGCGGTGGCGACGGTGGCGGTGGCAGCGGAGGGCCTAACCTTGCCTCGGGTGGCCTTGGTGGGCGGAGCGCAGGCCTTGCTCCCAGCCCGGTGATCGGCCGGCTTGCCAGCCGCCGCACATGCGTCGCAGTGCGGCGTGGCACAGCACCCTGCGGACTGATGACCGGGCTGACCGCAGCGGAAACATAGCCCGCTGCGGTCAACCTCCGAGGCGCACCGGACTGACACGTGATGTCCCACGTGGCATCGGTAGCACCTCAGAGGTCTGGGCTCCAGCAGCTTAACCTGCGCTGAAACCCAGCCCACCAGTAGCCTTCGGCCCTCCACTATTGTTTTAGCCGCCGTCACAGGGCAGCATACCGTAACGGTATGCATACCCGTAGGGTCCGGCCGTAGGTTGCCCGCCCTGACCTGATCAGCAGGACACCCACCGGACCTGGCGACGGCGGCCACCACCTCCTCTTTGGTCACCGAGTCGTCCAGACCCAAGATGCGCAGGTCTGCGCATCTGACGGGCCTGGACACTCGGGCCTCGTCCGCGTTTAAGGACGCTCTGAGCTTTTCAGCTAGAGCGTCAGCGGACGGGCCGCTGGCTTCCCCGGGGACCTCGAGCATACGAGCCCCCGTTGCCGTGACCTTAAGCCGGAGGCCCCCGGTGATCCCGAGCTCCCCGAGGTCCACCGCCTCCTTTGCCTTCGCCAGCAGGTCGCGATATGACACGCCCCTCTTTTCCGCGTCCGGCTGTAGTGTAATCACTACAGCCGCGGTCTTCTGGGCGCAGAGCCTAGCCGCGCTCTTTCGCGCCCTGAACTGGCGCTGCCGCTCCTGATCCCGGGCCTTTTTGGCCGCCTTCCGCCCCTTTTTCTTTTCCCCCACCACCTGCCATCCGGCTTCCGCCGCGGGAGGTGTAGGGGGCTGCTGGGTGGGCGGTGGCGGCGGCGGCGGCTGACGTGCCGCCGGCGCTGGCCCACTCGTCACTGGCACCGGCGGCTGCACAGTCACCGCCTGTGCAGCCGCCTTGCCCTTCCTCCCCTTGGGCGCCTTCTTAGCCGGCGCCGGTTTCGCCGGAGCCGGCTTTGGGGGAGGTGCCACCACTGCTGTGCCGGAGGGCCGGCTGGACGGCCCCGGTCTGGGTGCGGCAGCCGTAGCAGCCGCGTACGAGGCCGCCTTCGGGCCCGTGGCCGCCTTGCTTGCCGCCAGGGGGGGGCGCAAAACGATTCCCTCCAGGACGGAAAACCGTGCCTGGAAGGAGGCCAGCTCCTGGCGAACCAGGTTCAAGACCTGGTTCTCCACCGGCTCAGGCTGGCTCTGCCGCTGCTGCGGACCCCCCTTCTGAGGCGCCACGCGGGAGCTAGGCTCACGCAGACTAGCCAAGTCTGCTTGGAGCCTAGCGTTCTCCTTTCGGAGAGCCTCCGTGGCGGCCGTCAGGCGGGCCACCTCCACCCGCAATTTGGCCACCTCGTCTCCGTCTGTCGGAGGAGGAGGAGGAGGAGGAGGAGGTCCCCCGAAGTTGGCCTCCGCTGCCGCTATGATGGAGGCGGAAGCCCCGGGTATGGCCTTGAGTTTCGAAGAGGTCTTCTGTTTCAAGGCCACTCCCCTTATCGCGGCGTCCACCTCCTTAGCGAACCTGGCCTTACGCTCCGCCTCGGAGCTGCCAGGTTCACCCGCCTCTTCGCCAGACCCAAGAACAATGCCTGGGTGGCGCCCCTCTTCGGCCAGTCTGGCCGACCTTTCGGAGGCAGAGAGGCCCGCCCTCTTGCCTCGGATCCCCCCGCGCCTGCTGGTGGGGATCTTCCGGGCCGAGGCCAACTCTCCCTCCGATGACGACGCTTGGTCGTCCTCCTTCCTGGACCGCTTGCGGAAGAACTTACTGTTCTCCCCTGCGGTCCCGGCCCTCTCGCGGCGGGAGCTCACTGAGCCTCCCCCGCTCACCTCGCTGGATGCTACGTCGGACTCCGACCCCACATCCCTCCTCTCCTCTTCGTTGCCGTTGCCGGCGGTGTTGGTTTTTTGGTTTATTTTACAATCCATATTTGAACCCACGAGTATGGGGGAAATAAACTCTTAACTAGGCAGAGACCCCTGTACCTAGTAGGGCAGATTCTGAGTATTTATTACTCGCCAGGGGGTCTGCAGGTACCCTGGCGAGGAGCGCACTAGCAACTGATTCGTTCTGTGGAACACCCGTCAGCCATTCATCCCCTCGCGGTGCGTCGCCGCTTGGGATTCGGGGTAACTTTTTATAGAGGTTGTCTACCTCGCGGTCCGGGCGGTTAAGCCAAGACCCTCGGTCCCTGTCGAAGCCGCGAGACTTGATCCACGACACTTCGACGGTGGGATTACGAGACCGGCGGTGACAGAGGAGGACGATCCTTCTCTGTCTGCTCGGAGGCAGGGTAAGTGCACACCGAGCCCGCCCTCACTCCTCTGCTGTGCCCTCTGCTAAACAGAGGGCACGCAAAGGAACGCACCTTTGGTCCGGGTCGGAGCCCACCCATGTCAGAATAATTGGCCGCGGCAGTACCACTCCCCGAGGGATAAGAGGAAATTCTCATTTCCTCTCATTCCCCGGAGAAGGATACTGCCGCGCCCGGGGTGCACCGGCCCAGCAGCTGCTCTTCCCTCCAGACGTATCGAGAGGGACGAGCAGACTTCTGACTTCGCACCCCAACTCTACAAGCCCTAACTTTAAAAACTACACCAAGAATGATTGTATAAAAGAAAAACAATGAACAGTGAATACAATTTTCACCTGTCGCTGATGTGACGGTAGCGAAACGGCCAAGCCTTTTATGTTTGCCACAGCCTGGCATGACCTCAAGGTGGTATGCATTATATTAATTCTGGGAATAGGTACGGTCTTCTAGAAATAAATACTTTCTTGCATTCATGCCAGCCTAGTACTGTTCGTAAGGTTACTGCCCGTAACTAGCACATTACTAACACTAATCGGTCCCTTAAAATGTTAAAAATACGGTGGGGGCAACGGGATTTTATTTTTATTCCTCTTAACATTTTTCTACACGCTGTTACTCAAATTTGAAATTCGATGGCATTTTTATTTTTATTTTAAGAGTGGGACCAATCTACTAAAGAAAATGACTTAGAACAATAATTTAGTAAATTGATCCCGCGGGATCCAAATGAGCGGGATCAGTTGACTAAAGAGCCCTTAGTAGCAGCTACGATTTGTGCCCGATTGATGGCAATAGGGTCCCCTCTATTCATCGTCATCATCATCCATAGCCCGACTTCACCCACTGCTGGGTACAGGCTTCTCTTTGCTTATGCCAAGCTCCGCTCTTGTGCCAAGCTCCACGCTCTTGTGCCAAGCTCCGCTCTTGTGCCAAGCTCCACGCTCTACTGCCAAGCTCCACGCTCTTGTGCCAAGCTCCACGCTCTTGTGCCAAGCTCCACGCTCTTGTGCCAAGCTCCACGCTCTTGTGCCTAGCTCCACGCTCTTGTGCCAAGCTCCACACTCTTGTGCCAGCCTCATCCAAGTTATTCCCGCGATGGCAACAATGTCGTCTGCCCATCTCACCGCCGGACGACCATCACTTCTTTTCCATTCGTCTATTACGTGGGACTAAAATATAACTGGCGAAATGTGGCATACGATTATGTTCACCACTGCATTACAATTCGGGTACGTGATATTATGTATGTGTATTGTTTTAAGCTTTCACGGTTTAAAACTAAGCTTATTTTGTCACATACGGGACATCTTTTTTTTTTTTTCGGTTGGGAAATCATCAAATGACTCCCCGCTCTGGGCTTCGGCCCTTGCGGACCCCTTCCCTATTGCTCTCTTTGAGGCGCGCGTGGAATACGAACGCGCCGTCGACACGGCCTGTAGTCGTGAGACGGCGGACGGCGAGCTAGCCCATAGCTCCCCGTCCACAGGCCCGCGCTTACGGTGGCCGGAAGCCACCACGTGGCCCCCGACGCCCGGGACGTCTCCCGCGGCGGCCGGGACGTGTGGATCTCTCCCTGTCCCGTTCCGCCACCTCCTTCGCTAGCATGATTGTTTCGCAGAAGGAGGTGACGGCGTCCCATTCCGTCTCGCTCCGGACCATGGCTTGGACCAGAGCCGGAAGCGAGAAGTCGCCGCCGCCGATCTCCGCTTCGAGGACACGGCGGTGCTCCGCCCAAGGGCACACCTACACAGTGTGCTCCACCGTGTCCTCCGGTCGATCCTCACAGTGGAACATACGGGATATCTTCCGTGATTATTATTTGTTTTGAGACCATGGCGCTTGCAACAGCGTCAAAATATCGGGAGCTCAAAACAAATAATAATCACGGAAGATATCCCGTAAGTGACAATATAAGTTTTGATGTTATGTATGTCTTAATTTTTTGAGGAGCTCGTGGCTAAATAATAACAGCCGCTCGGATCGATCTTTAGGTTAAACTGTACTTGCCTAGGTTGGTCTGAGGATGGGTAACCATCAGCCTTACATACCGAGTTTCCTCCATGCCTTGGAAAGCACGTTAAGCAGTTGGTCCCGGCTGTCATTTGTAGATCTTCGACAGTCGTTACAGGTAGTCAGTGGCCCAACAAGTCTGACAACCAGTCTTACCAAGTGGTATATTTATTACCCAGTACTAACAGAGTTGCAGAGGTCAGATAGGCAGTCGCTCCATATAAAATTGTACTAGTATTCAGCTGCATCCGGTTAGACTGGAAGCCGACCCCAACATAGTTGGGAAAAGGCAGACAGGTGGTGATGTCTTAATTTCTTTCTGCATTCTCTTCTCCCAGGTGCAAGGAGAGCGCTGGAAGAAGATTCTGCGAACCTTGATCACCACTGAGGAGATGATTGACGTGTTCAAGCATTACAACGTCGACAGATACCTGACGTCAAGTGGACTCACAGTCCTGCCGGAGTACAGAGGACAGAATATTGGAGCTAAGTTCTTTGAAGCAAAGTAATCTATTTACTGCATAACTTGCTCCCGATCTAATCTAGGTGGAATCGTCATTATCATTCATCATTTCAGCCGAAAGACGTCCACTGCTGGACATAGGCCTCCCCCAAGTGTCGCCACATTGACCAGTCCCGTGCGTCTCGCATCCAGCGGGTCCCCGCAACCTTCACCAGGTCATCGGTGGAAATCGACGACCAAAAAAAAAATCGTGCTCAAAGGGGTCCGTACCATCGTAGTAGGGGAGCCCCCTTTAAGTTCGGATTCATTTTTGTTTTTAGGGTTCCGTATGCAAAGAGTAAAAACGGGACCCTATTACTAAGACATCGCTGTCCGTCCGTCTGTCTGTCACCAGGCTGTATCTCGTGAACCGTGAGAGCTAGACAGTTGAAATTTTCACAGATGATGTATTTCTGTTGCCGCTTTAACAACAAATACTAAAAACAGAATAAAATAAATATTTAAGGGGGGCCTTCCATACAATAAACGTGATTTTTTTTACTGTTTTGTCTTGTGTTGTATAGATTATGGTACGGAACCCTTTGTGCACGAGTCCAAGTCGCACTTGGCCGGTTTTTTGTACAGCAGCAACAGAAATACGAATTCTGTGAAAATTTCAACTGTCTACCTATTACAGATGAGATACAGCTCGCTGACAGACAGACGGACGGACAGCGGAGGCTTAGTGATAGGGTCCCGTTGGTTACTCTTCGGGTACGGAACCCTAGAATAGGTGGCAGGGTTAGACTTGACTCTGAAGGTGGAAGTCAGAGTGGCTTATGCCCAGCAGTGGACTGCAAAAGAATGCTCTCAAAAACGGTGAAAGAAATTCCCATTTACTGATTGAGAAAATTAATTATCACTGGGTAACTAAGTACATGTGGTGACATTATGAAACGCATGTGAGTAACAGAGTTATGGATATTAATGTTGATGGATGGAGAGGGCGAGGAAGACCAAGGAAACGATGGATGGATTGTGTGAGGAATGATATGAAGGTAGGAGTAAATGATAGCGTGTCGGTTGACAGAGGAGAATGGAAGAAGAAAACGTGTTGCGCCGACCTCAAGAAACATGGGACAAGGGGAGGGAGATGAGGACTGGTTACATGAGGTGGATTACAGCCCCCTCGTTCTCACTGAGAGGAGACCTGTATCCCAGCTTCATGAAAATATTTAGGTAATAACACTTTACCAGTCCCGGAAACTAAATCCAGGACAGAGAAGCATTTGGGGGTATAAAGAACAGGGTGTAAAGCTCTTCACCCCCCATAGAACAAGGAGGATCCTCCGACCAGACGGGTGTTGTGTCTGTGGGGTACTGCCCGACAGTTGTTGTCGGGTTCTTGTATATTGTCTTACTAGCTGATGACTTTAATTATTATTGCGCGATGTTGGTATAAGGATTGAATTCCTGTCACTGACGGTCGGTCGCGTACGTCAGCGAGAAAAACAGTAGCAAATACGAGCCGCTGACGTCAGCGTCGCAGTATGGTATACTCGTACGCGCGACCGACGTCAGCGCGACAGGAATTCAGGCCATTTTTTTTTTAGGATGGACGTCCCATTCCGTCTCGCTCCAGACCATGGATTGAACCAGAGCCGGACGCGAGAGGAGGAATTCAGGCCTTAGATAGGTTTCGATGTTTAGTTCATCATCTGTGTCATAGATGGCGCTGTACTACTTTTTGTTCTATGTTGCTGTAGTACTTTTTGTAGTGCCGCTGCAAGCCAATATTATTAACCAACGAGACAAAGAGTTTACATGAAAAAAAATCTTACATTTATCATCCTTCTTTTTCAGAGTACCGTTCTGCAAAGCGCTGGGTATCAGCGCCACAGCCACAGTGTTCACAGCCACGGCATCCCAGGTGCTGGCAGCCAAATGTGGCTACGATGTGCTGGCGGAGCTGAACTACGCCGACATGAAGAAACAGGGCATCGATCTGACGGGCTGTACCACGCCCTCTGCCAAACTAATGGGGACCAAGTTTCAATAGACATGAATTTTTTGTAAAAGAGTTGTTTTATTTGCCACTTCATTTCGCCCGAATGGCGCAGCGGTAGTGAAGCTGCCTTACGTTCTTAGGGTCCCGAATCCCGGTAGGAGCAAATGTTTGTGTGATGAGCATGGACATTTGTGCCAAGTCATGGATGTTTATATTTATTTACAAACAAAAAGTATCTATGTAGTATATCAACTATCTGGTGTCCACGACACAAGCCTCGTTGCTTAGTGTGGCACTAGATGGCGCTGTGTGTTATTTTCATGCGATATTTATTTATTTTGGCCCACTACCTCTCATAGAGACCCCTGTGAGATGCCTTTAGGCATGCATTTGTTTCATCTGCCGGTGTGCCCCTAGTTATCACGGGCAGTCTGTCTCAAATCACTGGCTAACTGTACCACCATACCATGCCTCTCATGATACTTGGTTGTTCAAAAAAAAAGACTCATCATATAGGTTGAATAAGATCCATTATGGATCTGGGTCATGGGTCTTTTGAGAAAAAATATCTCAGTAGATCCACATCTTGAAATCAGGATCCAATGAGAAAAATAACTGTCGCTAGATTCATCATGGATCTGGCCAATGGATCTTCTGAGTGTGAACTGAATTATGAGAATTACAACATGGGCAGTTGCTATAACCGGAAATCTAAGATGCGTGGGGGTTCATTAATCTTAGTTAAAAAAATTATTAAATCTAAGTCTCGTAATGATATAGTCGATCTATCGGTTGAACATAGCATTGAATTATCTTGTGTTGAGCTAGATAAGCATGTAATAGTGTGCGTTTACAGACCCCCTAATTACCTTAACTACTCTATCTTTGAATCAGTAATGGAAGATGCTTTGGCAAAGCTTGTAACTGGTAATAAACCGATAATTATCTGTGGTGACTTTAATGTTAATATCTTAGAGAATAATGTAAATAGCAGTAGATTTTTAAGTCTCTTTAAATCATTTAATTTGCCAAATGTGTTTTCAGAACCAACTAGAATTACTACAAATACTGCTACATGTATTGATAATGTTTTTTGTTGCTGTGAGTACATAAATAAATCCATCGTAAATTACCTTCCTTCTGATCACAGCGGTCAGACCGTTGCTTTCGCGTACAAAGAATTCAGATTCAATCTAGACAAATAACACCCAGCAATTTAGACCAGTTTAATCATAATTTAATTAGCAAGCTAGGTATACCGGGCCATATTATAAACGATGTAAATGAATTTTATGAAGAATTCTTTTCGGTAGTGCACACCGAGTTTAATAATACTTTAAAAAAGAAATTTAAAACTATTGGCCCAAAGTTTATTTTCAGTGACTGGGCAACACCGGGTATTAGGAAAAGTAGGGAACGATTGTTTGAGCTGTACGGCCTTAGGACTTACATCAACACAGATTCTTTTATTAAATATGTTGCTACTTATTCGAAAATTTTTAAAAACACTTGCAAGGTAGCCAAATCCTTATTCATTAGCAACAAGATTAAATCAGCCGATAATAAAATAAAGACGGTTTGGAAAATTATCAACAGTGAAACAAATAGAAATAAAAAACTAAATAATGATTTCACACTTGAGACATCACGTGGCCTTGTGAGCTCCAACAATGAAGTTGCTCAAGAATTTGTGAATTTCTTTACCAGTATCCCACTTAAAACTACAGAAACCTTAAAATCCTCACCCTTGCTCTCTATTGATTTATTGAAAGCGAACGTTTCAGCCTGTCCAAATGAGTTTGAATTTCAGCATATAAACCCCATAATAGTCATAAAAGCTTTTAAGCAAATCAAGATAAAATTAACGGAAGATCTATGGGGTATGTCTATCAAAGCTTGTACCTCAATTATTGAGACTGTAGCGCCGTATTTAGCATTAATATTTAATTTGTGCGTGGATCAAGGGGTCTTCCCGGATCTAATGAAATTCAGTAAGGTAATACCGCTTTTTAAATCTGGGGATAGTAAAGACACCAATAACTATAGGCCCGTATCCGTGTTGCCGGTTTTCAGCATGGTGTTTGAAAAGATAATGCTCAATCAAATGCTTAACCATTTTAACACCAATAAAATATTGCACGAGCAACAGTATGGTTTCACCAAAGGACGTTGTACAACTGACGCCGGTGTCACTTTATTAAAACACATATTTACTGCGTGGGAAGAGGCACAAGATGCCATAGGAATCTTCTGTGACCTTTCGAAGGCATTTGATTGCGTAAATCACGAAACCCTGATCTTGAAACTTGAGCATTACGGTTTAGGTAAACTTGCGCTTAGTTTAGTAAAATCGTATTTGAATGATAGACAGCAGCAGGTACAAATAAATGGTGTCAATTCAATGGGTTTAAAAGTTAAAATGGGTGTACCACAAGGTTCGATATTGGGTCCCTTCCTCTTTTTAGTATATATTAATGACCTACCTCGTTTATTTAACAACCATCCGCATATGGTGTTGTTTGCTGACAATACTTCTTTAATATTTAGGATAAACAGACGTGCCACTGATCTTGACGACGTAAATAACGCCCTACTGCAGGTCCATAATTGGTTTACCGCTAATAATTTAGTACTAAATGGGAAAAAAACTAAGTGCATTAGATTTGCTCTACCAAATGTCAAAAGTAATGATTGTGACATAATATTGAATCAAGAGAAACTAGAATTTGTCGATAAAACGGTTTTCTTGGGAATCACGCTCGACTCAAGGTTACAATGGGGTCCTCATTTAACATCTCTTGCAGGACGGCTGAGTTCAGCTGCATATGCTGTTAGAAAAATCCGTCAATTTACTGATATTGATACCGCGAGGCTAGTCTATTTTAGTTATTTTCATAGTATTATGTCATACGGTATTTTACTATGGGGACGGGCTGCAGACATCGAGTCTATATTTATTCTGCAGAAAAGAGCCATCAGAGCCATATATGAATTACGTAGACGCGATTCTCTAAGAGAACTGTTTAAGGAAATTAATATCATGACAGTACCTTGTCAATACATCTATGAAAACATCATGTACGTTAGGAAAAATCTGCATTTATTCAGTAAAAGAGGTGACAGACACCATTATAACACTAGAAATAGGGACCAACTAGTTCAGCCAGGTTTCAGGCTTGCTAAAGTAGATTCATCTTTCATGGGGTACTGTTTGAAATGTTACAATAAAATACCTCCCCACATTCTTCAACTGAATGAGACGATATTTAAATCTTGTATAAAACGCACACTATGTAGGCAAGCATATTATAAGTTGGGGGATTACATTGATGATAAAAATGCTTGGCTAAATGCTGGTCCTGCTCCACAACCATAGTTGCAAACTAATTGATTGTACTGGTCGGGCATTATTTGAGTATATCGACACGCAAAGAAGAAGAAGAATTGATTCCCATGTTAATGTATTGTGGAAGCTGCAGAAGATTGTAAAAATATACCTACTTGCATTGTATAGATTCCAGTTTTTAGTATTATATAATTGCATAGCACATGTGTGAGTGTACTGTTCAGCCGCCACTTACATTTAGTTATCTTTCATTGACTTGAATATGCCTTGGTGGCTACGAGAGGATGTCATGCCCACTCAAATGTCTCGCTGATGGTGGCGGGTGTGTCGGGTCACTTAGTTCCCTTAAATATGGTCGAGTTGAATGGTGCCGATACATGCGTCATGTTCGTGAACGGGCGCTATCAGTTGGGACTGGTCATCTCTTGGCTGCCACGGTTCGTTCATTTTAATTACTTTTATTTTTTTTTTAATTTTTGATTTATCATTTTACTCTGGACGCTCTTAATGTGCACGTCTTTCTACATCGTTCTCACATATACGTATAATCTCAACATGAATGATGTAACCAAGATTTTGTAACAATATTTTGATTTAAAAGAGTGTCCATGGAGTTTCTTGCCCGTTCTTCTCCATAGAGATCTACGTTAGGGAATGGGCAACTACAGTACTTTCTCAAGTTATTATGCCTTGTGACTGTGACTGTAGCTTTGCTTTTTTTGTATTTTCGACATTCAAAAGTGTCGTAATGGTCTAATTGAAATAAATGATTTGAGTTTGAGTTTGAGTTTGAACTGTCCCAACAGTGGGAAATTTATAGACTGCTGTGTATGAGGTTCGGGTAAATCCCCAGGTTTAATGTTTATTACGAGGTTTTTTGTATGGAATTTTTGATCATGGGTGGGTGTAGAAATTAGAGGAAAAAAAAAACTCATTTCATTTGAATAATAAATTTATTACTTAGTTGTCTTTTATACAAACATTACAAAATAACATAAATGCTTTTAAAAATCACTGTATCCTAGGTATGTACGCATTTTTTATTTACTTATGTGTGTTGTGGACATAGCTAGATTCTATATACATAGAAAATAGCAATTTAAGAAGAATATTCTTCTTTTTCTTAGCGTGTCGATGGCAATCCAAGTCGTCGGCCCAGAACTGAGCCACTATAATATTACTATTTATTGATGACAAAGATTGAAATCATTAGATTCGCCCAAAGAGATTTAGGATCTACAGAGGGTTATCAGAAGAAATGTCAACTTGTCTCACTGATGCCTACATGCAAAATGACATACTGTAAAACGGGTTGAATAGAGACGCAGGGGGTGAAAAGAGATGCAGGGGGGTGAATAGAGACGCAGGTGGTGAATAGAGACGCAGGGGGTGAATAGAGACGTAGGGGATGAATAGAGACGCAGGGGGTGAATAGAGACGCAGGGGGTGAATAGAGACGCAGGGGGTGAATAGAGACGCAGGGGGTGAAAAGAGATGCAGGGGGGTGAATAGAGACGCAGGTGGTGAATAGAGACGCAGGGGGTGAATAGAGACGTAGGGCATGAATAGAGACGCAGGGGGTGAATAGAGACGCAGGGGGTGAATAGAGACGCAGGGGGTGAATAGAAACGCAGAAGGTGAATAGAGACGCAGGGCGTGAATAGAGACGCAGGGCGTGAATAGAGACGCAGGGCGTGAATAGAGACGCAGAGGGTGAATACAGAAGCAGGGGTGAATATAGATGCAGGCGGTGAATCGAGTCAAATCTTTGAAAGGGATTTTAACGTTCTATTAATATGATATGTTACCAACAAGTACTCTATTTTATTTACTTAGTTATAGTCAAAAACTTGACAACGAGGTAAAGTACATAGAACTCAAATAAATACATCTTAATTTTAAATAAAAAATAATTCTACACTGGCCTGCAAAAATAAGTACTACACTTTTAAAATTTCATTTTTTTTTAAACCTTAGAAGTTAGAGATTTATTATAAAAAAAACGTTTTATAGCAATTTTTATCAGCTTTCTTTGGAACTATAGACAAAATTAAACTCTTTTTCGAGTCCTTTTTGTTTCGAAAGTATATCTTGTGTACTTATAAAGTTATTACAATTTTAAAGTGTGAAACTTAGTTTTGCAGGCCAGTTTAGTTTTTATTTAAAATTAAGATGATAATTCGACGTTATTGGCAACATACGAGTACCATATAGTGAGGGCAGGTCTAAGAATTTAAATCTTTGATTAATACAAGTGCTAAATATACCATTTTCGTGATACTTACTTTTTATTTTTTAGGAAAAACTTACTCTTGATAAAATATTAAGATAAATAATTGAAAAACGACATTGTGCGCATTATAATTATACATAAAGGTAAAGCACACTTATCAGAGCCGAACGAAGCAAAGGAACCGTAAGAATCGAATTTTAAAATTACTTGTATAAAATCTTATGAAAATTCGCGCACTATTCGGCCGAATTGGACGAATAAATAATGTTATACGTATGATAGAATGTTTCGTTCAGCGCAGTCGAATCTTTCGGCGCGGACAAGTTAGTATGCGTTTACCTTAAGATACCGCTCGAATAAGCTAGCTCAGCTGGCTTCGGGTCGGTATGATTTGATTTTGGCGAGAGAAACAATATTTTTTCTAGGCCAGCTTCCACTAAAAACGATAGATGGCGCTGTACATGACTTAATGTAAAAAAATTGTTTTCGGTGTCCGCTCATAGCCAAATGAAGTTTTTACTTGCAGCAGATATCAGTGTCCAAATATTCGGTGCCAGGTCGTATTTTATAGAAATTAAGTATAGCCAAAACGAAAAAAGTAAATTGCAATGCAACAAAAACGCAAATCGAACGAAGTTTGAGGAACGCACACAGAATAGGGATGGAACACTTTTGAAAGGTTATGAACGCCAGCTCCACACGGCCAAACAATATTTTTAACACTGGTCGTGTAGAGCGCCATCTATCGTTTTTTGGTGAAAGGTGGTCTAGACTTAAACTCATTACCGAATCGAATATGCACCCGATTGCTCAACGATACTCCATTTTCATTCTACTCTATGTTCGCTAAACGAAGCCACAGTGACGCCATCCACAATAATTCATTTAAAACACACATCATACAGACTAATGTAAATAATTATTTATTTAAGAAAGCTTTGGTTTAGTGTACACGTTACAAGTTACAATACATAATTTATTTTTACGGAAGGCTTTCTTTAATATTTGACAGTCGTTACGGGTAGTTTAAAAGGACGAAAGTTCAACAACTAGTCTTACTTACTAATCGGGTTATGGAGGTCAGATAGGCAGTCGCTCTATGTAATAATGGTATTCAGCTAGATCCAGAATTACGTATTAATGATAGTTTTAAATAAGTTGAAAGGGAATCGACTGTCTTTTTATGGACGTGTGATGAGGAGGGACGAATCGCATGCGACTAAAAGAGAGATGAATATAAATGTTGATGGATGGAGAGGGAGAGGAAGACCAAAGAAACGATGGATGGATTGTGTGAGGAATGATATGAAAGATAAAGGAGTAAATGATGCCGTGACGTCTGACAGAGGAGAATGGAAGAAAAAAACGTGTTGCGCCGACCTCAAGTAACGGGACAAGGGCAGGAATATGATGGTTTTAAATCCGGCCTTATGTGTATAGAATCAATGAATAATAAGGAATTCATTACACATATCGAAGCGGACATTGCCACCGTGCTGAACTAAATACACCTGAAAATAAGACCTACTTGGGAGTATACTCTTTCAAACAATTTTTTTTTTTCAAATCGGGGCAGGCTATCGATAATTATGTGCTGAACACACATAAAAATAGATTCCGACGAATTGAGAACCTCTCCTTTTTTTTGTAAGTCAGTTTAAAAAGGGCCGCGGGTATACGAAGGTAACTCACTGGTTCCTCGACGATGAAAATGTGATAGATCCCAGAAAAGCCTTCCGTAAAAAAAGTAAAAAAAATAACATTATGCAATACAAAAGCACACCCTTCGTATAATTAAAAGTTTATTATTATATGAAAAAATTTAATAATTTATTATGGCAAGATAAATAGTCTTGTCAAGCTTTTAAATAATTATAAATTCTTAATGTATGTTATTAAACCTTTAAAAATCCACGACTGGCCAAAAAGAATCCTAAGAATGATAGTTGTGATTTGATTAAGGTGAAACCGTCAGAGTAGCCCACGAAATTCAAATTTTCTTACCTTTTTCAATTTTCAGGTCAGTGTCAGGTTGTACTGAGTTATAATTATTAAAATCATCAATACAACCCTCTAACGGCCATTTTCAATAAGTTACTAACAGGTAACGGAAGGTTGCTATCTCCGTCTGTTTGACATTTAGCTTACGGACCGTTAGAAACAAAACGTCACAGAAAAGCTTTCTTTGATTTTTTTATGAATCAAGTGACAGGTAGGTGACGCGGATAGGATATTTCAAGCGAACTTTGTTTATAGAAACACCGATAGCTACGACCGTAGGCATATTAACCAACAGTTATACGTAATAAGTTATAGAAAACGGTCGTAAGTTCATTTAACCCTATTGAACGACTTTTTCATCAAATAGTCATTCAATGGGATTAAACGAACTCAAGAGGGTTGTATTCATGATTTTGATGATTATAGTTCTTTAAATACATACGTATTTTTTGGCCGGGTATCATATTTTGTTTAATATACAGCATAACACTGGGCGGCAAATTGGAAAAAAACGTAAGAAAATTTGAATTTCGCGGGCTACTCTTTATAAAAAAAGTATCTATGTAGTATAATTATACACTATCTGGTGTCCACGACACAGGCCTCATTGCTTAGTAGTAATGTGTCCAGGGATATTTATTTACGGCGGTTTCATTTTAAACAGTTTTTTTTTAAGTTGGTAGCAGTTTGCTCAGCAAATAAATAGAATAGTAATAAAAACACACATTAAAATGACTTAAAAAATAAAAACATAAATTACAGGCAAAATGGAAAAATTGGAATAAAATCCTTGGAATACCTATGAACGCTAATATGCGTCAAGAAAAATATATTAGTTTCACACATTACGACTATTTGCCTATTCTAACCCTAAGGGAATAAGACTGAATATGCTGTGGCAAACATGTCCAGTTATGCCAAAATGGGGTAACCCCCAAACTTATTATCATCATCATCATCAGCCTATTAATGTCCCCACTGCTGGGACACACGGCCTCCTCTCTATGAGAGAGAATGGGCTACAATCCACCACGCGGGCCCAGTGCGGGTTGGTAGGTGTCACATGTCTTCGAATTTTTTGGTCCTAGAACATGCCTGTTTCCTCACGATGTTTTCCTTCACCGTTTTGAGAGCAGTGGTGATGAAATAAATAACACAAAGTAATGCGCCTGCCTGGGTTCGAGCCCACGACTTACTGTTCGTAAGTCGGGGCCGCCACCACTGGGCCACCGCCGCTCCCTAAACCCCAAACTTATTATAATGGAATTAAAAATACAGTCAAAATATCATCATTTTTCTGCCCATATTCCAATTTCTAAATACATTTAAATATTTGGAATCGGCGCAGCATGTCTTCTTATTCAATATTTTTTTATTTCTCGTCGAGCTGTTTGTATAATTTTTAAGTTACCCATCTAACTTCTTCTTTTTTTAATTTATTTTATCACAAACACTACTAACATTACAGGGAAATCCTATCCTTTTGTGTAGTCTTTCATGTTTTCGCTGTCTAAATTTCAATTGCATAAAAATAACAAGTGGAAGTCTCCTAATCAAGCAATTTCTTGCTTAAGGTGGATGCTCCAGGGTAGCCCGCGAAATTCAAATTTTCTTACGTTTTTTGAAATTTGCAGACCAGTGTCAGGTTGTATGGTGATAAAAATAAATTTGACCTTGTAAAAGTCATTCCTGCACCTTTATGCGCTTGGAGGGTTGTATTAATGATTTTGATGATTATAATTCTGTAACTACATACGTGTTACAGCCGCGAATCGTATTTTAATCAACATACAACCTGACACTGGCCTGCAAATTGCAAAAAACGTAAGAAAATTTGAATTTCGCGGGCTACCCTGGAGCATCCACCTTAAAAGGTGATCTCCAATAATATGTATCCAAAAGCCCATTGTAATTGAAATAAACGTTTTTATTTATTTTCGTCACCTCACTGGAGTTACCCAATATACATCCAAAACGTATACTATAAATATTTGTAAAATATTTTGCTTTAATATTCTAAAGTTCTATCTATGGAAATTGTTGGAATATTTTTATTAATCTTATAACCCTGTATAGGGGATGTGAAGGTGAAGTGGCCCGAAAGTTTGACAACCAGTCTTACCAAGGAGTATCGTATTACCCAGTACTAACTGGGTAGTGGAGGTCAGATAGGCAGTCGCTCCATGTAAAATACTGGTATTCAGCTGCATCCGGTTAGACTGGAAGCCGACCCCAACATAGTTGGGAAAAGGCTAGGCAGGTGATGGTTTGGTGGATTTTGGCACAACTGGAAACATTATATAATGCTGGTTTGACACTAATTACGTAATTATGCGCCTAAACACGTACACAAATCTACGTTTTTATACAATATATGTTTGCCCGTTTTATAGAACACTAAGCGATACTTTGCACATTGCAATATTGGAATATAAACTCTTGGCACTAAGGTTGAAATTTTCAAAGAGCACTTTTTTTTACGCATTCACATAGGTACAGCGTAGTGTTCGTGAAAACGAGCGTTTATATCAAAACGCTATACTTAATTACAGATAAGCAGTTAAAAATACATTTTACTAAAATGGGATATTTTGAAACCAAACAAGGCCAATATTGACGCCGCATTAAAAGGCTTTTTTGACGTCAATATTAAATATGTTTGACCCTAATGCTTGATTTCGAGACTAAAAAGTATCATTTGTTTAGATTACATCTTAAAATGGCAAAAAAATTCAGTGGTTTTCCTTATAATATGGAATATTCCGAAATAAAGGCGAGATTAGGAAATAATACTTTAAAATTCAAGATATTATTTTAGTTTACCCTTATAAGCTGAAAGCCTTTTCAATTAAATCTGTTGTCGAAATCCATGTCAACATACAAAGTGTAATAATTCATGTAAAAAATTGTCTAAATGGGACATTGTACACACAGCGACCCATCAAGCCCACTGGTGGGTCCAGCGGGAATTGATTAAAATAATTAAAAGTTGTTCCCGTTGGCCCCACCGCGCCGTTTGCACCGGTGGGGCCAGCGGGAATTGATTAAAATAATTAAAAGTTGTTCCGTTGGCCCCACCGTATTTTTTGATTGCATCTATTCCTAAAGACAGTCCATTTTTTGTGAATGTCAAGAACTCGCAAAATAATAGTTGTGCAGTTTCATGGTCCAAGACACCACGAGAGGTCTTGTGTTTATTATGTTAAACCTGTAAAACCTTATTTAAATAGATCAGATTTGATTTTCATTGATTACACTTAGTTCGGCAGCAGAAGTAATGATCAGGCTATCAATAAAAGAAAACAAGAACAACAATTTTAGATTTCGAGTAAATTTTCACACGGTAAAATATTCTACGTTGACTTTTTAAAAATATTGCTTAAAAACTTGTTACTTTTAAGCATTACATACAATGGCAGTATTTTCACAATACTCATGGTCTGTTTTACTAGCTCTGAATGAGTTTCGGTTAATTTTTCAGTCAGATATTAATTATTAAACGGGGAAAAATTAAATTAGCTAGTAAGACTCGGCAGATGTAAACTAAACTAACTAACTTAAACTAAAAACTTAAAAAATGGCGTCAAAATACTCCTCCTCAACGCTGTCAACTGGTAATGTCCCCAAGAGACTGGCGGCGTTACCACATAAAACAGAAAAAAAATATCTGATGCAGTTTCCTTGTTTTTAGGGTTCCGTACTCAAGGGTAACCAACGGGACCCTATTACCAAGCAACCGCTGTCCGGCCGTCTTTCTATCAGCGGGTAGGTAGATAGTTGAAAATTTGTAACAAATATTAATTAAAAATTTAAGGGGCTCCCCAACTACGATGGTACGGAACCGACTCGCACTTGGCGGGTTTTTATTTTATTTTACATCTTGTTTTTAACCGATATCATTTAAAAAGTATGTAGGTACTTCATCAAATCATTTTTATGCACAGTTTCTCTAGCTAAGTAATTGTGACCCCGTATAGTAGATATTATTACCTATCCAAAGATAGTAAAACAGGCCTAAAATATAATTATTCAGACATTTCATACAAACATTTCATCATTTTTTCTTCTTCTTTTTGGAAATATATACGGAGGCAAGTTCAGTCAGTTTACTTCTTCAGCTTTTCCTGCAGCCAATCAGCTGTGAGCTCGTCTATCTCTCTTACTTCTAGCAAACGTGGGGCGCCCACCGTTGCTGCTAATGCTCTTTGGGTGCCTGCGTACATGACCTGAAAATGTAAAGAATACAAGGTATAAACGGATCATGGAGTTTCTTGCCCGTTCTTCTCCATAGAGATTTACACTAGGGAATGGGTAACTACAGTACTTTCACAGTTTTTAGTTTCGCCATGTCCGTCTGTCTGTCTGTCCGAGGTTTTGCTAAGAGACCGTTAGTACTAGAAAGCTGTAATTTTGTAAAGGTGTGTACATCAATAACGCCGACAAAATGGTAAAATAAAATTTTGGAAAATATTTTTTTTTAGGGTAGCTCCCCTACATGTGAAGTGGGGATAAATTTTTTTTCGTCGTCTACCCCATCGAGTGGGGAATCGTTGATTAGGTCTTTTAAAATGACTTAGGGGTTGCTAATACTAATTTTCGATTTAATGCTCCATTTACGAAATATTAAACTTTAAAGTGCGAATTTTTGTCCCAGTAGCCCCCCGCCCCCCCTCTAAAAGCTAAACTGCTGGCTTGAAAAATCTGGAAAAATTCATGATAGTGCATTTCATGAACTTTAAAACTATAGCGGTTAAGATAACTTTATTAGTTTAGCAGTAATAGTAGTTGAACTTGGGTGTTGGATAATTTTGCATATATATAAAGTGCCGAAGATGAAGTAGTTGCTTGTTTATAACGGGTGAAGACTTGCATTGAAAAACCAAATCTAACATATAACGGGCTACTACGGAACCTTACACTGCGCGTTGGCCGACACGCACTTGGCCGGTTTTTTTATGTCTTGTGACTGGGAATGTAGCTACATTTAATTTTCATCTTTTCTTTCTTTCTTTTTTTTTTCCTTTTTCTTTTCCCTTTTTTTCTTTCTTTTTTTTTCTTTTCCCGGATTGCAAACTAAATTCACGAATCTTCCCGATGGACATTTTCGATATTGAATTCGTAATACTGAACTGCGTAAATATATTTAATTCCGATTATCCTCGTCGCCAATGGAGAATAAAAGACGTGCTTCCTTATTAGCGTATATTATGAGACTGGCGGTCAAAGAGTATAATAATAATATGGGAGAAGAGAGCCCTCTTGTGCCATTTTGAAGCATCCGATTTGAAGCGCCCTCTGGATTTCTTAACGAGAACTAAGGCTCTATAGATAGCTATAGGTAGATAGGAATGTATGTATACCTTCCTACGTATAGGTCTATATTTGTTCACCTATAACTGATCATTCAAGTTTTTTTTGTTTTTTTTTTGCAAATAGCAGCTGTTTTGCTGTGTTTGTTTACGTCGTATGTTGTTCATAATGAAATTTGCGAATACATCATTTAATGATGATACATTCTAATACGAGCCATCTTTTAATTCGCGAATTGCATTTTGAATCACATAAATACGATGTAAACACACCTTCTATTTGCAAAAATCAAGAAAGAATTTCGCCGGCCACATTTATATTTGAACAGAATTGACAGTTACACAGAGAATTTGTATATAATTAAACATAAAATGGAAAAACGAAACACATTCAAGCGCAAGCGCAAGTTGCGGCAGCCATAATATATCATGATCTGTCAAATGACCAATTTGTTCGAGACACCATTGTTTAACTATTGTGTCTACTTCGTGGACAGATCAAGGGGATGTTGCCAGATTATTTACACAAAATAGGATTTCCAAGACAAGGTTGTGGTATAATTGATAATACGAAACAGCCTTGAAATTTAAAAACGTGATAATTTTTATGGAAAATGTAATAATTATTCTCTAGAAAACTACTTTAAATTAAATTATAGAACTTATTTTACCTTCATAATTGAACAGAGACATCTATCGTTAATTATGAGATATTTCGTTTTTAGTTTATTGGTTAAGAAAAGTAGATGGCGACTCTTTCTTCACTGAAGTTGTGCATGTTCCCCCCTGCTGGCGGTTAACAATTACCCTCAACATTCGTTACAATATACAACAGTTTCGACAATTCAAAAGTGCCTGTAACCGACCTACTTTAAATAAATGCTTTGATTTCGATTTTGACATACCTGTAACTCCATGTGCGCGTCTCGCGGTGTATAGAATATGAAGCACATAGGGAACGACACCCGTCCGTCATCATGGTCCAGTTTGTAACTGAAAATGTACGACAAATATATTTATTAAACTGTGACAACAATATCAACAACGTCATTTGCGTAGCCTTTTTCCAGCTATGTTGGGGTCAGCTTGCAGTCTAAGCGGATGCAGCTGAATACCAGTATGTTACATGGAGCGACTGCCTATCTGACCTTCACAACCCAGTTAGTACTGGGTAAAATGTATTCCTCGTAATTTCGCTTTGATTGATATCACAATGTGTACGCAGGGTACGCAGGGTACCTATTTGTGTCTGCAGGGTTTAAAGTAACGTAACACGAAGGGGATGGCGGGGTCTAGTGACGACGTGACTTATGGACGGACAGATAGACGGAGGACAGGGCGAATCAGTAAAGGGTTCCTGTGTGTAAAGCAGCCGAGCGGTGCAAGCAGGAATAGTCCTTACGGTGATCAAATGCAACTTTAGTTGACTGTACATCCTACTATTAATTATTTATCCTACTATTAATATTATAAATGCGAAAGTTTTGTGAGTATGGATATTTGTTACTCTTTCACGCAAAAACTGCTGAACGGATTCGGATGAAATTTAGCACACATAAATAAATAAATATCGCCGGACATTAACAGAGAGCAGGGAGAGGAGGGCAGAGCAGCGGTGGCCCAGTGGTGACGGCCCCGACTTAAGAACAGTAGGTCGTGGGTTCGAACCCAGGCAGGCGCATTACTTAGTGTAATTTATTTCATCACCACTGCTCTCAAAACGGTGAAGGAAAACATCGTGAGAAAACCGGCATGTCCTAGAACCAAACATTCGAAGACATGTGACATCTACCAACCCGCACTGGGCCCGCGTGGTGGATTATAGCCCATTCCCTCTCATAGAGTGGAGGCCTGTGTCCCAGCAGTGGGAACATTAATAGGCTGATGATGATGATGGACATTAACACACAGCGCCATCCAGTGCCACACTAAGCAACGAGGTTTGTGTCGTGGACACCAGATAGTTGATATACTACATAGATACTTTTTGTTTGTAAATACATACTCATTACACATATAAACATCCATGACTCGGAAACAAATGACCATGCTCATCACACAAACATTTGTTCCAACCGGGATTCGAACCCGGGACCATAAGATACTTTTTACGCCATGGGACAAATATCAAACTTAACGCAGGCGAAGCCGTGGACAGAAGCCAGTGTAATACAACAGTTTCAGTACACTCACCTGTACACAATAAACCGCGGCTGGTGAGATGGCAATATATCCTGCAGCTCCTCTAACTCAACATTCTCCAACTCCTCATCCACCTCTAACGTCTGTTTCTCTCTGTTCACCTAGAAATTACAGAGATTTAACATCATCACACAGACTTAAACATAGTCTGAACAACAATAAAGCGGCATACCCACCGCGGCGCACGTGTGTTAAGCTTTGCTTTGCAAGAAAATATATGTGATTGTGTCCATTGCAAACCACGGGCATGCTAAGCATGAATTGACGTCATTAGTGCATGCGTGGCTTGCTCGAATAAGGTGCTCACATAGCTCACACGCTATGCATGCGGAACACGCTATACACAAATAGTTACCCACAAGGCATGCCGCGGTGGGCCACGCACGCTACTGTTGGTCTTAGTCGTGGGCATGTTGCCATGGAAATGTAGACCGTAGTAGGTACTGCAGAGGAAACATAGACAACAAATAATCCATGCAGCTAAAATGCGCGGCGTGCACTGCTGTGGGTTTGTGCCTTAATATACCCATGTGTAATACCTAACTTGATTTTTAATGAGTGTCCATGGAGTTTCTTGCTCATTCTTTTCCATTGAAGGCTTTGGAATGGACAACTACAGTACTTTCACAGTTATTATGCCTTGTGGCTGGAACTGGTCCATCTATGCCAATAAATAGAATTGAAGTGTCTGCTTGTGATTTTAAAATAACAGCTTATCACTGAATGGATATGAAAGTGGGAATATACGGTTGGTCTACCGTCCTACCCTCTGTCTACCGTCCGTTCCTTATCTCCAAAATGGCAGAACCAATTTGACGGGACTTCTACTGGCAGATAGCTGATCAGTTTATGTAGTAATATAGGCTACTTTTATTTTGTAAAAATGATTAGGGTTCTGTGCAAAAGAGAAAATTGCAGACATGACACACATACAGATAAAACACAGCACCCCCTTCTTGTAAGTTGGTCCAATATTATGTTTAAAGTTTACTTAGAATGTCAATTCACTATGAATCATTCGGATCAATAAAATAATAAGCAAATCCTGTGCCAAGTACTGTAGGTATCATTTTATGACGTAGGTAAGTAAGTCCGGAGATACGGTTGAATGACTCAGATTTAATGAAGCTCATCAATCCAATGCAATAGGAAAAATACCATCAAATAACAAGTTTACAAGAAGAGGAATAGTTATAGGAACTTTATAGATAGATATACCGGATATATGAATAGGGGAAGTAGTAAATTAAACATTGAAAATACCTTTAGTATAAGCGCAGAATTGGACGTGTGTTTCTGAAATCTGAACTTCTTTAACACTTCCTTCACATCGTCTGTTATGTCACAAACGTTCACATTATGTGCCGACATGTTTATTGTTTGAGTTTACTTTATAAAAGTATAAACAATAAATAAATACAGGAAATATCCGCAGTGTTGTTTACGTCGACAGTGACAAGTGAGTGACGTCAACGCCCTTGACAACGATAGAGGTGGGAAGTGTTCATGGTTCAATAATTAGTCTATCGATTACAATTGTCAATAAAATATTTTAGTCACGGACCTTTAAAAAAAAGGCCTTTTTTTATAGGTCCATGACTTTAGATATAAGAAAAATAAAAAAGGTGACTTTATCACGAATGAAGGCTTAGACCCAGCAGTGCGTGAAGTCGTACTGTGGATAATTATGAATGATAATATGTTTTTTAGGTTTTTTCTAAATATTTAAAAATGTAATGAATTTGTATAGAAACAAATATATAAATAATTTGTTGGTTAGTTGGTTAGTCCGTACATTTGATCGAACTTAAGTCTTTCGAGCTAACTAAGTTGGCAGAATGCATCAGATGAGCCATGATAAACAAAACATGTTTATTGAATAATCTTCGTTGAATATTAGTACTGCTGTGAATTGTGATACAGGCTGTGAAACACATAAACTCTCTTGAATTGCCTTTACAAGGTTTTGACTACGAAAACAAAGGAAAAAAATTACCTATAACACACTTTGACTTGAACAATCTTTTTGTTCAACAAAAATTCCAGTCGGACGATCTTTCGCCAAAGAACCACTCTACTAACTCGTTCATAAACCTGAAACGTTTAATGAAACTGAGTTCCATTTAATTTTCCTACTACCATAAAATAAAACTAAACACAGAAATAAGTCTTGTGTTATTGAGCTACACTTATTTAATGATTTCGATTAATCGAAATATAAGATTATTCATTACGTAATGGTTGCGAAAATATTTTGGAGGATTACTGTATTCGGAACGTAAATGTCAATATGACATATTGAAATGAAAAGTACATTTTCCTGCCTGTTCACTGTAAGACAATTTTTTGTTAAAATATCAACAAACAAACTATAATAATAGTTTTGATAAATTTTAAGTAAACTAGCTTCTTCCGTTGAGTGTTTTATATCAATTTTAACATCAATTCTGGTGTATAAACGTGAAATATCCAAAGGTGTTTGACTGTGATAAAAAGTAGTTTATAATTTTATCGGTTTTCTGCAATAGTGTATGTTTAAGCGGCCTAAATAAAGGTCAACAGCATTGTGGAGGATTCTGCAGTGCTTGTAAGTATCGTTAACCACTTGTATTTAGCGATAATTCTGACATAAACATAGCGTAAAGTAGCCTAATGAGAATTTCTGCGAAACCTCGATCGTAGGCAACTTTCTCATTGTATGTAAAGTTTATATTAAAAAAAAAATGTGCAAACGTCAGTTAAGATGGTCTATCGTTGGGTTTATCTGTAGATATAGTGCATAATTCGAAGAGATTACACAATTTTAAAGGATTAACAGGTATTAGATAAGAAATCAGAATTAAATCTCTAGACGTCCCAATGATATCGCCTTTGTGAAGAGTTAGTGACCTAAATATGTTAATGAGAATGTGGTGGACCTTGATTTATCAGTGGAACATTTTAATACTGAGATTTTATGGTCAATATCAGTTGTTTACCATAATATACTGATCAGAAGGGGTAAATAGAGATCTTTTAAAATTATTTCATGCAACAAATAGAATCAATGTTTAAAAAAAAACATTTTAATTTTCTTAAAAAACACTAGTTAGGGTTTAGAATAAAACCACCAAATTATCAGTAAGTAGATGAACTCTTTAAGGGTATGTGTGCTAACTGCCTGGGATAAGTGGGGAGTACTCAAAGGACGGATCCTTAAAGCTCATGCTACGTTTATTAGTATATCACAAATACTATTGCAATTTTGCATGCTATTATTATAGTTGAATGTGCCCTGCTCTAAAATATTTTTGTAACATCCTTTATGTACTACATAATATGTTAATAAATATACTTACTTACAAGGACTAGGCTAGGCCAGTCCCACATGAATCTAACAAATATTCTGCCCCAAAGACCCTTTCCCCTCAAGGCACCCACAGATTAGATTCAGAAATTAAAGTCCGGTTAAGCAGACAACAACCTCTCAGGTAGAACTGCGAGATGCCATTTGAAAAAAAAAGCCCTTTCCCATTCTGAAAATAGACTGCTTCCTTGAGATAATGTTTAAGTATGTTTATTTTAAAACTCTTGTTTATGTTTTCACTTGCTTGTGCTTATGGAGCTCGATAATTGTCCCACTTGAACATACTACTGAGATAAAAGGTATCATATGTGTTAATTCAGGTCATAAACTATCTCTGTACTAAATTTCATTCAAATCCATTCTGTAGTTTTTATGTGAAAGAATAACAAACAAACACACATACAAACTTTCGCCCTTAGAATATTAGTGTGATTGTATTTAGTTTGATTTTGCCGGTTGTGAGGTTGCCTTACATTCTTATGAACAAAATAATGTTTGTGTGATGAGCATGGACATTTATTTCCGAGTCATGGATGTTTATATGTATAATAAGTATGTATTTACAAACAAAAAGTATTTATGTAGTATATCAACTATCTGGTCTGCACGACACAAGCCTCGTTGCTTAGTGTGGCACTAGATGACGCTGTGTGGCCAATGTATGTTGTCCAGCGATATTATAATTTCGTTTATTCATTTACATTCTTATCTTATTACATTTATAAGTATTTCTTAAAATAAAACGATACAAAATAAAACACTTAATAATATAAAAAAAACCGGCCAAAAGCGAGTCGAACTCGCGCACCGAGGGTTCCGTACAAACTTTTTAAAGGACAAACTTAACTTTGCTGTTCGATCCCTAGAAACGGCTATTGATCAAACTGCAAATAATAAGTTTGTAATAGTAAAATCGCCTTTTTTTGTTATTAAACTACATATTTACGGTTCTCAGACTTTTCCCTTTACATGTGCTGTAAGACCTTGCTTTTTGCCAAATTTCGTGGCTCTAGGTCAACGGGAACAACCATATAGGGTTTCGACCCAAAACCTATAGGGTACTTCCGGTTGACCTAGAATTTTCAATTTTGGTTAAAAGCAAGGTCCTACAGCACAAGTAAAGGGAAAAGTCGGAAAAATAAAGAAAGGGAAAAAAAAATGTTGGTAAGTACTTACAAGTTTTCCCGAAATACTAAATTTGCCCATATCTTTTTATCGTGTTGACTCTGGACCTTGATTTTTATACATCTAATAGGGACTATAGACCTCAGTATATGGTATAAATTTCAACTTCCTAGGTCCACCCGTTCCTGAGAAAATCGGTGGTGACAGACGGACAAGAAAGTGATCTTATAATGGTTCCGTTTTTTCCTTTTGAGGTACGGAACCCTAAAATCATATTTTTTTAAAACTTGTCTGTCTTTTTATTCCGGTTAATCTCCCACCAATTCCTTTTGAAGCAAGACTGACTTTTACTTTTTCATGTTTTAAGAAGTATCCTAGGATACTTTTATTTTAGGTATAAAGATACTGTGTAAAAAAAAAAATTAAAACCCATGAAAATGTTAAAACTAACAAAATCCGAACCTTAATTCTTTTTGTAAATTATAAGTGGCCTAAGTTACATCTCATAACATTCGCTATCTGCTTGCGATCCAGCCGTTCGGAGATCAGCCGAAACAAACAGAATCACGGGCAAAAATGATTTACTTAAAAAAAATATGCATTCAATAAAAAACTGTTATTTAGAAATTACAAACAGATACCTCAATTTTATTTATTTGAATAATTTAGATATTTACATTGAAGCAGTTACTGATACATAGTCAAATATTATGAATACATTATTGCTGATTTTGATACATTCTGATTAATCCTCGATTTAGGAAAAGAAATCTGACAGCTAAACAAAAAGACAATAGGAATATTTTTATTGTGATGAATACTGCATATGTTTAGAGTTCAAATCTTCATTGATTACTGCTGCAAAATTTATAAATAGTCCATTCATACGTTTTCGTCTTTTATGACGATTTTTTAAATACGAAAACAATCTTGAACTGCTTACTAAGGAAATTGGACATGAGTGTAAGGCAGAGATGTAACTAATAGTAGTTTGTTTTCGCCTTGAAAAAAGTTAAAGATGAGACCTCCAGACAAACTGCGTTAATGGTATACCACGCCTATGTTTGCTCTATCATCAGATATGGAATCATTGTCTGGGGAAACTCTTCTGAAGTTACTAGGGTATTGTTAGCTCAAAAAAAATGCATACGCTCAATCTTCAATATGGACTGGACTGATTCTTGCAGACCAGTGTATAAATCACACAACCTTCTCACAGTTCCTTGTATTTATATTTATGAAATTGCAAAATTTGTCAAAACTAACACTTCACTTTTTGAACTGAAAAACAATATTAATAAACGTACAGTTACACAGTATCTGCTTACCATGCCTGTACCTAGGATTGAATTATTTAGACGTAATTGTGTGTATATGGCTCCACTGATCTTTAACTCTCTACCTAACTTTATTACTGATCTTCCGTACAGAAAATTCTGCATAGTTCTGAAAAAATGGCTTATTTCACATAGCTTTTATTCCATAAATGAATTTCTCAAAAAATCCAACTGTCATTCTTACCATTACCGGAATGTATTGTAGAATTTGTAGAGAATTACTATTATAATAATGTTGATTTGTTTGTTTATTAAAAAATATTTTATAATCCTTCTGTTGAAAATTTGCTTGTTTGGTTTTTTGTTTTGTGTGGTGTAACTTTGAAACACCCTGGCCTTAGTTGCCTAATTTAAGGTTTGTTTCACATTTAGTTAAATTAGCATCTAAAACTATTAATGTTTGCATGCCAATTTTATGGCGAAATGTGTCATTGCTCTATATATTATTTTTACCATCTTTTGTACCACATTTATTGCAAATAAATAATTTTGACTTTGACCCACATTTCGCCAGTTATGTTAATGTCCAATGTAATAGGGAGCGATCCTATTGCCATCAACCAAGTGGAAAAATCCATTAACACTTTGCCCGATCCGGGAATGGAACCCAGGACCTCATACTCAAGACACGGTGGAGGTCTGCCCCGCGTGGGCGGAGCACCGCCGTGTCCTCGTAGCGGCGATCGGCGGCGGCGACATCTCGCGCCCGGCCCTGGTTCAGTCCATGGTCCGGAGCGAGACGGAATGGGACGCCGTCACCTCCTTCTGCGAAGCAGTCATGCTTGCAGGCGGCGGAACGTGAGAGGGAGATAACCTCACGTCCCAGCCGCCGCGGAAGGCGCACCGGGCGTCGGAGGCCACGTGGGCGCGGGCCTGTGGACAGTGAGCTATGGGCTAGCTTGCCGTCCGTCCGTTTTATGACGACAGGCCGTGCGTTCGTGTTCCACTCGCCCCTCAAAAAATCACAATCACAATCGCCTCAACGAACACAAAGGTCGATGAAGGAACATGGATGGGTTTTAGTCAGTAAAAGTCTGACACTCCCTCCCGCTCCGCCCAGAGCGAAAGGAGTCATTTGATGATTTCCCAGCCAAAAAAAAAAAAAGTACTTACCTCAATACTCAGCAGTCGCGTTTGTGACCGATCGACTAATGGTGTGAAGTCATTGAACGTTTTAATTTCTTTGTTTCAGATTCAGTGATTAATAATGGGCTGGACTACCAGTGAAGTTTTGTTCTGATTTAAACTGTAAGAGGAAATAATATCACCATGTCTACTTCATGTAAGTATTCCTATTTTTTCTTTATCGTGTGATTAGTGCCTAACCTGGTGTCAGAGTATTTATGCCGCCCATGGGCCTCTGACTTGGCTTAACATGCCGTCGAGAAATATCTCTCAGGCATGCTGGTTTCCTCACGATGTTTTCCTTCACCGAAGCAAGTGATAATTATACAATACGCACATGATTCCGAAAAATCAGAGGTGCGTGTCTTGGGTTCGAACTCGAGACCTATGACTTGGCAGTCCGACGATCACACCACTTGACTATCACTTAGTTTAGGTACATAAATCAGGGCAGTATTCTCTACTAGCTTTGGACCAGAATTTAACAATTAATTCGGGCTATACTCTGCTTGTATAATAATATTGTTAATTCTATCATGATTCGAAGAATTCCACTTAGACTGGAAACTATAAATGACGACCCGAATGGCGCAGCGGTTGTGAGGCTGCCTTACGCTCTTAGGGTCCCGGGTTCGAATCCTGGTTGGAGCAAATGTTTGTGTGATGAGCATGGACATTTGTTTCCGAGTCATGGATGTTTATATGTATAATAAGTATGTATTTACAAACAAAAAGTATCTATGTAGTATATCAACTATCTGGTGTCCACGACACAAGCCTCGTTGCTTAGTGTGGCACTAGATAGCGCTGTGTGTTAATGTTTAGCGATATTTATTATTATTTATAAATAGACCCTTATCTAAGCCGAAAGGCACTTGTTCTCCACGTCATTGCGATCATTTTTTAGTTCTAGACCATACCTGGGAACCTTCTAGTTACGGAAATATTGGGGGTCAAAGTTACAACTTTTTTTTAAATACTAGCTTTTAAGGTCATAACTTTACATTAAATACCTCCATAACCCGTTTACTATTAAGTAATTGCGTCCATAAGCACAATGATTTGAGTGCGTTACATTGATTTTTACCATAAAACGTGATTTTTCACCCCAAAAAAAAGTCGTTTCCCAGCAATAATTTTTGCGTAAAGTTACTTAGTTTGATGTACATAATGCTTGGTTGACGGCTTCGTGAAGAGTCCGTTTACACCCTGTATAGAGCAAATGCTAGACGGATAATGATTTAAGTCTTTTAATAAACATAGTTCTGTTATTAAATAGCGCTTGTTTATTTCGATAACGGTAGACCTTCGATCCGCGGTGGGCGTTAATTGTGTGTATGTAAATGTGTTTGAGTCATATTATATGTACATGCATGCGTAGGTAGAAGGATCTGTACCAGATAAGTAGGTGAATAACTATTACCATAAACAGGGTGTAAACCACCTCATCACGAAGCCGTCAACCAAGCATTCTGTACATCAAACTAAGTAACTTTACGCAAAAAATATTGCTGGGAAACGTTTTTTTTTTGGGGTGTAAAATCATGTTTTGTGGTAGAACTCAATGTAACGCACTAAAAACATTGTGCTGATGGATGGATTGAATAGTACGGGGGTCGTGGAGGTGTTTAAAGTAATTATCTTACATTAAAAACTTGTATTTAAAAAAAAACTTGTCAAAAAGTTGGAACTTTGACCCCCAATATCTCCGTAACTAGAAGGTTCCCAGGTATGATGTAGTACAAAAAAATGATCGCAATGATGAGGAGAACAAGTGCCTTTCGGCTTCGTTAAGAGGTGTTTTACACCCTTTATGTATATGCGGACTCTACCCCTGCTTAGATCTTCGGTAGGTACTTACCCTTTTTATTCTAGCCTTCTAGGCAAATTATAAACACGTTAAGGGGACTACAGGAGCTAAACGCGAGTTTTATAATGCAAAAAAGCATATGATTCACTGCAATAAACAAAACCAGAAAAATATATGATATTCTTCAGGATATATGCTAGTATGATAGTGTTTTGAAAACATAATACAACTAATTTGACTCGATAGAAAAAAAACACGAAGTTATCTCTAAAAATTTTGAAATAACGAGTAAAAACCATACATGCGATCATTCTGATTTTTTGGCAAATAATTCTACAAGCAACAATATTAGCTCATAGTGTTTTATTTTTTTAGTCTAATCAATAGATTTTTGTAAATCGCAAAAAAACACTCATTTCGGACTATTCGGCCCGCAGTGACTGACGTAACAACCACTTTGTAGTGCAAGCTGATTAGAACTTTATTCTAACAGGATTTCAAACGAAGTTTGAACCACCACAAATAGAGTTTCTAATTTAGCTCCTGTAGTCGCCTTAATGAGTCTTTTATAATCTAGATAATTATAGTGCACAAGGCACTGGGGTGTGCGCAGGCCTGATGCACTCTGTTCCTTTAGGGTGACGACGACACGATTACTGTCAGCCACGACTTTTGTCAACTAAAAACCAACGATAAATTAATCGTCACGACATAGCGGGAACGCGGCCTTACTCTCATAGTCCGATCGGACGGCGATCCGACACGACCGGATAGAGACCAGGCGCAGGACCAACGGCTTAGGGTTCTTACAGACAAGCGGCACGTTGCCAACGGCAGATAAACTGCAGCCGTCGCCACCTGTCGGCAGTCGTCGACACTTCAGCGGCTGCCGCCCGGCGTATCGACGGCAGCCGTCGAAAGGTGGCGACGGCTGCAGTTTATCTGCCGTTGGCAACGTGCCGCTCGTCTGTAAGAACCCTTAGCATGCTTTACTAGGCGGGGGTGTCATACCGTCAACTTCCAAACTCCGGGCTACTGAGGGACATTGGATTTCAAAGGAAAAACGCAATAGCACTTTTTGAATCGAAGCCAGGACTCCATCACGCTCAACAGTCGCGCTTGCGACAACGAAACCAACGGGGCTGTCGTAACAATCAAGTGAAGCAAGAGCTATTCGAACAGCTCGCCGTCCGCGTCCGTCCGGCTCATGACGACAGGCCGTCGACGGCGCGTTCGTGTTCCACGCGCGCCTCAAAGAGAGTCAGCAAGGGCCGATGCCTGCCGGGGCTGCGGGACTGTTCGAAAGAGATACCGTGGCCCCTGAACACAAAGGGCTAAAAAGGAACAAGGATGGGTTTTAGTCAGTAAAAGTCTGACACTCCCTTCCGCTCTGCCCAGAGCGGGAGGAGTCATTTGATGATTACCCATCCTAAAAAAAGGGCTATTGGAACATAACACAGTTTCTAACAGATTACAATAAATGATTAAGGAAAACATCGTGTGGAAACCGGAATGTCCTAGAACAAAACAATCTAAGACATGACTGTGATAATCACCGCAACAGGTGTGCGTGTATTCTCGTACACGAATTAAAAAGAGTATGACGTCATCATCCGTCTGCCTTTGCCTAACTATGTTGCGATCCGCTTCCAGTCTAACCGAATACAGATTATCGTCATTCTCTTGCCCATATCCCAATTTATTAGTGGTCGGCGCAGCATGTCTTCTTCTTCCATACTTCTCTATTACTCTTCATCTCAGCAGTCACCTCCTTTCTAGCCATATCATCCTTCACACAGTCCATCCATCGTTTCTTTGGTCTTCCTCTACTCATATACCCATCCACATTTATACTCAGAACTTTTTAACAAACCTGCAATCCAGTATTATTATACAGCATGGAATTTTTCAACGCCACCTGGAGGGCAAGTACTCTAAATACTGGAGATAACAAATCAGCGTTCACAGATTTTCGAAAATTCGTTTGCCACATTCGGGCATCGAACCCGATGTATCGACTAAAGTTCGAAAAAATAACATTTTGTACGTTTTTGACATCAATAGATAGGTTCAATCATATGGCTGAAATCTCTCTAACAAACATGAATTAAATGAAAGGAAAATCATTAAATCTAAAGAACAGTTATAAATTCAATGGGATAAATTCAATAAGATAAAGCACTTTCATCCGGGTTTCATGTTGGAACTTACTTATATTATGTAACAACTAAATGTACTATCGAGGACACTCCCGCCTGATCACCACTAAGCTTATTTTTGCTTGCACTTTCAACATAGGAACGCTCTTTAGCCCCGCCCCGTTGACTTTGTATAGATATAACGAATGAAAATATATCAATCGGCCGAGCGCACTGACGACGCACGCCAAACGAGAGTTATTGTTATTTTGCGCGCCAAAGTTGACGCTTTCCTAATAGGCCTAAACTTTAAGGGGGCGTGGCTCGGCGCCTCCGCATGATTTAAGCGAAAAAAAAATTAACTGATCAGGCGGAAAAGACCACGACTGTACACATGAATGCAATAAAGAGTTTGAGTTTAACATTTTCCTAATTCCTCCCCATCACATGTCCATACCACGACAACCGATGACCACACAACTTTTCAGTCACGGGCGCTTCTTTCAGACTTCTTATTGTATCCATTCTAGTGACACCACAGATCACCTCAGCCGTCTCATCTCAGCCACATGCAAATACCTTTCATTCATTCGAACCGAATGGCGCAGCGGTAGTGAGGCTGCTTTACGTTCTTAGGGTCCCGGGTTCGAATCCCGGTTGGAGCAAATGTTTGTGTGATGAGCAGGAACATTTGTTTACCGAGTCATGGATGTTTATATGTATAATAAGTATGTATTTACAAACAAAAAGTATACAATTATGTAGTACCTATATCAACTACCTGGTGTCCACGACACAAGCCTCGTTGCTTAGTGTGGCACTAGATGGCGCTGTGTGTTAATGTCTAGCGATATTTATTTATTTATTATTCCTTTTGTGGGCCAACATTCTAATCCATACAAGATAGCAGGTATAACCATCGTTTTATAAAAGCTGAATACTAGTATTTTACGACATCATTTATTGTTTTGTTACAGATGAGACTACTGAAATGCTGGAGAAAAAGCCTCCGTAAGTACTAGATATTTAATGTCTTATAAAGGGTGTAAATTTTTTGGGGCTGAAAAATCATGGTTTGTGGTAGAACTCAATGTAACGCACTCGAAACAAAACGACAAAAAAATGATCGAAATGACGGGGAGAACAAGTGCCTTTCGGCTACGTTACGAGGTTTTTTACACCCTTTATTTATTATCTCTAAAAATTTCACCAGCCTTACGCTATTTAAAGACCTACTCGTATAAAAGCTGATAATTATGAAAATATTTCACTATTGATTTATTGCACTCAATCCTCAGTCTGCTATCTCTTGATTGCCAATGAGCCGAAACTATCGCTCTTGTTAAGACAGATAATATCCTAAGGCCGATTGTCTTGGTATGCGAGTGTTGTTAGCAACATAATGTAGCGCCTGTAACCGCAGAAGGGGTAGGCAGAAACTACAGACCGCCTTTTATTGTGTAGGCATTGTAGTGGACATAAAGAGGATCAAGAAGTACGCTGGCGCCATCTATGAGGAAAATGAAGATCTAAAAATCTTTCATCGCTAGATTCATTCATTTACTGGAGCTTTAGGTTAAGCCGTGCTTGCCTTGGTTGGTCTGTGGATGGGTGACCACCCAGTACACACCGAGTTTCCATTGTGCCTCGGAAGCCACGTTAAGCCTTTGTTCCCGGCTGTCATTTGTAGATCTTTGACAGTCGTTACAGGTAGTCAGAGGCCCGAAAGTCTGACAACCAGTCTTACCAAGCGGTATCGTATTACCCAGTACTAACTGGGTTGTGGAGGTCAGATAGGCATTCGCTCTATGTAAAATACTGGTATTCAGCTGCATCCGGTTAGACTGAAAGCCGACCTCAACATAGTTGGGAAAAGGCTGGGCAGATGATGATATGTCTCTTGCTGGAGGCCTTACACTCACGGCACGGACAGCATAGAGGATAAAGGACAATTAGATTAATATAATAATAATAATAATAATACCAGCCTATACTGTCCCACTGTTGGGCAAAGGCCTCTTCTCAACCGAGAAGGCACGAGCATTGATCACCACGCTTGCTCAAGACGGGTTGGCGATTTCAGACTTATATTTCAGATTAATATAACGACCACTAAATTAATCGTCTCAGTATGCAATGTATTTACTAAATCTTCATGGTACTACACACCGTGCCACGAAAGATGAGACCTGTCACATCACTTGAAACGAGTGAAACTTTGTGGAAATCTTGATTATTTCTAAAGGTAAAACATTAAGAAGACAAAGTAGGAAGCTAGTTTACGACCTGTCAAAAGAAGTATTTCGTTACACAATTAACTCGTGTGACAGGTCTCATCTTTCGTGGCACGGATTGTACTCACAATGCGTCATTTTGGCAAAAGTAAGAGCGCCTGTCATTATTTTTCTAGCAACGTTTTAGTACTGTATCAACAGCATGTTGCTATTGTTTTCACAGTAGGCGTTTCATTTTGAGCTCTTTGACTCTGCACTTACGATTAATAAACCGACTACAAAAATAGTAGCCGTTTGCGTTCTGTAGTCCATGTTGTTGTCGTTTGCCCATGGGTAAACGACGTGCGTTTGTGTATTAATGATATGATGAATGACTCTTTGGTGTAGTAGTCACAAGCGCGACTGTTGATCATGAGGTCCTGGGCTCAATTCCCAGGTCGGGCAAAGTGTTATTGGGAATTTCTCAGTAACAGCCACGGAGTGTATGTTTGTGCCCGGTTGATGGCAGTGGCTCACCTTTTACATGAATCAGAATGTTTATTTGTCAACATAGGTAGTTACAGAGTGTGAGAGATGTTACATTTTCTTAAGTGCTCTATGTTTTGCCATTTAGCGTACAAATATTGTCATCAATTTAAATTAAATTCAGTTAATTACTTGCAACAAATACACTATATAAATCATGATCTGTCAAATGACCAATTTGGTCGAAACGCCATTGTTTAACTAATGTGTCTACTTCGTGGACAGATCATGGGATAAAGTTATAACAATACAATAAAAAAATCAAAGCAAGTCGATCAATAAAAATTTAAGAAATAACAAAAATGATAGAAGATAAAAATGTAGTAGGTAGTCTCAATTATAAATTTTTTAATTACAACAGGTATGTCAAAGAAATTAATATAAATCAATAAACTATTTCTACCATGTCAAAAATAAAATCTAAGGAAGTACATAAATGTTAAATAAGAATAAAAGTAGAATAATGTGACCAGTTACTGGCGAAATGTGGGCGTACCATTAGGTACACTTCTGCTTAACCTTTCGGGAGTTACAGGCGTGATGTTATGTTGTTTAGAAGATAGGGAGATGGGTAGAGGTCAAGTGTGTCAAATACAGGGTGTAAACCACCTCATCACGAACCCGTCAACCCAGCGATCTGTACATCAAACTAAGTAACTTTATGCAAAAATTATTGCTGGGAAACGACTTTTATTTTTTGGGGTTAAAAAATCGTGTTTTGTGGTAGAACTCAATGTAACGCACTCAAAACATTGTGCTGATGGGTGGATTGAATATTACGGGGGTCGTGGAGGTGTTTTTAGTAAAAATCTCACATTAAAATCTTGTATTTAAAAAAAAAAGTTGTCAAAAAGTTGGAAATTTGGCCCCGAATATCACCGTAACTAGAAGGTTCCCAGGTATGGTGTAGAACAAAAAAGTGATCGCAATGACGAGGAGAACAAGTGCCTTTCGGCTTCGTTAAGAGGTGTTTTACACCCTTTAGAGTTACTGTATTGTTTTAGACTTTCACGGTTTTTCACTACACTTAAAGTACTTACGGGATGATATCCGTGTTTTTCAACACGGATATCATCCCGTAAGTACTTTAAGTGTAGAGTTACTGTGTTGTGGAGGTCAGATAGGCAGTCGCTCCGTGTAACATACTGGTGTTCAGCTGCATCCGGTTAGACTGGAAGCCGACCCTAACATAGCTGGGAGTCCAACCGGGTGCCGCTGAAAACCAGTATGTTACATGTTGTTGCTGTTACGGTTATTGAGACACGCTACACCTCTTCCTTAAACTACTTGCCCGACATTCAAGCTTTTGACTTGTAACGACCGACGACGACGAAGATCTACAAATGATAACAGTGCTTCCCGAAGCACAGAGGGAACTTGTTATGTAATACATGGTGACCGATCCACAAACTGACCTCGGCAAGGGTTGCTCGAAGATTTACTCATGCGGTTGTTATTATTGCATATAGGTGTACTGTACACTTCAGAGAGCAGTGATGGCCCAGTGGTGGCGGCCCCGACTTACGCACAGTAAATCGTGGGTTCGAACTCAGGCAGGCGCATTACTTTGTGTAATTTATTTCATCACCACTGCTCTCAAAACGGTGAAGGAAAACATCGTGAGGAAACCGGCATGTCCTAGAACCAAACATTCGAAGACATGTGACATCTACCAACCCGCACTGGGCCCGCGTGGTGGCCCATTCCCTCTTATAGAGAGGAGGCCGTGTGTCCCAGCAGTGGGAACATTAAAGGCTGATTATGATACACTTCTTCCTACTTCTTTTGTATATTTATTACACCTCGTTTACACACAAACTAACCAACAGCTTGCTAAATCTTTATCTCCGTCATTGAGAACTCGAGACGAACGGATAGACATGATTGTCTCGGATTACATTTGATTTTAAACTTTAATTCAACTGTGATAGAGTTGGTATTTCATCAGCCGTCAGTTTTGACACGATAGTATGATCTAAAGCAGCGTAATCGGTTTAGTGATGTGCTGTTGTCGACAGGGGGCTGTCGATGTTTGTCTATTTTAAAGATTCTAATCTAACATGGTACGGAAATGCAGATTTTAAGCTTATAATTTCCTTTATTTATTTTCCATTCATATTTTGAACATTAAAAAAAAACCGTATAAAAACATTTAAAAAAATAAAAAAAAATGTAGCCCACCGGTATCGGGTACAGGGTCCAAGCTACCGGCGGGCAGGGCTCCAGAGAGAGGAACCTCCTAACAATGCTCACCGTGAGTCACCAGGAGTACCGCGGACAGAATCAAGCCCTTGATCCAGCTGCCTAACGAGAGCCTCCTCACTTCTTCAGATTATAATTATAAGTAAAAATAATTATCATCATCAAATAAACGTGTCTTCTTCTGAAATAAAAAAAAACATAAAAGATTGCAATGACAATAGGTAACCTTAGTCCTTGTCAAAGTGAAGTTTTCAATATCTTGTTCTCTTATTTCGTTATTAAACCAAGATTTCATTTGAGAGATTAAGAAAAGAATTAAAGTCATAAACCCCTTTCGAATAAAGTAAACCGGTATGCGTTGCCATTTCAATAACTTAAATGCCATGCAAGTAATGTAAAACTTTTTTAAGATTTCTCCTGCGAAGAAACCGTTATTTAACATACTTTTATTTTAAACATTGGTTAGTAAATAGTGTTGATAATAAAATGAAAGAAAGAAAGAAAACATATTCATTTGGCACATGCCACAGGTCCACACAACAAAAAATAAAAATTTGATAAAAAAACTTAAATCTGCACAATAAAACTCAAAACTAATATATATAAATTAATATATTTTGTGTGTACATAAATAAATAAACTAAACAGAAAAAAAGAGATAATTTAAATAAATAAATACCTATTGCTGGACATCACACACAGCGCCATCTTGTGCCACACTAAGCAACGAGGATGTTAAATGGGCTGTTTTATTTTCAAAACGAAAGACATTGAATATTAACTTCAACCTGTAACTGTCCTGCTGCAGGGAAAACTACTTTACGGAAAGTTTATCTCCTTCTTAGGGTGTCCATGGAAAATTGTCATTAAATACCTTTGGCCCAAAATTCAGCTATGTAAACTCCGCTTGCTGATGCAGTGCAGTCATAAGATCGTCCAGTGCGCAGGTGTCGTGGCATGCAGCGTAAGACGGGAAGGTGGGCCATTTTCTGTGGAGATACGCCGCATTCCCGTTACCCCACCAGCAGGGTAGGCTAGTGGGGTCAACGAAACGACAGTTGTGATTTTTCCCGATGACCCCACCAGTGGGACGAACCAGTACACAATACATCCTTGAAATCCGAGAAGGTTGATGATGCAAGTTCTCACCAGGCTTTGTACCACATAATCATAAATAAAAAATATAATAAAGAAGTTGATTGATTCATAAATTGCTAAATATTTAGGTATGACAATGGATCCCGCACTTGGATACCCTGTGTCATTGTTATTTGCACAATCTTCTTCTCAGCGTACATCTAGATCAAGTTCCCCCAGAACTTTGCTACGAGCTTGGTTCCTGCAATGAGCAAACAACAAGACCCTCAAAATACGATATTATATGCTTCATCATTTGTTGAACAGCACAGGAATCGTCTGTATTTGTTGGAGGGATGAAACGCATGTGACTAAAAAGTGATAAATATAGATGTTGATGGATGGAGAGGGTCGAGAGGAAGACCGAGAAAACGATGAATGGATTGTGTGGAGAATGATATGAAAGAAAATGGAGTAAATGATAGCGTGACGGTTGACAGGAGAGAATTGAAGAAAAAAATGTCTTGTACAGACCCCAAGAGATATGGAACAAGGGTAGAAAAATGATGACCATATTTCCACTTTAGGGCGGGAGACACCTATGAAACTCTACCTATGCCGGTTTTCCTTGCTACGGCTAATCTAAGCTTTTTTTTTTAAATTACTCATTTATTTTTCATACTATTGATTTCTTGGACCTCGCAGGTTTTGAAAAGTTAGAAATGCCACTAAAAGTAACTTTTATCTGTTTAAAGTAATTTCTAACAAGCCCATAAAGAATTCGTATCAAACGACCATGCAAGACATCCCTAAACATAAACACCTACGCGTAACTTTACATTTAAACTTCTTTACCGACATCAATAAAAACTAATAGTCCGCCATGTCCCAACCCTACCGCTCTTCCATTGAAGGTATCTCGGCGACTCTACGGCAGTGCACACTCGCGACCGCGGACTACCAGTCGTTATGTACGGCGAAAGTTGCCGAACTCGCCCGAAGCCATTCGGAACACTTTCCAAATACAAAATGCTCTGATTTTGTTCGGTAATTCGGTTATTCTACGATTTTTATTGGTGTGTAACAAGTTCGGTGTGTTCTGTTCCTTTTTCGAATCGTACCTATTCGAATTTTGTTTTGTTCGATCTTCAGCTGTTTTTTTGGTTGTTGATTCTGTCTTAGTTTTTCCGCGTAATTTTAGTGCGAAGTTGAATTCACTAGAAGTGTTTTTAAAAAGTGACATGACTTCTGGTGATAGAGTAAATTATTGCCCCAGTTGCAAAAATAGGTCTCATTTCATACAAGGATCCATAGCAATCAAGTTTACTCCAGCCGTAGCATGGGTGTCTATCCCAAAGGTTGAGTTCCCCCTTTCTATGTCAGAATAAATTGCAAGGTCCATTAGATCCAAGTCATCATCATCATCATTCTCCTGCTCTTATCTCAATTTATTTGTGGACGGCGCAACATGTCTTCTTCTTCCATACTTCTCTATTACTTCTAATCTCATCGTTCCATTGGATTTAAGTTATCATAAGTTTGAAGTAATCCAAAGGTTTACGTAGTTTTCCGTAAAGTGAAAGTTTATTGTAATCGCTAGATTTGATGCGGTAACTCGCAAAGTTACAACTGAATAAACGCTCCGGTTTCGGTTAATTTATTTTGTGTTACAAATCACTGTTTAGCGCCGAATAATTCGCTTGTTACGGTTATGATATGTTTTTGTTACAATACATTACATTCAACGTCCATTTGCGTCATTTAAATTCGCAAAAAAAAATCCTTTCAAGGGCGCCAATTGACGTACGGTGTAGGAAAACCCCTAGGTACTTATACCTGCTGCTGCTAAGCGTCCTGGCCGTGTTCCGGTTTGGAATGGCTGCTGGTGTACATGCATATGAGACTTATCAGCTTTGTCTCCAAGATGCCAAAGAATCTGGTAGACTGTTGGCTTCTTCTTCCACACTGCCCTATAGCCACTATACTCGTCATCTCAGTAATCCCTTTCTAAGCCATATCATCTTTCACGAAATCAACCCATCGTTTCTTTGATCTTCATCGAATCCCACATCTCCGTCGCTACGTCTTTGCCTTATTCTTATGACGTTTCAAAACCGACATCTACATATTATATGAATCCTACTAATATGATAAATGCGAAAGTTTGTGAAGTTGTATGGATGTCCGGATGTTTGTTACTCTTTCATGCAAAAACTACTGACCGGATTTGGATAAAATTTGCCACACAGATAGTTTATAATCTGGATTAACACATAGGACACTTCTTATGCCGGTAGTACAGTCCCATGAGACACTTACCAAACTCCACGCGAAGCCGCGGGCCTAAGCCAGTAACTAAATAAAAGTCAGCTGATGGAATTCCAATTTTTCGTTCTGGGCCATCATGATCATCTTCCGGCCCTCGTCTCATGTTAATTAGGGGCTATTCTCTTCTGTCAACCGTCACGCTTATTATGTACTCCATTTTCTTTCATATCATTTCCTCACACCATCCGGCTCGAAGGACCAAATTATGTGCAGGATCACGGTTGTTCGTCCAAATGAAGCAACTTGTGTAGTTTAACAGTTGTATATTATAAGAAAGATTTTCATATATACTTCGTGGTTAACAAGTTTACTATTATAGTAGTTGGCGGTTCGCAAGACAAATTGAGAATCCATCCAAGTTTTCTTTAATTTTCGACGGTGAGCCAACAAATAGCCATTTATTTAAGTGTTAGCGAAAATAATCTATTAAATCTTGGATTCAATAAGATTAAGCCTGATTGTGTCTATAACAATTGGCCTTGTTGTGTGTCAATTGAATTTGAATCATCATTGTCATTAGCTCCTGTTAAAAATACGGCTTCGTTTACTTTTCTGCAGCTGAATACCAGTATTTTACATGGGTCGACTGCCTATCTGACCTCCACAACCCAGTTAGTACTGGGTAATACGGTACCCTTTGGTAAGACTGGTTGTCGGACTGTTTTGGCCACTGCCTACGTGTAATGACTCCAATATCTACAAATGACAGCCGGGATCAACTGCTTAACGTGCTTTCCGAGGCACGGAGGAAACTCGGTATGTAATGGGTGATCACCCACCCGCAGACCTACCCAGGCAAGCACGGCTTAACCTAAAGATCGACCAAGCGGCCATCTATCCAGGGGTGTTCAGTCGTACCGTGGGGCTATGTTTGCTTAGCCACTAGTGGGGCTATGTTTGCTTAGCCATTGATGGGGCTATGTTTAAAATCTACATCGCGATTGCGAAGCGAAGAGACCTCTTTAAATAGGAAATCACACGAAGAATGAATCTATAAATAGATTCATCCGTGTTCTTTAATGTACCTCTATTGTGAATTGTGGACGATGCTTTATGGGTAGTGCGTATACACGTAGAACGCTGGCTGTCAGATATTGTCGGCGCTTATGGTTAGAGAGCCCACGACACTAAACCTAGTTCGAGAAGACTCCCAGATGATACATATATGTATAATTAGCCACGTTATTAATGGGGAACACGAAAATGACGATGCTGAAATGCAAAAAACCTGGAGGCGCTATTAAAAAACCAATAATAATATCATGATACTGATGCCTGTGATATATGGTTAATTGGTTACGGAACCCTATAAACTTAGTATTTGTTTACCAACATTAGCTGACCTTAGAATAAAATTCACGACTTAATACTATGCATCCGGATATCATAAATAACACAAGGAAAACCCTAGACGATATTATTGTTAAAATTAATGACGTCAAACAGGTTTTATTTCGAGGAAAACCTAAGCTCGTCAGTGTCATCAACTCATCAGCATAAAAGATTAAGGCGCTGTTTCATTCTCATTTCGTTTCGTGGTCATGTTCATGGTGCTTGCAGATAGGTATCTTATAGAAGGACCAGACTATTTTTGAGGCTAGTGATGAAATACAACTAGATCTTTGACAGATGTTACAGGTAGTCAGTGGCCCAAAAGTCTGACAACCAGTCTTACCAAGGGGTATGGTTACCCAGTACTAACTGGATTGTAGAGGTCAGATAGGCAGTCGCTCCATGTAAAATACTGGTCATTACATTGTTCTCACATATATGTATAATCTCAAAATGAATGATGTAACCAAGATTTGGTAACAACATTTTGATTTAAAAGTGTCCATAGAGTTTCTTGCCCGTTCTTCTCCATAGAGATCTACGCTAGGGAATGGGCAACTACAGTACTTTCTCAAGTTATTATGCCTTGTGACTGGGACTGTAGCTTTGTTTTTTTTTTGTATTTTTGACATTCAAAAGTGCCGTAATGGTCTAATTGAAATAAATGCTTTGAGTTCTGAGTTTAAAAATCCGGCAGATTATGAAGTGATGAAATACAAAATACACGCAGACAAAGTCGAAAGCAACAGCTTGTTGATCATAATTGCCAAATTATTGAGAAATCATAAAAAGTATAATCGTTCGTCGGCGTCGTTTAAAGCGGTGCCTTCAATAATTTGTTCTAGGAATCAAAGTTAATAATAAGTATATGACTTGAATATTGCAATAAAGTTACTAACATAACATGACACCACGCCTGTAATCCCCTAAGGGGTTAGACAGGGGAATAGACATAGTACACCTTCATTTCGACAGTCCCATTTAATAGGGGGCGAGCTTATTACTATCATTCCAGATTCCAACTGGAAATTATGGTTTTTCCTACTCCTCCGCTGTATTTTTCTGATTAATTTCGTTGCGGGATCCAAGACAGTTAAATTGTTTCTCTTGGACTTCGTCGAGCTTCATTGTCTCGGCGCTTTTCTGGTGGTCGCCACTGTTGGTTCTGGCGCACAGGAGTTACTGTGGTTTGGTAATAGTGTGACGGGCTTGTCCCATAAAAAAAACCGGCCAAGAGCGAGTCGGACTCGCTTACCGAGGGTTCCGTACAAACTTTTTAAAGGACAAACGTAACTTTGCTGTTCGATCCCTAGAAACGGCTATTGCACCATCCGCAAATAATAAGTTTGTAATAGTAAAATCGCTTGTTTTGTTATCAAATTACATATTTACGGTTTTCAGACGTTTCCCTTTACATGAAATCAAAATCAAAGCATTTATTTCAAGTAAGCCAGTTACAGGCACTTTTGTATTGTGGAAACAAAGATGAAAATTAAATGTAGCTGCAGTCCCAGTCACAAGACATAAAAACTGTGAAAGTACTGTAGTTGCCCATTCCCTAGCGTAGATCTCTATGGAGAAGAACGGGCAAGAAACTCCATGGACACTCTTGCACAATGCACACTCTCGTGCTGTAAGACCTTGCTTTTTGCCAAATTTCGTGATTCTAGGTCAACGGGAACTACCATACATACTTATAGGTTTTCGACCCAAAACCTATAGGGTACTTCCGGTTGACCTAGAATAGTCAATTTTGGTTAAAAGCAAGGTCTTACAGTACAAGTAAAGGGAAAAGTCCGAAAAATAAAAAAAGTTGAAAATAAGGTAAATTTTGGTACTTACAAGTTTTCGCGAAAATCTAAATTTTCCCATATCTTTTTATCGTGTTGACCCAGGACCTTGATTTGTGTACACCTAATAGTGACTATAGACCTCAGTATATGGTATAAATTTCAACTTGCTAGGTCCACCCTTTCCTGAAAAAATCGGTGGTGACAGACGGACAAGAAAGTGATCTTATAAGGGTTCCGTTTTTTCCTTTTGAGTTACGGAACCCTAAAAAACAAATTCCTAATAGGAATACCTGATAACACTTTACTCGAGTGTCGAACTGGGAATCGAACCTCAGACCTCACGCACTGTAATTAAAAGGTGTGGCTCGTATTGTAATTGACGTTTACTGGAACCAATTGATCGTTCTAATCATTATCAGTTTCCTTTGTACATAGGAACTTAAACTATAATTCGAAAGTTAATGAAGTAAACCGTGATTGGCATTTCCTAAGTCTGAATGCATTTATTTAAATTTATGACGGGCAAGAACCGCGATTTTGTGACGTAGAAACTTCCAAATGTTATTCAACATAAAATCACGCCTGTAATCCCCAATGGGGTAGGCAGAGGTGTACCTAATAGTACACCCACGTTTCGCTAGTTATGTTTAAGTCCTGTGTAGGGGGCGAGCCTATTGCCATCAACCGGACACAAACCCGGACTCCATGGCTGCTACTGAGAAATTTCATACCAATATTATAAATGAGAAAGTTGGATGGATGGATGTTTGTTACTCTTTCACGCGAAAACTACTGAACGGATTTGAATGAAATTTGGCATATAGATAGTTTATAACCTGGATTAACATAAAGGATACTTTTTAACCCGGTAGTTGTGAACGAAAACATCGTGAGGAAGCCAGCATGCCCGAGAGATATTTCTTGACGACATGTAAAGCCAAGTAAGAGGCCCATGGGTGGCATAAAAACTCTGACACCAGGTTAGGTACTAACCACACTAAGTCTCAAAATTGTATGAAACGTTTAAAATTCATTTTATTCGAGGCCAAAAAACATCTAAAGTTCCACCAACTGTTACAATAAGCCCAATTAAACATATGTACCTTTTGTGTTTTAAAGTAAATTGACAATGTACAACCCGTTGACCCCCTTTCAACCTTAATACTAAAGGCATAGAGGTGAAAACTGATCTACCACCAACTTTGTTGGGTGTACTTCATCTTACCTCTTAAAAGGCGACACGTCATAGGTAAATAATGATAATTAAACAATTATATTAACAATGGCTTTTCAGTACGTCGTAAGTTATTCTATTTACTTTTAATTGAAAAATACTTTTATCGAAGTAACGCGGTACCGAGGTAATATTTGAAGTCAACGTCAATTAATTGAAAAATTGGTCCTTCGAGCTAGATTCCTGTTATTGAAATAGAAAAAGTACAAGTACTTGGAAATTTGGAATCCGGCTCGAAGGACCAATTTTTCATTTAAATTTTAACTGACCAGATTCAGTTAGTAATTCATATTTTTGTACAGGTCCCTATCAATACTTTTTCTCTAACTAGTAAACAGAGATTTTATACCCATTGCAGCCTCGTTGTATTCACAAACCCTTATTTGAAAACACTGCTTTTTTGGTCCAGTGGTCGCAAGTGCGCGACTGCTGAACATGAGGTCCTGGGTTCGATTCTCTAGTCGGGCAAAGTGTTAATTGTTTTTTGCATTTAGGAACTGTTTCACGAAGTCTAGATTCATGCACAGTTGATGGCAAAAGGCTCGCCCCCTATTACATGAGATTTATAACATAACTGGCGAAATGTGGGTTTAATATTAGATACGCCTCTGTCGCGATTACAGGCGTGATGTTATGTATATTTAAAAAAAAATGCAATAATAATGATATTCGTAGTGCACAATGACAAGAGTAAGATTGAATTTTTTTTTTTTTTTTACGTTTTTGGATAATATTCGACATCGCTGCGGGCGAAGCCGCGTGCAAAAGCTAGTAAAACATACTCAAATTAAGCCTCTAATCGAAATCGTATAAATACTCATTGTGAAATCAAATATTCGAAAATCGGTAAATCATCAAAGCGATGAAAATTACGAAACGAACCCGAAACATAGCCATAAAATTTACCAATAACAAATAAATTTAATGTAAATACTGATAACCTTATCATCTTATTATGTTTGTACTAATTTTATCTAATATCGATATCTGAAGCACGTTTCGAAATAACCAAAAACACTTGAACTGTGCCTCGAAACTCTAATATCATTCTCTTGCCCTTATCCCAATTTATTTAATGTTGGCGCAAAATAAAAAAATCAACATCAAAGCATTTATTTCAAGTAGGCCAGTTACAGGCACTTTTGAATTGTCGAAACAAAGATGAAAATTAAATGTATCTACAGTCCAGTCACAAGACATAAAAACTGTGAAAATACTGTAGTTGCCCATTCCCTAGCGTAGATCTCTATGGAGAAGAACGGGCAAGAAACTCCATGGACACTCTTTTAAATCAAAATCTTGGTTACATCATTAATGTTGAGATGGTATATTATATGAGAACAATGTAGCAAGATGTGCACGTTAAAAGTGTCCACAGTAAAAACAAAAAAAAACAAATATATACAATTAACCAAAATAATTAATTCAAATAAGCCATGGCAACTAAGAAATGACCAGTCACAACTGACAGCGCCCGTTCACAAACATGACGCATGGATCAGCCATTCAACTCAACCATTTTGTAGAGAACTAAATGACCTGACACATGCGCCACCATGTCTTCTTCTTCCATACTTCTCTATTACTCGTCATCTCAGCAGTCACCTCCTTTCTAGCCATATCATCCTTCACACAGTCCATCCATCATCATCACGTCTCTTGTTTTGCTGTCTCCTGCTGATATGCAGTCAAGTGGAAATTGTGTTTTTCCTATAACTCCTCCGCTATACTTTCCTGATTAATTTCGTTGCGGGATCCAAGACAGTTAAATTGTTTCTCTGGGACTTCGTCGAGCTTCATTGTCTCGGCGCTTTTCTGGTGGTCGCCACTGTTGATTCTGGCGCACAGGAGTTGCAGTGTTTTGGGAATGGTATTGCGGGCTTGTCCCAAAAAAAGCCATCCATCAATTCTTTGGTCTTCATATACTTGTAGATTACATCCCTCTCGCTCTCATAGAGAGGAGGCTTGTGTCCCAGCAGTGGAAACGTTACAAGCCGAGTATGTTAGCCATTTTGAAGTGTCAAGCGATTCTGGTCCTTATATACACGAGTTATCTGTTTATCTTCGAGATTAAATAAAGTACTTAGTAAGGTAAATAGTGGGAAAATATTCACGGTGTAGAATGTACTGGTAGGTAGTTATTTATGTAGGTTAGTATGTTGTTTTTCTATTGTAAGACAAGGCCTCTCCTTGTGCAGACAACGATATAATCTATACACAAATAAATAAAATGAATGTGTCTGTTTGTAATATCAACAAAATAGCAGCCATTTAAATTTAAATAGCTGTCATTTGTAGATCTTTGTCATCGTTACAGGTAGTCAGTGGCAATCGCTCCAAGTAACATACTTGGTATTCAGCTGCATCCCGTTAGACTGAAAGCCGACCACAACATAGTTGGGAAAAGGCATGAGAGGCCTATATCATCCGGGGCTGCGGGACTATTCGCAAGAGATACCGTGGCCCCGGAACACAAAGGGCGAAGAAGGAACATGGATGGGTTTTAGTCAGCAAAAGTCTGACATACCCTCCTGCTCCGCCCAGAGCTGAAGGAGTCATTTGATGATTTCCCATCCGAAAAAAAGGCGTATAAGGCCTATGTCATTGTTTTGTTATCTAGCCTGCATTTGTCACATGCACTACAGGACAAAGCCCTCTTCTGATATAGTAAATTCCACTCTAGTTCCAACATATGACACTGATTCCATTCACAAGTGCGTATTACCACATAACTTTAGCTTGTACACCTTAGGGGTATGGCGCAATCATTGTAACTGCGGAATGTAAGTAGTTTACTAGAAGACCTTGACCAAACGTCAATGGTGGTCCAGTTCTGCCACTGCGGACATTCCGATTTGGTCCTCCCAACGATGTTGGTGTCGGCTTCCAGTCTGACCGGCTGCAGCTGAATACCAGTGTTTTACATGGAGTGACTGCCTATCTAACCTCCACGATCCAGTTAGTACTGGGTAATACGATACCCCTTGGTAATACTGCTTGTCAGTTTTTCGGGCCACTGAGTACCTTTAACGACTGCCTTTGATGTACAATGCTGTTTATCAGCGAACTGAATATGTCAATAATATACCATGCACAAACCATCGCCGTAGACTGGTAATATCGTACGAAAAACCTTGGTGTGCAGTGAAAGTTCTGCGGGCGATAAAGATAGCACTATGTCGGAGAGAGATGGCAGTACTTCTCAGAATTGTTTGTTGTTTATTGATGAAAACGGCTTGTTATTTGCGTGGGATAAGTAGGGCTTATTGAAATAGTGATAAAAGTGATATTTAAAGACTATGTTATACTGTGTTCGTACCACAAATATAGATTATACCTAGATAACGCCCTAGCCCCCACTACGCGAGCAGCTAGCTAATTTGTCTAAAACGACAACGGTACAACTCAAGTGTAATAAAACCACTGTAGCTCCAATCAACTCTTGAGTATATTCAAATCCAAGTATTATTCCACATAGACATGGATGGGCACTTATGAACGTCGACAAGGGTGCACGGTTCGGGTTGGTCGCTTCCATGGAGAAGAACCGGCAAGAAACTCCATTACTCTTTACAAATAATTTGGTATTACACAATTCTATATTACTTCGTTTTATACAAAATGCAATAATTACAACACTTATCAGTTATCGGACATAGATTCGACTAATAGTCTTAACACGACAATTTCTTCCAACGAAATCCCCCTCTCTCGGGCGAGTGCCATGCTTTATAAACTACCCGACAGTTAGGCAGTGTTGCCATTTCTCAAAAATAAACGAATTATTAAAATCTTTAAAACCCTACATAATATTATTTTAGATAGATCACAGCTGATCTTATTAATTAATACATATTTCAAAATCATGACACAAGAACTTAGTTGTAGACATTTAAAGAAAAAAAAAACAATCTACTCTCAACTGACTTCGTTTTTTGTAAGTCTTTTATCATTTGGTAGAGAAAGCTCGCAGTTTGATGCTATATAAATTTACGTTAAGCCGTTGGTCCCGGCTGTCATTCGTAAGTCTTTGACAGTCTTACCAAGGGGCATCGTATTACCCAGTACTAACTGGGTTGTGGAGGTCAGATAGGCAGTCGCTCCATGTAAAATACTGGTGGTAGCTGCATCCGACTCGACTGGAAACCGACCACAGTATATTTGGGAAAAGGCTAGATCATATAGACAGAAACTTATAACGGCTTCCAATTTATAATAAGTATAAATAAAGATTAAAATTACGTGTCTTTTGATATCAATCAAGCAATTAACAGAAAGATTTCTTATTCAAAAACTAATTACCTATTAAATAATCACTCATGTTAGATTGCAATCAACTAGGTATCTCCATGTTTTTCATAGCAATAACATTCCAAATAATAATTTGATAAATCGAATTATCTTTAAAACATTGCTCTCCAAAATCTGGCACGTGTTCGTCACGATTTTTACTAGAGCGTAACGGACAGGGAAGCCCCAATTCATTGTATCATCATCAGCCTAGCCTTTTCCCAACTATGTCGGAGTTGGCTTCCAGTCTAACCGGATGCAGCTGAACACCAGTATGTTACATGCAGCGACTGCCTATCTGGCCTCCACAACCCAGTTAGTACTGGGTAATAATTAAGATACCCCTTGGTTGCCTGTTATTATTTAGCCACGACGTTGTTCACATAAATTGTATGTATTTTAATGAATATAACTCATAAAAGTACTCGATTCTAATATTATCAGTTTCTTTTAGTCCCTGCTCGCTATTCTTAAGTACTTTCAAATGCATACGCAAATTATTGCACCCGACACTCAACACATCCAATATCTCTTGACTGTGGCATAAAATGGAACTAATTTAAAATTTACTGAATTTGACGTTTAATTCGCAAGTGGCGCCATTTTGACAGTTCATTTTATATGTGTGGAGTTTTCATTAAAGTAGGGGGTTTTAAGATTCAGTTTCTCTGTTATAGGTTTTGTGTAGGGTTGAGTGACTTGCGTATTATTTCGTGTTTGGAGGAATTGCTGTATAAATTCGTGTTTAAAAAGGGTAAATCATGTTTTATTCTATGTTGCTGTGTACTCCACAATCCTACTAATCTCTTACTGATTAATTTGTTTTGTTCATTATTGTTATTGTACGCCAAAATATCGTGATTTCCACGAAGGTTAATTAATTACCCGAGCAATATTGTTTATGTTCTTATCACCATTTAAATAATGAATTGTTGTTCTTCTTCTTAGAGTGTCGATGACAATCTAAATTGTGTCGGCCCAGAACTGAGCGACTAGTTTGGCGCTTTCAGTAGCGTCCATCAGTTCCTGTAGTGAACAATTTACTGGCCACGCAGGTCACGATATTAAATGCCTCATCGTTTGTGGAACAGCACCACATTTACACTCCAGGGCAGAGTCATTAATGAATCTCTACCTGAGCAGGTTTTCCTTGCTTAGATCAACCTGGGTCCGGAGTCTGTTTAAAGACTTCCAGGTCAGCCATGGCAACTCACGTTCATTTATTTGTTTGTCTATGTAGGTAATCACCCTTCCCTTTATCATAATTTATTTGGGGTCGGCGCAGCATGTCTTCTTCCATACATCTCTATAAAATTTCATCTGAGTATTCATCCCCTTTCTAGCCATATCATTAATGACACAATCCATCCATCGATTCTTTTGGTATTTCACGAATCATTAAGCCAGCCCAGTCTTACCGGGCGCAGCTGAATACCTGTTTATAACATGCAGTGACTGTAAATCAACACAGATACCTTTTTATTTTGTCGCGTTCTTTAGGCCTTCAAGTTTATTTAAATGGTTCCGCCTTTTGCAATGTGTACTCAAATGGCGCACTCGCGTGGCTTAGCACGATACGTAGTGCGCATGGTACAACTTTACAAGTGCAAAAGTGCACGCGTGATTAAGGCGAATATCTATAGAACTAAGTTCATCATCATTATCATTATCTAGAGGCCTTTCAACGCAACGTCTTCCGGTTCGCAGTCGCCACTCCAGAACTTTTCGGCCCCATCGGCCACCCGTTCTGTGAGCAATGTGTCCTGCCCACTGCCACTTAAGTTTGGCAATTCTTCGGGCTACGAAGTAGGGTTTAAAAACAAAGTTAGCCTCGTTCAGATTATGGACACTAGCGTTTACGAGTTGCACGCGGGACGCAGATATAATTGTGCACTCGGGACTAGCCAGGACACACTTACACCGGTGACGTGTTCACAAGATAAAGGGCTTAAAAGTGTTTACTTATTAATGTTGATTAAGTATTATTTGTACTCGATAGTCACGCGTTTGACTTCGCACTGTACGCTGATTATTTCGACGGTGTAGCAATTAAATTTAGACGATATTAAAAAAAAAAACCGGTAAACCAAGTTTATATCTAAAATGTAATGTAAAACAGTGTCCGGTATCCGCTGGTTGGCAATTGGTCCGTTTCAATTTGAGTGATCCGGACAGCGAGTTTTGACAGATCAATTCGATCGAAATATCTGTCGAAATCCGATGTCCGGAGTATGATTTGTTCGGTTATCTAGCCCTCTAGATGTTCAATTTTTTTTTTAATTCACCAGCAAAAAAATAACGACCTTTTCTGTCAAACGTGACGTTTTAAAAAAAGTTTCGAAAAAGGAATACAAACACAGCTGTATATATTTTCAATGTTTATATAGTGACAGTGTTGTGTGAGTAAGTGAGATAGTGATATTGTTTACGTGTTTAACTGTGAGTGCGAAAGAGATAGCACGATGCGTGGAATAAAGTACCAGCGTTTGGATCACTTGGATGAATCGGAGATTGGGTAAGACTTTTAAATTTATTTTGTACAAAAAATTCTTGTTTTAAATAGAAAGGTCAATTTTTAAAATTGCAACTTTTATTGTTGTTATGTAGTCCGAAAATAACATGAAAAAATGAGTTTCAAATAATCGTGAGCATATTTCATATCTTGCCGTGGTATATGCCGTGCCTCATTGTCCGGTGGTCACAAGCTCTTCTGCTGCGCAAGAGTTCCTCAGTTTAATTTCCTGGTCGGGCAAGGGCTTGTCACCAGTAATTTCTCTGGGGAGAATGCGCTCACCCCCTATTTTATCAAATAACTACCTAGCGAAATATATATGAACCATAGGTTCTTCGGGGATCACATGATATTATGTTGAGTGATATATTTCAAATGCACGAGACGTTGCGTTAGAAGGCCTCCCACTAGGTGGACCGATGACCTGGTGAAGGTTGCGGGGATTCGCTGCATGCAAGTCGCACGGGACTGGTCAATGCCGACACGCGCGGGGAGTCCTATGTCCAGAAAAGGACGTCTTTCGGCTGAAATGATGATGTTGATTGTGCACGAGACACTTGGATCAGAAGAGTGATCGTCAGAAGCACATCCTAGCCTGTCGCAACAGTTCTTTGCCTTCCGCATTCCTGACCTAGCCACGTTCCAAAGCTCGTCGGTCCATCTGACTGGAAGGCGTCCTACGCTACGCTTTCCCGATACGCGGTCTTCACTCCAGGACTCGTCTGCTCCAACCTTAGATAAACATAGACCACGTTAATGATTGTACAACTAGCTAGGCTGGGCTTATCCCAGTTGTAAAAGTCCCTCTGTGCCTATAGGCCTTTGATTTGTTCAGACTCCTGCTGATATGGAGGGAAGTGGAAATGATGTTTTCCCTACTCTCTTCGTTGCGAGATCCATGCAAGACAGTTAAATTGTTTCTCTGGGACTTCATCGAGCTTCATTGTCTCGGCACTTTTCTGGTGGTCGCTACTGTTCACTGTGATTCTGGCGCACAGGAGTTGCAGTGGTTTGGGATTAGTGTGGCGGGTGCGTTCCCATGACATAAAAAAGGCTGATGTTGGTCAACTACCACTTCAGTATGCTTTGTCGTTGGTGGTATAACAGTTCTGTAGTAACACTCATCTTCATCTGCCGGCTGGTCGGCTTCCAGTGTAACCGGATGCATCATGCAGTTGAATGTCCGTTTTTTAAAGACACTAGCTATACTCTGATTTTGTCACATTTCACATACACTATGACCGAATCCCCCCCCTTTACTTTTAACTACAGCGTTCTCGTCGTCTCACCTGCAAACACGATAGTCTGCCTTTTCCCAACCATGTTGGGGTCGGCTTCCAGTCTAACCAGATGCAGCTGAACATCGACTGCCTATCTGACCTCCACAACCCAGTTAGTACTGGGTAAGGCTCTTTAGTAAACTGATCCTACACAGGCGGATCCCGCGGGATCAGTCGCTGATACCCGTTGGTAAGACTAGTTGTCAGACTTTTGTGCCACTGAATACCTGTTACAACTGTCGAAGATCTAGAAATGACAGCCGGGACCAACGACTTAAGTGACTTAACGATACACTTTGAAGGAAAACAGAATTTTTCAAGTATTTCAATACAGTATGGTAGATAACTACAATCTCTTTTTGCGCTTCAATGCAAGGCATTAGGTTTATCTACTAATATTATAAAATTTGTTTGTAAGTTTGTATATAGGGGTGAATCTTCGGAACTACTAATCCGATTCTGAAAATTCTTTCACTAATGGAAAGCTACATTAACCCCGAGAGTCATAGGCTATATATTTGAAACTTTCCCGCGGGTTATTTACCGACTATAACGCGAATGAAGCCGCGGGCAAAAATCAAGTGACAGATAACTATAATCTGGTTTATGCTCCGATGCAAAGCATTGACTTTATCTCGTATATTCGAATCGCTATCGGTCACACAAAGTCCCCCAGCCCAGCCCTATCTGATCTATAGGACGTGTTTATACAAATATACATATTTATTTAGATCATTGGTTCCCAACCTACGGTCTGCAGGAGCTTAAAATATGGAGCGCGACAGGTTATTTTTTATTGGTATACTTGCACAGAAGATGCAAACTCAACCTTACTAATTGAAAACCTATCAGAGGCGGGGGGTGCTACAATAGGCGAGACGACAAAAAAATCTAATTAGTCCGTCACTTAGATTATCAAAAAATGTTTGACCCGTGTTTTTTCTTTTGTTACGTAAACCGAAATTGACGAAGATACGGTGCTTTTAAAATTCTCAATACGTCACGCCATGGTATAATTTTTAGCTAGTTCTGACGTCACGAGTCCCCACTCCCGAGTTTTGATGCGCTTTATCTTTGTCAATATTCATTGATTTAGAAAAACAAAAAATACGTGTCCATTAATTTCCAATACTCTAACTGACGGACTAAATAGATTTGCAATTTTTTGATACTGTCGTCATGCCTATTTTCAAGCTTGCTCTGCTCGCTCTAGCAAGATTATTCATAAGCATTTCAAAAATCTATCAACTTATTCCTATTTCAGTATGAATAATTACTAAAGTGTTCGTGCTCACTTGTATCTTGCATCCTGTTACGAGTAGTGTCTATGTTATTCTTCGACCTTATGGTCCCTGCTAACAATAAAATTGACGCCACGAATGGCGTAGCGGTAGTGAGACTGCCTTACGTTCTTAGGGTCCGGGGTTAGAATCACGGTAAGAGCACATGTTTGTGTGATGAGCATGGATATTTGTTTCCGAGTTATGGATGTTTGTACAGGGTATAAACAACCTCATCACGAAGCCGTCAACCAATCATTCTGTACATCAAACTAAGTAACTTTACGCAAAAATTATTGCTGGGAAACTTTTTTTTGGGGTGTAAAATCATGTTTTGTGGTAGAACTCAATGTAACGCACTCAAAACATTGTGCTGATGGATGGATTGAATAGTACGGGGGTCGTCGAGGTGTTTCAAGTAAAAATCTTCCATTAAAAACATCTATTGAAAAAAAAACTTGTCATAAAGTTGGAACTTTGACCCCCAATATCTCCGTAACTAGAAGGTTCCCAGGTATGGTGTTGAACAAAAAAATGATCGCAACAACGGGGAGAACAAGTGCCTTTGGGCTTCGTTAAGAGGTTTTTTCCACCCATTATGTATAATATGTATGTAAGTATTTACAAACAAAAAAGTAAATAATTATGTAGTACCTATATCAACTGGTGTCCACGACACAAGCCTCGCTGTTTAGTGTGGCACTAGATGGCGCTGTGTGTAATATCCAGCGAATATTATAAAAAAAAAGAATATTATAAAATACACCAAATTTGTCCCTGGTCCAAGAAAGGTTGGGAGCCACTGATTAAGATTAATTTAATCTGTGTATGTAACAAGGCAGGTACTCATTCCATGGATTTTTTATAAATCGGAGGTGACTTGGTGAGGTCACCTTTTGGTTCACCCGGCGACGAGACGAGCATAACATAGCGATTCAATATAGAACTTTATGTACTCACTTAATGGTCGGAAATTATCTCACGGGAGCACCTGTATACTGAATGTAAAAGTACCCTTACCTATACTACTATTCTGGACCATAACTTGTTTAAGGTGGATGCTCCAGGGTAGCCCGCGAAATTCAAATTTTCTAACGTTTTTTGCCATTTGCAGGCCAGTGCTAGGTTGTATGTTGATTAACCTTTTGACCGCCACGTCAAAAACGAAAAAGCGTGCCCTCGGCGCCAAGCTATGAATTCATCCTTTAATACCTACAAAATAGTAGTGAGTTCGAAATTATATCGATAAAGCACTAACTATTTATTATAACAATTAAATATAACGTAGGTTGCCGTCGAGGTCGATATTCTTGTTATATTGACTGCTACCTACATCACTACGTGTCCTGTTATGGTGACTGTGGCGCCGAGGGCACTATGTTTTTCGAACTTTATGACTGGTTTTCTTTTTTGTCATATTACGTTACTAAAGATGGGATCTAACGAAAGCAATTCACTTCAATTAAATTAAGAAGAGTCAAGGTACATAATTAACAAGGGAAATAAACAAAAAATGCTGTTTTATGACATTTATTTACGTTTAGAATTCTGTCACGCAGTCGCGACCGTGGCGTGCTAGGCACATTTTGGTTTGTCGTCTATACACGACTGTGGCGGTCAAAAGATTAATAATATTTAATAACAGTAAAGGAACTACTCTATTTAAAAAAAAAACCGCGTTTGACGTCATGGGTATGTCAAACATAGACGACTGTGGCGTCTCCGGCACAGACATTACAACAGTGTGATAGAGATGGGCATTACATTAATTACAATTAATCGATAATCAACTAACACTCGACTTTTATAGAGCGCATAGCTCAGTATTATAAAATTCTTGATTTCTCAAACATAAAAGTTCAATAGCAAATGTTTTTTTATTTACTGGTGCAGAATTCAGAGTAAATAAAATATAACGTAGGTTGCCGTCCAGGTCGATATTCTTGTTATATTGACTGCTACCTACATCACTACGTGTCCTGTTATGGTGACTGTGGCGTCGAGGGCACTATGTTTTTCGAACTTTATGACTGGTTTTCTTTTTTGTCATCTTACGTTACTAAAGATGGGATCTAACGAAAGCAATTCACTTCAATTAAATTAAGAAGAGTCAAGGTATATAATTAACAAGGGAAATAAACAAAACAATGCTGTTTTATGACATTTATTTACGTTTAGAATTCTGTCACGCAGTCGCGACCGTGGCGTGCTAGGCACATTTTGGTTTCGGGTCGATCTTTAGGTTAAGCCGTGCTTACCTAGGTTGGTGACCATACATTACATACCGAGTTTCCTCCGTGCCTCGGAAAGCACGTTAAGCCGTTGGTCCCGGCTGTCATTTGTAAATCTTTGATAGTCGTTACAGGTAGTCAGTGGCCCAAAAAATCTTACCAAGGGGTATCGTATTAACCAGTACTAACTGGGTTGTTGGCTTGAGGTCAGATAGGCAGTCGCTCCATGTTGAGTACGGGTATTCAGCTGCATACGGTTAGACTGGAAGCCGACCCCAACATATTTAGTTGGGAAAAGGCAGGCAAAGAATGATGTTTGTTGGGCCACTTAAAAACCTAACTATATAACTAAATATATGTATATATATAGCGCCTTATGTGCACTGTCGTGCAAGTGTCATGTGCACTACTAGTCTTTACAATTATGTCATTAAAATGTGACTTTACCCACGTGTGGAGATAAAATCTAATCTCAAATCGTAACTATTAGCGATGAAGTGTTTATTGAAATTTTGTCTGCTTGTAATTTCAGCTAAAGCACAATGATTACGCAGTTTTGGGGGCCTTTCCTCGGTATTGTTTCGTTTTATAGAAATCATGATGATTCTGAACCAGTGGTGGATCAGAAGCTACGGCGGCGCCGACTTAAGCTCGTTGACACGATCAGAGTATACTGGGATGATTGGTTTTTTACCATTAAGGGAGCGCCACGTTGCCAACTGCAGATAAACTGCAGCCGTCGCCACCTGTCGACGGCTGCAGTTGTGGCGTCGGCGGCAGCTGCCGACGCGTCGACGGGTGGCGACGGCCGCAGTTTATCTGCCGTTGGCAACGTGCCGCTCGTCTGTAAGAACCCCAAATGCACGAAACCACACACGTCTTTACAATTTTACTTGGCGCGTTTCTTTATCAAATAATTAATAAATTGATTTGATGGAAATTATGTTGTTAACACAATCAGATATGATTTATCAATATAACTTCTGTCGACACAAATTACTTTTGGTTTCTTATACTTCAAGGTCACGTTACCTTGGTCCCTTTTATGCTCATCATTCATCATTCTCCTGCCCAAATCCCAATTCATTAGTGTTCGGCGCAGCATGTCTTCTTCTTCCATACTTCTCTATTACTCGTCATCTCAGCAGTCACCTCCATTCTAGCCATATCATCCTTCAAACAGGCCGTCTATGAAACCAACGTTTCTTTAGTCTAACTATAGTTTTATTAGAGGGGTTTATAGCTAAATAATAACAGCCGGATGGTCAATCTTCAAAGGTAAGCAGCGCTTGCTGAAGTCGGTCCTTGAATGGGTGACGGAGGAAAGGAAATCTTGGCTATCATTTCGTAGTAGAGGTAGTACGAATTTCGAAGTCTGATAACCAGTCTTACCAATGGGTATCGTATTACCCAGTACTAACTGGGTTGTGGAGGTCAGATAGGCAGTCGCTCCATGTAAAATACTGGTATTGAACTGCATCCGGTTAGACTGCAAGCCGACCCCAACATAGTTGGGAAATGGCAGGTAGATGATGACCTTTCTGATACATGGTGTATTAGTACTATAATGGGTGTAGAAGTACCCTTAAGGCTGGGGTATTTTATTTATTTTATTTATTTATGGGTATCTGCTGAATTAGCAACTCGATTTGTGGTGGTTCAAACTTCGTTTGAAATACTGTTACAATAAAGTTCTAATCAGCTTGCACTACAAAGTGGTTGTTACGTCAGTCTCTGCGGGCCGAATATTGCGAAATGAGTGGTTTTTATTTAACTGTAGAGTAATTCATCGTTAGATCAAAATGCCAATTGTACACTTTGTGAAGAAAAAAGTGAAAAATATTTGTGTGCAAAAAGAATACTAAAACTAAATACCATTTAGAAGTAGTTTACGAAATTTAAAAAAAAAATGCTTCGCTTTGAATATTTTTTTCATATAGTACTAATAAAGTTAGAATTATTTCAATTGTACCAATTAAAGTTTAGAGTCTACTAAGCAACATATATTTTTTTGCACATTTAAAATCACTCGTCAAAGAGGAGTTACATGAAGAAAACCTCTCGTTAGCAGATACCACCCCCTTCGAAGCCGAAAGGCACTTGTTCTCCTCGTCATTGCGATCATTTTTTTGTTCTACACCATACCTGGGAACCTTCTAGTTACGGAACTAAGTTGGGGGTCAATGTATCTATGTTCCTACTTTTTGACAACTTTTTTTTTTAATACAAGTTTTTAATGTATTTTTTTTTACTTTAAACACCTCCACGACCCCCGTACTATTCAATCCATCCATCAGCACAATGTTTTGAGTTCGTTACATTGAGTCCTACTATAAGACGTGACACTGCATCTCAAAAAAAAAATATGAAAAAAAAATGGTTGACGGCTTCTTAAAGTTTTTGTTTACACTCAGTAAAATATACACCTCTTTCTCTCACTTTGGGGTATACGCGCGTCGTGATCATCAATTAAGGTGAATGCTCCAGGGTAGCCCGCGACATTCTAATTATCTTACGTTTTTTGCAATTTGCAGGTTAGTGTCAGGTTGTATGTTGATTAAAATACGATAATGATGAATCACAAACAAATAATAATGAATCGCGGCTGTAACACGTATGTAGTTATAGAATTATAATCATCAAAATCATCAATACAACCCTCCAAGCGAATAAAGGTGCAGGAATGACTTTGACCTTGAAAAAGTAAGAAAATTTGAATTTCGCGGGCTACCTTGGAGCTTCCACCTTAATATAATCAAAAAGCGTTCGCTCGTCCCTAAAGTCTGAGTAAATCAATACCATGCATACGTGGGTAGACATGACGTCAGTGAGTGGGAGGGGCGACGAGGGGAGGGGATAGCACTCCTACGTGCTCCTACGCCGCCTACGCGTACACTCAACCACATGTACTATGTGATGATAATATTCCATAGAAAGCGTTTTCGTAGACTCATCATCATAATTATAATATTAGGGGTTTGGCAGACGGGTATGTAAAAAAAAAAATACTACATCGACATTTCGTCACGTATTTTGAAGTCCCCTGTAATAGGGAACAAGCCTTTTGCAACCAGTAATTCGTAAATAACTCTGTTTAATTCAAGGATATTATTAGACTGCCAAGTCATAGGTCTTGAGTTCGAACTCAAGAGTCAAGACACGCCACCTCTGGTTTTTCGGATTCATGTTCGCATTGTATAATTATCACTTGCTTCGGTGAAGGAAAACATCGTGTGGAAACCAGCATGCTTGAGATATATTTCTCGACGACATGTAAAGCCAAGTCAGAGGCCCATGGGTCGCATAAAAACTCTGGCACCAGATTAGACACTAACAACACAATAAAGAAGATTAGACTTTAGAATTATAAATGCACGTCCATATTCTTTTTGTGTTTGTAAATGCAGCTTGAAAACTAACCGCTTTGGTTGGGTTGTGATCAGATAGGCAGTCGCTCCAAGTAAAATACTGGTATTCAGCTGCATCCGGTTAAACTAGAAGCCGACCCCAACATATTTAGTTGGGAAAAGGCAGGCAAGGAATTATGTTTGTTGGGCAACTTAAAAACCTAACTGAAAAATCACGCTCTAATTCGGGGTTTACAAAGAAAAATCGACACCTCCTGTTTGAAAGTCTGTTAAAATGTCTATGTTACCCGAGCCATAATAACGAATCGATTGACACCTTATTCATTAAAATCGGATGAATAGTTTAGGCGCTACGGAGGAACATACGTAAATACATACATACATAGACTGCTAAAATCATAACCCTTCCTTTTGGCTTCGCCGTGTGAGTCGGGTAAAAACTGTGATGCAAAACCTATCCAACAAATGCGGTAGCTTGTACTTGGAACTCTTGGAAGTAATGCGAGGAATTTTTCATTAATGTTAATAGAAATGCTGGGTCATTCATTGAGAAGTTCAGACGCGTCGCGTTTGAGGGTCGACCTCATATTTATGAAATTATGAATATTTGAAGGGAATTGCTGCGAGCTTTGTGTTTGTATGTATGGTATTTAATTCTTATTGACCGGGAAAAAAACTTTGTGAGGGCTGTAGTAGGTCACGTTCTATAGTTATTGCTTACCATAAGCTAATAAATTGTATTATTTTTTATATTATATATTAAAACAATTTGTAAAAAACTGTAATAAGATTCTGTTTTGTTAGCTACGTTTAATATGATGATAAAAGATGACTAAATTTAATTTTAAGGTCTGAAAATAAATAAAAAGGTAATTTATGACATTTTTAACTGTTTTTTATTACACTGAATATGTTAAAAAAACTGTTGACATGTCCGGGTTCTGGGCTCTAAAGTCCGGGGCTTTTACGCGTCTTGTCCTGGTTGCCAAATTTTAGAGATGGCAACCCTATAAGCTCATGCCTGAAATCCCCGAAGGGCTAGGCATTGGTGTACCGTGTCTGGTTGTTTGTGTATGTAAGTTGAAATGTTCGTAAACGCACCCACGATACAGGAGAAATTCTTAGTGGGGTAACGTTTAAAAAAATGTTTTGTCAGCTAATTCTCGTTGTCCCCACCAGTTAGGTGTGGTAGTGGGGACAACGAGACGACGGTTTTGATTTTTCTGTGGGGACGACGGGAAAACAACCTTTTTTTTACCTTTACTTATGTGTAGGGGCTTTTACCACGACGCACTGATGTGTTTATCAATTTGATATCTCTAAGAGGGGAGTGTCTTAGTAGGTGTGATAACAACGGCTTATTCAATTGATGTCATACCCTCTCCGGATTGTCAGACGGTAGATAGAGTGTATTTAGATAAAAAAAATAACGCATAGTAACAGTCAGCTGAGTGTCCTCAAATCATCAACTACTTAAGTATCCTTTTCCCAACTATGCTAATCTAAAAGGATTAATTACAAAAGGGAGGTTTTCTTTTTCATGTTTTCTTTTAGTATAACGTTTGTATGAACTACCTACGCATCCAACCGGCCTCTTCAAATTTTGTGTTTAGGCTGACGATTGAAAATTAATTTATTCGTGTCTCAGCGTTTTTGATAATTCCACCCCCAAAGGGATACAAAAGGGGATGAAGTTGTGTATGGAAAGTCCTTAATTTTCGAAGTAAATATCACAAAATTTATTATTTAAGCGAATGGTTGGAAGCTAACGCAACAGTGTTGTTAGAATTTTAATCCTTAAATGGGTGAAATAGGGGTTGAAATTTAGTTTTTTCCCAACATGACATTTAGTGAATAGAACGTTCTACGTCAAAATCGCTTTTCATTACTCACTTTCATTCAGAAACACCGTAAAACAGTTACCACACTACAATTACGGAGACCATAAAGCACTTTCATCATCATTGTTGACAAAACAATGGCGGTATTGTTTTTGGCGCGAATTTATTTTACGCGGGAAATTATGCAAGTGTTCTTCCGTTACTATTCGCACGTGTTGGCGTTTGAATTTAGAAATTAGTGAGGAAGTAGTGGCGGTACCGTCATAGAAGCCTAAAAGCTTGGCTTGCCGTATTTTTAGCCCTAGGCAGGCCACTGCTGTGAGGAAGTGACTGTTAAGAGGGAACAGGAACCTATGTAAATCCATAAATGTTTCCTTAGTTATGTTAATGGTTAAGTGGGAACAGGGCCTTTTTTTTTTCGGATCGGAAATCATCCAATGATTCCTCCCGCTCTGGGCGGAGTGGGAGGGAGGGTCGAGACTTTTACCGACTAAAACCCATCCATGTTCCTTCATGGCTCTTTGTGTTCCGGGGCCACGGTATCTCTATCGAACAGTCCCGCGGCCTCGGCAGGCATCGGCCCTTGCTTTCTGCTGACATCTCTTTGAGGCGCGCGTGCAATGGAACACGAATGCGCCATCGAAACTGCCTGTCGTCATAAGACGGACGGACGCGAGCTAGGGTTCTCCACGGGAGGGAACAGGGCCTGAGAGAAATATAAAAAATAGGTATTTGAATAACCTATTGCCGTAGCGCTGTGTCAAGCCTGCCCCCGTAGAGTGCGATAGGGATAGCTGCAGCTCATACCCATTATATGACAAACATTTTGCCGAGATCGACTTCTATTATGCCTCTTCTACTCTCGCGCTCGGTAGCACTGTCACTCACAAATAGGGTTACCATTTAGGAATTTGAAAAGTTCTTACATTTCGTCCGGACATTTCGATAAAAGTCGGGACTTTTAGGTCACAAAATGGAAACATTACCCACTTAGTACAAACTTAAAAATATGAGTTGCGAAGAATTCTACAAGAAAACTTTGAATGAACAGGAGTTGCTCAGTAAAGTATCTGGCGCTGAAAAATATAAACATGAATACACTTCCCGAAAACTAGCGTTAAGTTTGATTATTTAAGGTAAAACTATTTTTGTTTTGATTGAAGAAAATACAAAAATGCAAACAATCAACTAGTTCAAAGATAAATCTTAAATCTTTGAACTAGTTGATTGTTTGCAAATTTCGCAATAAAAGATTTATTATTAATTTGATTATTTGTTGATTAAGTAGTCTTATTACTCATATTCCATCTAGTTTTAAAAAATCTGGACAAATTTAAAGGGCCGGAAAACGTCCGGACAAGAGTCTAAAAGTCCGGACATGTCCGGTCTAATCCGGACGGATGGTAACCCTACTCAGAACTCGATTCTGGAAACTAAAATATCGGGAATTAAAAATGAAGAGTAGACATGGTAAATATCTCGTTTTTAGTGTTAATGAAACAACAACTTCAGTCCATACAACTAAAACCACGTAACATAAAGTACAGGTAGTTACAAATAACCACGAGGTAATCGTGCACCTTTCTCTTTGTAGTTAACATGCAATCATGCAGTTGAAGTATCATGTGGCTTGTGCCAATAAGGGTCAATTCACACCGAGACGCGACGCCACGCGTCGCTGCGCGCACATTTTAATAGAAAAAATAACTCAAAACAAAAAAAAAAAAATAACTTTATATACTACACGAAAAGATTCACATTTCATTGCGATGCGTCTCGCGGCGGCGCGCGTCGCAGCGCGAAATCACTGGCCTCTTCCAGCCAGTACCGTCGCGTCGCGTCTCGGTGTGAACTGACCCTACTTTGTAAGGCGAATGCGTTGAAGGTGTTGTGGTAGCTAACTGACGTAGGGAGTGCCAATAATAAGAAAGAAGAAAGAAATAAAAAGTATTTATTAAACTCACACAGGCAGGACATAATAGAAATCAAAAGATAGAATTACTTATGACAAAATTATATAAAAAAGCAAACATGAGAAAAATAAAAAACAATCAAATTGGAAATTGGTCCTGTGCAAGGTCAAAAGGCTCCTATCTCAGCAAGGTGCAGTAACATTTATAAAAAAAAGTCACAGCGCTGGTATTCTGATAGGGCCCAAGAGGTGATTTTCTTCTTCTATCGTATGTATGGCCTTTCTGGGGCCCGTGGTCACGTTTGCATACTGAAGTAATACGCTGTATCACAGATAACTTTGTAAAAAACGGACTTCCAAAAAAACACAAAAAAGTCTAATATTACTTTACTTTCGGAAGTCGGTGACCTTTTTGCCACTTCCATCCCACATAAATTCTTCTTATAAATGAATATTACATTGTAACTAGAATTTATTAAGAGACCATCATGTCATCAACATAGGCCAAGAAAAAATAAAATAAAAAAAAACACTTTTTTAAAAATAAGCTTTCATAAAAGCTTGTCGCGCGAATGGTAAAGGCAAAAGAAAAACTTTTCGCGACAAGCTTTAATGAAAGCTTTTCGTCTTTATTTACTAAAAGGTTTATTTTTTTCTTTTCAGTGCATTTTTATAAAAGCTAATTTTTAAAAAGGGGTTTTTTTATTAATAATTTTAACTCATAAAAATTTCGTGTCCGTGCTATTAACCGTTGAGGAGTTCCCGCGCGAGAACACAATCCTGGCTACAGGATGAGGTCACGATAGAAATCACGATTATCCATCAAATATGAACGCGTCTACATATTTTCGTATCCGTGTCGTTAACCGTTAAGGAGTTTCCTTTTGCGGAGACGATCTTGGCTGCAGAATTAAGTCATGTCTATCATAAAAATGTATTGTCATCAGAAACAAAGGTGTGTGCAAAATGTCAGCTCAATCGGTTTGGGGGAACTGGTCTGAAATTCAGTTCCAAGATTTGTCTAACTAACTGACTGACTCGGCAAGTTGAATAAAAGCTTATAAAAAGTATTAAAGGGAGCTAACTCATAGGGAAGTTAATAGAATTTATACAGGGTGTTAACAGACCCTTCACGAAGCCGTCAACCAAGCATTCTGTACATCAAACTAAGTAACTGTAGGTACGCAAAATTTTTGCTGGGTAAGACTTTTCTTGGGGTGAAAAATCACGTTTTATGGTAGGACTCAATGTAACGCACTCAAAACATTGTACTGATGGATGGATTGAATAGTAGTAGATATGCTTTATTTATCCGAGATTGATGGCCCAGCTGGCTTCGAAGTCGGTTTAGAATCTTCCAGGCAGGCCATGGCAGTTGGTGACCCGCTGGGAGCTTTTCTGCAGGCTCAGCATACTGAGCCGGGGGGGGATGTCTAAGGAGCCACAACTTTTTGCGGGCTTCATCAACCCTAGTATGGTCGATTAATAATAATAATAAATAATAATAATATATTTATTCAAAAATAGAATTAGCACAAAAAATAAAATTCAAATTCTAGAAATAATGTTGGTATAACAAACTACGATGCCTGTACTGATACTGACGCCTGTACGATGACTGTGATTGGTGAAATATTCGACCTAAAGAAGCTGTAAGCTGCTGGAAGCTGTTCCGACTCTTCAGCCTGCCTCGCGACATCTCCGCATTGCAAAGAGGATGACGTTTGTCTATCTCTTGTTTATATTTTTCGGAGGAGCAGGCAACCTCTCTTCGGACTTGATAGTCAAATATTGATATTATGTTATGTCTCATCTATCGTAACACTTAAAGAACAATCGAAGTAGGTTTGATATTAGTTTACAATCAATCAATAGGACATATTGATATACTTTGATTGTTAGACTTGTGAATAATGACTGTGTCAACGAGGTTACAAGAATATAATATTATGAACTGCATGTATGTGTGCATACACAAACTTTGAGCAGTGATAGTCAAGTACTGGGACCGTCGGACTGCCAAGTCATAGGTCTTGAAGTGTCATACCCAAGACACGCACCTCTGATTTTTCGGATTCATGTGCGTTTGTATAATTATCACTTGTTTCGGTGAAGAAAAACATCGTGAGGCAACCAGAATGCCTGAGAGATATTTCTTGACGGCGTGTAAAGCCATGTCAGAGGCCTATGGGTGGCATAAATACTCTGACACCAGGTTAGGCACTAACCACACGATAAAGAAGAATAAACATTGAGGTTACATTTTTATTTAATATGTTTTATTTACGTTTCTTCACTTTACTTTTTACCATCAAACTATAGCGACCCACTGGTGCAACATATACATACTCGTATAATAAACCCTCCTCTTGAATCACTATATCTATTGCTGAAAACGGGTACACTACATAAGTCCGAAAAACTTTAATCCGAAAGTCACAATTCCGAATTTTAATATACCGATTTTCATAATTCAGAATAAATAACAACTCCGATATATCATTAATCCTATTTTAATAATTCCTAAATTTCAATATTCCGAACGTTCATAATTACTATTCTCAAAATACCGAATTTCAATAGTCCGACTTATTTATAAATACAAAACATTAAAAATACGAATCCATATTTTTTTTTTTCATTTTTTTTTCTACATGTTTAGAATTACGCGGCAGGGGAGGGCGTGCATTAAGGGGGCAAATATTTCATTATTTTTGCGATAGGACGCACCGCTTTCAAGATATAAGCAAATTTAGAACCTGCTACGACTCCATGACGTGCGCTCGCTACATTCGCATTTTACATTACAAACTTACTTTGTGTCACAAATGTCGTTGTCGCTCCGCCGGCCTCCGGCCTACGCTCTTCATGCCAGCTAGCAAGACTTTTAGGACAATTTTAGCAGTTTATTCAAAGTATCGGAATATCGTTTTTCGGACTAACGATCCATCGAACATTTGATTCTTCGGACATATGAAAATAGGTCACCAAACAATTCGTATTTATGACTTTCGGAATTATGAATTTCGCGATTTTAAATAATGGACATTATAATTTTTCTGAATTATGGAATTCGGAAAACTGTATTAAAATCCGTTGCGGAGTGTAGAAGACGTAAGCGTACAAACAGCGGGAGCGACTTCGTTTTTACTATGTAAAGATTTATCGTGTCCGACCTGCTGTTCAGTATATTTATGTTGACTCACATCGAAAAAGTGATTGGGATATCTGTTTTTTTTTTGCCGCGGTTTTTTGAACAGAACACTACGCCTGTTATCCCCGAAGGGCTAAACAGAGGTGTACCATTAGTTAGACCTATATCATGTCAAGGGGGCGAGCTTATCGCCAGCAATCCTGATGGAAAAACTCCACCCTCAATACCTACACGTGTATAATTTATGTACTTAGTGACTCCGGTAGTTTTTATTCTGTACACCATGCCTGCCTTTCTCATTGTTAATTTAATATACGTCCAATGTTTCTATAAAACATTAATTGTTTAATACACACGAAATGTTATGTTATAGATCTAATACAAACATTATTATTATCTAAAATAAACTTTGCATTATCTAACCTTAAGTACTGGTGACTTTCTTAAACAAAGGCGCCCATGTTTGTTTTATTTCGCGCGCTTACCTGGTCTTTGGTCGGTTGTGTGGTAGGTGACTGAAGTGGTTTAGCTTTTTTTTAAAGCAAAGGACATGGATTAGTGGTCGTGCTCGTGTGAGTAATGCCTTTTTTTATATTTTGTGTATTTTTGGTGATAGATTTATTTTTATTGAGCATTTTTATTTTTCTTGGGACTTTGTTCCAACACTTCTTCTGTGGCGATGGACAGACGTTTCAGGAATATTTTTGACGTTCAAAAAGTGCGGATTCTCAGCCAATGACTAAATTTACCTGTGTCTAATCTGGCAACAATTAATGTAATAAACCGATGGGTTTGATTTAATTTAAAGTTTATTTTCTTCATTTTAGAGCATTTTAATTAAAATAAAAATAAATCTTATTTAAAAAAAGTTTTTTTACTATTAATTTATTTTTCTGTGGTTTCGTATTCTGCTCGGTAACATTTTTCTACTTCGTACATATTATTTCTTGTGATATAGCAAGAAAGGAGGTGACTGATGAGATGATGAGTAATAGAGAAGTATAATTATGGAAGAAGAAGACACCAAATGAATTGGGATAAGGGCAGGAGAATGATGATGACATTATTTCTTGTGGCATAATAGTCATAAGCATGCCTTTCAATGGTTAAAAAAACCGGCCAAGTGCGAGTTGGACTCGCGCACCGAGGGTTCCGTATAATCTTGTAGACCGTATTTTGTTATTAAACTACATATTTACGGTTTTCAGTTTTTTCCCTTTAAATGTGCTGTTTGTAAGACATTGCTTCTCGCCAAATTTCATAGTTTTAGGTCAACGGGAAATACCTTATGAATTTTGATTCCCTTGAGAGTATCGAAATAGACGTTTTTGTGGGATAAACGACCGTATCTTTTTTTACGTTAACTTAGAAGTTTGATTTTTACAGCTTCAAGGAACTGTAGACTTTAGTCACCTTGATTATTTGGTTTGAATTGCAACTCGATGTCCCCATGCGAACCCGAGATATAGGGTCTTGACAGAAGACGATCGGACGGACAATAAGGTTCGAGGGTTCCGCCCTAAAAACACAAAAATAAAGAGATTGATTGATTATTAGTATACTTTAAAACGCTTCGTGTGTTTAAACTAAAAATCTCATTCATACGGCTTCGCTAGCTAATTTAGTTTGACCCTGTTCTGTTTACATTTTAAGTCTATTTTATCGCTCTTTTGCTATTTTTAACAAAATTATTTTTAAAACGAATGCGCTTGTCTTAATTAGCCGCTTATCAACATATTCCATAGTTGGATAAATGCAAATGAACTGTACAAGTAAGTATTTACTAAAAGCGGCAATTATTGATTATATAAGAATGTATAACATAGTTTCCGTACGTAATTCCAATAATAAATATCAATTAAAATGTATTCATGTCACGAGTAATAAAGCCAAACACCAAGTTACTATACCAAGTCACACGACACCATTCAAATAATTCAATAAAAATCTAGCGGCTTTAACGCTGCAATAAATCACCTAAACAAACACCCGTTTATTGCACGCAGCGCTGAAAGCGTATCAACGACAAACAATTTGCACTCCGCGCGCTAAACCGAACGCGCTCTCTGCATAGTCTGTGTCATAGTATTCAAATTTTGAACGCGAATTGAGGCGGGAAATGTTTTTTTAAGTACATAAGTGTTTTTTTTGTCTGTGATTTTGTTTCGGTGTATAAAATAATAATTTTGTTGTTATTGAATAACGGTGTATTGTGAAATATAGTGTTTTGATAATATAAGTAAAATAACTAACGTAAAACTGTCCAGACAGTGTTGTGGTTTATTTATCTTATCGAGAATTCCATGATATGGTAATTTTGGAACGTCTGTTTTACCTACTCTGTGGTTCCCGCGGAATTTAAAGTCTTTTTTGTTGTAAGTACTTAATTTTTCGCTGAAGACGTTTTCTCTGATCAAAAAGCGTGTGTAAAATCGAGTTTTTTTTTAATACCTTGTGAAAAATCGTGAATCTTATTGTATTTAAGTGTTTTGACAGTAAATCTGATCTAAATCGTTTAAAACAAGTGACAGAATATTGTTATCGTTAGTTTTCTTTGTTTAAACGAACATTTTCTACAATGAATATATTTAGATTGGGCCTTATGCGTCAATTTTCGCATATTTTGCGGTAAGTACCTAGTTAGTTAACATCGTCGTTATCAAAATGTTATGTTTATTGGGGGCAAACAAGAGAAGATAGAAAACAAATATGTTTGACGTACCTACCCACTATTTAGAAAAAATCTCTAAATGCATGATTCGTTAAAAGTGATTCTTACTTTTTTTAGGTTTCCGTTATTTTCTCGCTCGATTAGTTTTTCCACTAAGTTTAACTAGGAGAAATTATTGGCATATTTCCAAAAGGAATGATCTTTATTTTAAAATCAACAGGTTCAGGAAAACTCTTGTAAAAAAAGCAGTACTTATCACACAAAAATTGAAAAACGAATACGCACCCACTTCAATTGTGTAAAAAACATGCATTTGTGATCCATTTTTTTTATTTAATAACCGCTTAGTCAATTGAATCTTTTCCCAAATATGTAGTAGATACTACCTACGAAAAGTCACACCGTTATAAAATCTTATTTCATCTATAGACGATTTGATGTAATTATTCATTTCACCCAGTCAAACAGCTTACCTGGGGTTCAACGACTTAGTTAGAGATAAACTTCGGATGCACACGATGACATGCAACGTCAGACGGCACCAAATAGTGCAGGTTTAGGCTGAATGGTCAATAGATCGATGCCTGCCTTTTTAAAGGCGAAAGAAAAAAAAAAAGAAAAAAAGTGCAGGTTGTCAAAAATGTCACGTCAATGTCATATAATTATTATCCCATTGTTGTTGTCAGACGTCACTTAATAGTGCCGGCTGGCATGCATGCTTAATAGTGTTCGTGTCATATGAAATAGTGTCGTCGGGTACTTCTTGAATAATTCCGCCATTAGATGGCCATTTATGTAAGTAAGTGTATTCAAGATATTTTTATTGAGGCAATTTGTGGCTAAATAATAACAGTCGCTGGGGTCGATCGTTAGGTTAAGCCGCGCTTGCCTAAGTTGGTCCGTGGATGGGACCCGTAACATACTTACCGAATTTCCTCCGTGCCTTGGAAAGCACGTTACGCCATTGGTCCCGACTGACATTGTAGATCTTTGACAGTCGTTACTAGTAGCCAAGGGGTATTGTTCTACCCAGTGCTAACTAGATTGTGGAGGTCAGATAGACAGTCGTTCCATGTAAAATACAGCTCTTCAGCTGCTTTCGAGTAAGACTGGAAGCTGACCCCAACATAGTTGGGAAAAGGCAGGCAGATGATTCAAAGTATTTCTAGTTACTAGAGAAACAATATCGTCTGTCGCGGTCGCGTTAATGTCAATTAAAATAAAGGTCGTAATTCATGTTTCGATGACTCATTCAACCCGATCAGTACATACCCAAGTAACATTTTAGGTTATAGAAAGGTTTTGAAAAGGTTCTATAACCTTTATATGGAAATCTGCTCGTAAGTCTTAATAGGCTCAGTAACGTTATATTAACCTTATATTAACGTCCTGAGTGCAAAAAGGGCCCACGTTTTAGAACCTTTCTGAGAGCTACAGCAAAACCTATAGCTCAAATCCAGAACCTTTGGAACTACTTACACAGTACCCAAATATAACCTTCACAACCTTAATTTAACGTTAATATAACCTTGCAAGGCAGCTTTTAAGTTCTAAATTAGTCTTGGATGTAACCCTATGACAACTTAAAACCTTTTTGCTGGACACGAAAAAACACCTTTCCAGGACTCTGGGGTTTTAAAATGTTTCTGTGTAAGATTTTTTTACGCAGAAAGACCAATCGTGAATTTAATATTTATAATGGCGCCACATTCCCTGACATTATACTAAGTTTCAAAATGGCTAACTAAGTCGTACCTATTTATAAAAATATATAGTAATCTTGTCAGGAAAAAATTAAAATTCGTGCGACTGGCACTTCATCGTGAAACTTTAGGATAATAGTGCTGTATACGAGACGGGCCTTGCGTTAGTTTATAATTTTGAAGATATTTTAATGAAATAAAAATTATAAATTTATACGGTTGGTGGTAAGTTGCATTAGAAATAAAACTTCTATTCATCTAAAAAACATATATTTTAAATGGTATAGCACAAGTTACTTAATTTAGCCGTATTGAATAAAAATATTGCCTTTTGTTTCGATTTTTTTTAATGCTAAAAAATAAAAAAATGGCTGCCGTTAGGAAATTACTAGAAAGCATTAAAATTAATCTTTTCAGAACTGCTACAGCTAAGAGCTCTTAATGTTTGCCAAAATAAGAGCTAAACGTTATCTCGCGGAGCTACTTAAAACGCATACGCTGTTTTCGCAGCTTTATGGCTATCGCCAGGAGTAGTTCAAGACTTGCTAGTCGCGAAAACAACCCCTACGCACAATTACTTGCTTTTAAGTTTTGGTTGAAGGAGGACACGTGCGTTCTGGTTCGACAAGAGTGCTGCACAAACAGCTACAGGCTGCTCTAAGAGTGCAAGTAAGTTCCTATTTTTTTTAAATAATTATGTTTGTTAGGTACAGTTTTACTAAGTTATGGCTACCCTTACCTATCTATGTCGACAATATAACCGATGTTATTCGACAGTAACTGTAGCGGAGGTATATTCTAACTGCAAACAGACTGTAGGTATGTACTTATTTTTGTATTTTATCCATACAATGTACACTTTACACTCGCACACAAATACAAGCACCAACTCAAGCAAACAAAAAAAAAACTAAACCAAAATCGTCCGATAGACTGGCTGTTACGCCCGGCTTCGGCGGTACGGCCGCGCCACGCGCCGCGTTCATTGCACAGCAAGTTCAAAACGGTTTTTTCGTAGTAGGTACTTATATTGTTTTGAATATGCAGTGTTTTTCGTGTAGGTATTTTTACTTCTGGTCTACGTCTGTTCCGATAAAACCCGCGAAATGCCGAACGGTAAACTCTAACCCCCTTATTCATAAACAACTAAAACGCTCTACAAACCTATTGTAATTAAAACTGTGTTTTGTTTCCTTCTTTCAAACTCAAATCATACTTAATTCTAAAGAAATTGTTAAAACACTATTTTAACTTTGTAGAGCGTTTTAGTTTTTTTATGAATAAGGGGTAAATACATAATCACTGTACCTTATCGGCTCTTTCATTAATTTAAATTTGTGTTTTGTTTTCAGTATGCCTTACAAGGTCGTCCAAACCATAGAGAATGGAAAAATATGCCTTTCCGTTGTACCCACAACTGGGAGAAAGAGGAAGATATAGAGAAAATATTTCAGACGATTTCGTGTCATCTGTGGTTGAAACTGAAGGGGTTTCAGGTGGTCGTGCATCTTCAACGGTGTCAATGATATGTAAAAATAATCAATATCGAACAACCGAACAGGCTAGTTTTAATCCATAAGACCCCATATGTCTTTGATGAGCCATACTTTTCTATCTTTTTATATTTATAAGGGCTCTAACAGATCTGCGACCCGACGTACATTGACAGACGGTCGCCGACGGTCACGGGTTCTTACAGACGAGCGGCACGTTGCCAACTGCAGCCGTCGCCACACGTCGGCGGCTGCCGTCGACAGGTGGCGACGGCTGCAGTTTATCTGCAGTTGGCAACGTGCCGCTCGTCTGTAAGAACCCTAGAAATAATCCACGTTTGTTTAAAGAGTATTGTGGCTTATTACCAAGCACTTTCCCTTATATTGTTGCAGTTGTTAGACCTACATATTATTCAACTATCAATAAGCAATTCACACTGCGTACCGTCGCGAAAAAAACAAATCCGCACTTCGTCGCGTTTCGTCGCACACTGATTACGACAACGCAGGCCACAAGTACGTACAACGACTATTTGATATTTTCGCGTCGCGTCGCATTGCCGCGTTTGTCGTTCACCTAGGACAACGGGTGACGGTCGCTAACGGTCGCCGATCTGTACGAGCGTTAAGTATTGTTTACCAGTCACCACACTTCCTACCTTAATAAATAATAAAAATAATAAAAACTTACCGATGTATTTATTATTCGTAAGAATTTTTTACGCACTTTACGTTTAAAATTCCCACTCCGTTTGTTTTATATCACCCTGTGTTGATTCATCTTGCGTTTCAACGTAATACTTTGTAGTCGTGGGGACAACTGATATTTTTTGAGGATGCCTCTAAAGCTTTAAAATATTCTTGTAGGACGTTAATCATGCTTTCAGCTCCTAAACAATAGCTTATTGGTTTGGGTTATCACCACGCAGTCCTAATTTGTTTGCCTAGACACTCTAAAACAGCCTTAAGGTTTGAGGTAGGTTATAAAAATTACATAGAAGCAATTTCGACATTCCATAACTTTATGGTCATATCAAAGTTAAAAATTAAACCTTTAGATCTCATTTCAGCATAATGCTCGCCTTTTCAGAACTTAATCAGGAGTCTGCGACACCTATAAGATCCTAGGACTATATGCTCTTGAAACACAAGTCAAAATAACGTTAATTTAAACTCTTGACAGCGGCTCCAAGGTTGTAATAAAAAACAACTAGTTTTAAGACCTATTAATCATTCTCAAGTACTTAATATGACCAGATAGCAAAGCATTAACCTTTTTACAACCCTTAAAAAACCTAAAGGCATTTTTTACAACCTGGGCCCGAATGAAATGTTACTTGGGTAGAAACCTAGACCCAAGTATCATATTAAGTCGTGACACTATCGGAATCTTCGAGAAAAAGTGTAGCGGTATACTGCAATTATTTAAATGGCGTGAATACAACTATCGCAACAAATTATAATAGTAATTTTTCACAGTACTTTTAGCAGCTTACGAAATAGTGACGTTTGTCATGGTTCTTTCGAGAGTCGCTGTAGAGATAGTGCCGTCTGCTACGGTACTTTTTCTGGCATCCACGTAATAGTGTTGTTATCTTAGTGGCCGGTACTAACTAGTACCGTGTGACTTAGTGGCTAGTGTCATTGTTTAACTTTGTGCTGATAAAATAGATGGTACGAATAATTCTGCATTTTTGCCGTGTCATTTAAATACATTTTAAATCTTTGGTCTTCTTCTATAACGTGTGGTTATTGCCTAACCTGGTGTCAGAGGTTTTATGCCGCCCGTGGCCTCTGACTTGGCTTTACATGCTGTAGAGAAATATCTCTCAGGCATGCTAGTTTCCTCACGATGTTTGCCTTCACCGAAGCAAGTGATAAGTTTATTGTACAATACGCACATGAATTCGAAAAATCAGAGGTGCGTGTCTTGGGTTCGAAGTCGAGACCTATGACTTGGCAGTCCGACGGTCACACCACTAGGCTATCTCTGCATAATCATTGGTGATACGTACAGTCGACTAAAGAGTTAGGTATGCAGGCTTGCAATCTTCTTACTACTATTATAAATGCGAAAGGGTTTTATTCAATCACAATGAATAACAAAAATCGATCCTCACAAACTTTCGCATTTATAAAACACTGGCCTGCAAAACTAAGTACTACACTTTTAAAATTTATTTTTTTTCTAAACTATAGAAGTTAGAGATTTAAAATAAAAAAAACGTTTTATAGAAATTTTTATCCGCTTTAGAAAGAAACTATAGACAAACATAAACTCTTTTTCGAGTCCTTTTTGTTTCGAAAGTATATCTAGTGTACTCTAAAAGTTATTGCAATTTTAAAAGTGTGATACTTAGTTTTGCAGGCCAGTGTATTAGTAAGTAGATTGCTAGCCTGCATACCTAACTCTTTTGTTGATTGTACATACATACATAAACTCACGCCTTTTCCCATGAGACGACATAATAGACGCGCATATGACGCGTTTAGTTTAAAAAAATAGTCAGATGCGTAACCGATCGTCGATCCTTTATGGTAATAAAATAAATTATTTTATCACACAATCTCAGTAGGTTAATGTCATTTATACTTTTACTTTGGCAAACCAGTTTTGTCACTGTGACATTTTCGAAACGACAACAGTTTTTAATTAAATAGCTTTTGGCCGCGGCTTTGCTTGCGTTAATTTAGAATTTGACAATCAATAGGTTAGTTTCCACCATCAATAAATTGCAAATCTATTTAGTCTGCCAGTTAGAGTATTGGAAAATAAGGGACACGTATTTTTTGTTTTTGTAAATCAATGAATATTGACTAAGATAAAACGCATCAAATCTCGGGAGTGGGGGCTCGTGACGTCAGAACGCACTAAAATTATACCACGGCGTGACGTATTGGGAATTTTAAAAGCGTCGTATCTTCGTCAATTTTGGTTTACGTAACAAAAGAAAAAACACGGGTCAAATATTTTTTGATAATTTAAGTGACGGACTAATTAGATTTTTTTTTGTCGTCTCCCCGATTGTAGCACCCTCCGCCTCTGATAGGTTTTCAATTAAGTAGTAAGGTTGAGTTTGCATCTTCTGTGCAATCTAAGTGACGGACTAATTAGTTTTTTTTTTGTCGTCTCTCCTATACAATTCAATCATGATTCGAACGGTACGTGACGGCATCTATTGTCATAAGAACGTTTTTGTAGTTTTCCTCGGGAACAGTACTTTTTTTAGGGATGACAGGTCCCCCATGTCTGTTTCTGTACATTGACATGACGACCCGAATGGCGTAGCGGTAGTGAGGCTGCCTAACGTTCTTAGGGTCCCGGGTTCGAATCCCGGTTGGAGGAAATGTTTGTATGATGAGCATGGATATTTGTTTCAGAGTCATCATGGATGTTTATATGTATAATAAGTATGTATTTACAAACAAAAAGTATCTATGTATTATATCAATCGAAACGAGTTTTTTTTTGGAGAGAAAAATCACGTTTTACGGTAAAATTCAATGTGGACGCATTTATTAGTAAACGGGTTATGTATGTATTTATAGTAAAGTTATGACCTTAAAAACTGGTAAGTATTTGAAAAAAAAAACTTGTCAAAAAGTTGCAACCTTGACCTCCAATATCTCCGTAACTAGTAGGTTCCCAGTATGGTCCAGAACAAAACAATTATCGCAATGGCGGGGAGCACAAGTGCCCTTCGGCTTCGTTTAGGTTCTTTTACACCTTTTTTTTTTTTTTTCGGATAGGGAATCATCAAATGACTCCTCCGCTCTGGGCGGAGCAGGAGGGAGTGTCAGACTTTTACTGACTAAAACCCATCCATGTTCCTTCATCGTCCTTTGTATTGGGCCACGGTATCTCTTTCGAATAGTCCCGCAGCGCCTTTTACACCTTTTACAACCATATACATAGTACCGTGCTGGTTGCTAGCATTCCTAGCCTGGTGTTTATTATAAGACCAACCTGTTTGTGTACTTCCACTGGTTGGTATATACAGGGTGAAATTTTTCAATGCCACCTGGAGGGAAAGTACTCGAAATACTGGAGATAGCAATTTTTACTCAAAATAAATTTACATTCCTTTATTTTTAAAAAGAAACAAATCTGCATTCACACAACACATGGTTTTCCTTTCATTTAATTTATCATGTTTATTAGAGAGATTTGACCCATATGATTGATCCTATCGATTGATGTCAAAAAGATACGGAATGTTATTTTTTCGAACTTTAGCCGATCCATCCCGGGTTCGATGCCCGAATGTGGCAAGCGAATTTTAGAAAATCTGTGAATGCAAATTTTCTTGCATATGAATGCAAAGATTCCACCCTGTAAGCCGTTTTTTTTTTTTAGTATGGGAAATCATCAAATGACTCCTCCCGCTCTGGGCGGAGCAGGAGGGAGTGTCATACTTTTACTGACTAAAACCCATCCATGTTCCTTCCTCGCCCTTTGTGTTCCGCGGCCACGGTATCTCTTTCGAATAGTCCCGCAGCCCCGGCAGGCTTCGGCCCTCGCGGACCCCTTCAGTGTTGCTGACTCTCTTTGAGGTGCGCGTGGAACACGAACGCGCCGTCGACACGGCACCCTGTAAGCCCTGTATATTATGCAGAAAGTCTGAGTAGTGAATCAATCTTCTGTTTTTTTATGTTCATACGGATTAATCATGTAGTAGTTTATAGATGATAATGTTTTGGTTAGTGATTTTTAACCGACTTCTAAAAATGGAGGAGGTTATTCACCAACATCGGTAGAAGTTTTTGTAGTGCCGCTACACCCCTTGGTAAGACTGGGTGTCAGGCTTTCAGGTTCTGATTACACGTAACGCCACAGCAAACAATAATGCGTAAAAGTAGGCATATTGTAACTCAATTTGTTTATTACCTTTTCATGCGTAAACGGCTAAATTTGGCATATAAATAGAACATGACCTTGGGTATTTTTTTATCCCGGTCATACGTTCTCGAAGGATAAGTTCCGACGTACATACATGCGGGGACGCCCCGGACAAAAGCGAATGAAAATGTGTTAATTATTATGATGTAATATCTAAGGAATTAATTAACATAATAAAAACATTGGGTTAGTGAGTCAGTTTCGGTGCTGATAAGAACGCTGGTCAATCACCCCTACTTACCTAACCAACATTTGACCGTGTGGCCAACTAGAAGGCGAATCTTCTTATGATAAACTAGCTTATGCTTTTTCATATTTATTTTAAAGTTAAGTCGTATAAAATATCTTATACATTTAAAGTGGGTACATATTTTATAGAGGTTTATGTTGCTTACTGTACATCTGACGTATTTCACGTCAGATTTTCAAGGTCGAGCGAGTTGACGACAAAAAAAATATCGGAAGGTGCCAACTCGCGCGCACTCGCGAGTTTCTCATTCGCCAGTTAACGAATAACGTTAAGATTGAAGAACTTAACACCATGTCCTTCATATTCTTTTAGTAAAGGTGTGTCGAGAAGTTGAGACCACTGACAAGGCCTGATTATCTTGATTAGTTTATGTAGATATGAAACTCTCAGATAGGGCTTATCATAAACCTTGGCAAGTACAACGTTACAAAAATTTTGTGGCGCTCAAATGACGTTAATGAGGAGCACTGATGGTGAACACAAGGTCCTGGTTGAACTATCTACTTAATAAACAAGAATTTGTGTGGTATAACTACAACTAAAAAACTCAACTACTGAAAAATCACGCTCTAATTAAATTCGGGGTTTACAAGGTAAAATCAACTCCTCCTATTGCTGAAGTCGGTTAAAATGTAGCTAACACTAAATGTAAAAACTAACCGCTTTGGTTGGGTTGTGATCAGATAGGCAGTCGCTCCATGTAAAATACTGGTATTCAGCTGCATCCGGTTAAACTGGAAGCCGACCCAAACATAGTTGGGAAAAGGCAGGCAAGGACCCGGGCCATTAATAACGTATCGATTGACACCTTATTCATCAAAATCGGATGAATAGTTTAGGCGCTACGGAGGAACATACGGAGAGAGGTGTATGTACATGATGCTGATGGAACACATAACCTCCTCCTGTTTTAGAAGTCGGTTAAAAAAGTATTTACCCGACTGCTTCAAAAAGACGGTAATGTTTTTATCAATATCTTGATGTCGAAAAAATAAGATTCCATAATATTATGAAAGTGCAGCTGGCAAGAGTAATGTTTTAAAAATATTTGTTTTACAATGAATGTCAAGTTCAAGAGTACGATTCTGTATTTGTAATAAGAGCCGTTTATTAACCCCCGACGCAAAAACGACGGGGTGTTATAAGTTTGACGTGTCTGTGTGTGTGTCTGTTTGTGGCATCCTAGCTCCCGAACGGATGAACCGATTTTGATTTTGTTTTTTTTTGGTTGAAAGGTGAATTAGTCGGGAGTGTTCTTAGCTATGCTTGATGAAAATCGGTCCAAGATGGCCGCCGCCACAAAATGGTGGATTACATATTTTTTTCACAACTATCAAATGAAAGGGCTTGACTAGTAGAATAATGTACACTATATTGAAAGGGAATGAGGAATACTAACTAACGAAATGAGATGAGGAAATTGGAGTGATGACAGGGACCTAACGAATTATTTTTTTATTTAACTTTTTGTACATTATTTACTACATTATCCGATTACCTTTATTTTTTCAATAAAACCGTTTAAATTAAAAAAAAATGTTTTTTGTGTCGGGGTTTTTTTTTCATTTTAATTTAATTTTTGTTATGCATCAAACGTTTCTAGTTTGTAAGCAGTGGCGTGCCTAGGGGCCAAGGCCAACAATATGGCAAGCCCATAAGGCATGCAGACTGTTCGGAAATCCCAATATCATGAAGGTGACAGGTGATAAGGGCAAGCCAAGCTTGTAGGTTTGTATGAAAGTACCGCCACTGTTTATAAGCCCTGGCTGGGAGCTTTAAAGTAATTTTCGGCCACCACAGTATAGTCCGGTTAAGCAGTTACATAGCAACCTTATCGAGTTGAACTGCGAGTGGTCATTTCAACCAAAAAATAAAGGAAGGGGCAGCTATTGCCATCAAGTAATTGCAAACCGCCTCGCCGAGCACCTTGCGGGGACCGGGCCGGACCTTGCGGAACACCAGTATGGTTTCCGCAAGGGGCGCTCGACGGTGGACGCCATCATGCGCGTGAGAGCCCTCACGACGGGGGATGCGGTGTCCAGGGGTGGGGTTGTCTTGGCGGTGTCTCTCGACATCGCCAACGCCTTCAACTCCATGCCCTGGAGCTGCATAAGGGAGGCACTCCGGTATCACCGGGTGCCGACCTACCTCCGTCGTGTGGTCGGGGACTACCTGGCGGACAGGTATGTCATCTACCCCGGTCGCAGCGGAGACTGGAACCGGCGAGAGATGTCGTGCGGTGTTCCGCAGGGATCGGTTCTAGGCCCGTCCTTGTGGAACATCGGTTACGACTGGGTGCTGCGCGCCGACCTCCCTAGCGGCGTCAGCGTTGTCTGCTATGCAGACGACACGCTGGTGCTGGCACAGGGGAGGTCGCACGAGGCGGCGGCCGAAATAATGACACGCGGGGTTGCGATAGTCGTTGAGAGGATCCGGCAACTGGGCCTCGAGGTGGCATTGCACAAGTCCGAGGCCATGTGCTTTCATGGGCCTCGGAATGCGCCACCTCCGGGATCAGCAGTGACGGCGGGAGGGGTATCCATCGGCGTCGAGTCGACGTTAAAGTACTTAGGTCTCGTCCTCGACAGCCGGTGGGACTTCGCGGAGCACTTCCGACGTTTGGCCCCTAAACTGGAGCGGACAGGGGCTGCCTTCAGGCGGCTCCTGCCCAACCTGGGGGGGCCAAACGCCTCCTGCCGGAGGCTCTACGCGGGAGTCGTGCGGTCCATGGCCCTCTACGGGGCCCCGGTGTGGGCGCGTTCATTGAGGCAGCGAGCTGCCAACCATTTGAACGCGCCCCAAAAGGTGGTGGCCGTAAGGCTGATCCGGGGGTACCGCACGATCTCCCGCGAGGCGGCGAGCCTCCTTGCCGGATTGCCGCCATGGGATCTGGAGGCGATAGTCCTTGCGCGCCTACACGAGTGGCGCGCGGAGGCGCTACGCCGGGGGGAAACTCCGCTGCCGCGGCAAATTGTCGCTCAGCGGACGGACTTCCGGCGGGATCTCATGGCGACATGGAGAGAGCGACTGTCGCAACCCCGTGCAGGGCACGCCACGATAGTGGCGGTAAGTCCCCTCTTTGAGGAGTGGCTGGAGAGACGCCACGGCGTCCTCACCTTCCGCCTGACGCAGGTTCTTACCGGACACGGATGTTTCGGTAAGTTCCTGCACCGAATCGGGCGGGAGGAGACGCCCGGGTGTTTCCATTGTGAGGATCGGCCGGAGGACACGGTGGAGCACACTGTGGAGGTGTGCCCTGCTTGGGTGGAGCACCGCCGTGTCCTCGAGGTGGCGATCGGCGGCGGCGACCTCTCGCTTCCGGCCCTGGTTCGTGCCATGGTCCGGAGCGAGACGGAATGGGACGCCGTCACCTCCTTCTGCGAAGCAGTCATGCTAGCGAAGGAGGTGGCGGAACGTGAGAGGGAGATATCCTCACGTCCCGGCCGCCGCGGGAGACGCCCCGGGCGTCGGGGGCCACGTGGTGGCTACCGGCCACCGTAGGCGCGGGCCTGTGGACGGGGAGCTATGGGCTAGCTCGCCGTCCGTCCGTCTCATGACGACAGGCCGTGTCGACGGCGCGTTCGTGTTCCACGCGCGCCTCAAAGAGAGTCAGCAATAAGGAAGGGGTCCGCAAGGGCCGAAGCCTGCCGGGGCTGCGGGACTATTCGAAAGAGATACCGTGGCCCCGGAACACAAAGGGCGATGAAGGAACATGGATGGGTTTTAGTCAGTAAAAGTCTGACACTCCCTCCTGCTCAGCCCAGAGCGGGAGAAGTCATTTGATGATTTCCCATCCGAAAAAAAAAAAAAAAAAAAAAAAAGCTATTGCCATCAACCGGACACAAATCCTTGCTCCGTGGCTGCTACTGAGAAACTCTTGATGGAAAAACTCAATAATTAACACTGCCCGACCTGGGAATCCAACCCAGACCTCAAGCTCAGCAGTTGCGCTTGCGTTTTTCTTTTTCACTTGTCATGTTCAGCGCCATCTATCGTTTTTTGGTGGAAGCTGACCTAAAAAAAAAACCCCATATTGGTACACCTCTGCATATCCCTTTGAGCATTATAAGGATGATATTGTGTTAAACTAATTGCAGTTTAGAATAAAAATATTATTGAATCCGTCTGTCCGTGAATTATAACAAAAGATTGTTTCTGTAGGTCAAGTGCAGAAGTCTAACCTTCATTACCGAACAAATCGTTTTAACCGCTAAATTCTCACGGTATCACGGTATGTATCATATTTTATAGCTGCCCGCGACCTTCTTTCCCGCGCGTGGTATTACTTCGCTATAACATACCGAGTTTCCTCCGTGCCTCGGAAAGCGCGATAAGCCGTTGGTCCCGGCTGTCATTAGTAGATCTTTGGCAGTCGTTACAGGTAGTCAGTGGCATGAAAAGTCTGACAACCAGTCTTACCAAGGGGTATAGTATTCATCATCATCATCATTTCAGCCGAAAGACGTCCACTGTTGGACATGGGCTTCCCCGAAGTGTCGCCACGTTGACCGCATCCAGCGGATTCCCGCAACCTTCACCAGGTCATCGGTCCACCTAGTGGGAGGCCTTCCAATGCGACGTCTTCCGATTCGCGGTCGCCATTCTAGAACTTTTCGGCCCCATCGGCCATCCGTCCGTATCGTATTACCTAGTACTTACTGAGTTAACTAGGTTGGGAAGGTCAGATAGGCAGTTGCTCCATGTAAAATATTGATATTCAGCTGCACCTGCTTAGTCTGGAAGCAGACCCTAACATAGTTGAGAAAAGGCAGACGATGATGAGGGAAGACTCGAATTATTAGTTCAGGCAGATTGATTTGACGATGAAGATATGCTACTCGTGGATATTTTTTACCGGTAAAGTAAAACTAAGAGTTAAACTACGCGTAAAATGACCAGAACTAAATTATTTTTATAGTTTACCCTATGTGTGTCTAAACAGAATATAGCTCATTAGACCATTCTCATTTTACAGTTTTAAAGATAAAGGTGTTTGTGCTAATTGCTTTGTGAACTAATTATGTAGTTTCAAGAAAACATAACGTCACGTTTGCGTTTCCAACAGGTATTTTATTGTAAGACCTATGTTACTGTTACTGTCAGCCTGTGTCATCCCACTGCTGGGCAAAAGCGTCTCCCCATGACTTCCAAATCCTTCGATCCAGGGCCTTTGTGGACCACTGGTCGTCGGTTCTGTTCAGCTCTACCATACCTAGGAGCCTTCTAGTTACGGAGATATTGGGGTTCAGATTCCAACATTTTCACAAGTCTTTTTTTTAATACATGTTTTTAATGTAAGATTTTTAAACACCTCCACGACCGCCGCGCTATTCAATCCATCCATCATCAAAATGTTTTAAATGCGTTACATTGAGTCCTACCGTAAAACGTGATTTTTCACCCCAAAAAAAAAAATCGTTTCCCAGCAATAACTTTTGCGTAAAGTTACTTAGTTGGATGTACAGAATGCTTGGTTGACGGCTTCGTTAAGGGTCTTGTTACACCCTGTATACAATAAAAATAATTATGGCCTCAGAACGCTACCCTGCGGGACACCAATCCACTGTTTTATTAGTCTACTGGCTAATTTCTAAGTTCTTGTGTATGCACTGTTTAAAGACTTTCACGGTTTTTCACTACACTTAAAGTACTTACGGGATGATTTCCGTGATTTTCCTTGGTTACTATGAGCTCCCGATATTTCGACGCTGTTGCAAGCATCATGATCGCGGGAATACATACGTTAAGTGTGTTCTTGTGTATGTTTCTCATGAAGGTTTTACTCGCGATCACATCAATCGCGGCTACCGTTTTCGCCGCCCGTATGACCAGTACTGATTTTCCAGCCTCTGGTCACCACTTGATAACCAATTACCGAATGACTAACCACAACCCTGTCTCTTGTCCACAGAGAGTCCAGTTCAGAACTTGTGGCAGTCCGAGTCTCCATCAATGGCATGACATGTCAGTCTTGTGTGCGGAGCATCGAGGGTTCTGTCAGCGAGCTACCTGGCATTGAGGATGTTAAGGTAAGAAAATTAAGTTATAAGCGCAAGCCAGGCTTGTTTGAAGGTAAAAGAAAGAAATATATAATTAGACTCACACGGGACAAAACAAAATAATTCTTCTTCGTTTCTTGCCGGTTCTTCTCCATGGAAACGACCAACGCGAACCGTGCACCTTTTTCGACGTTTTATAAGTCACCAACCGCCCATCTAGGCCTATGTGAAATAAAATATTTTAATTTTGATTTTTTTTGATAATTTTGATTTTAAATTGGTTGAATAAAAAAAAAACCGGCCAAGAGCAAGTCTGACTCGCGCACTGAGGGTTCCGAACAAACTTTTTAAAGGACAAACTTAACTTTGCTGTTAGATCCCTAGAAACGGCTATTGCTCCAACCGCAAATAATAAGTTTTTAATAGTAAAATCGCGATTTTTTTTTGTTATTAAACTACATATTTACGGTTTTCCGACTTTTCCCTTTACATGTGCTGTTAGACCTTGCTTTTTGCCAAATTTCGTGATTCTAGGTCAACGGGAACTACCATATAGGTTTACGACCCTAAACCTATAGGGTATTTCCGGTTGACCTAGAATTGTCAATTTTGGTTAAAAGCAAGGTCTTACAGCACAAGTAAAGGGAAGAGTCCGAAATATAAAAAAAAGTTGAAAATTAAGGTAATTTTTGGTACTTACAAGTTTTCGCGAATATTTAAATTTGCCCATATCTTTTTATCGTGTTGACTCAGGACCTTGATTTTTATACACCTAATAGGGACTATAGACCTCAGTATATAGTATACTATTCAACTAGCTAGGTCCACCCTTTCCTGAGAAAATCGGTGGTGACAGACGGACAGACAGACGGACAAGAAAGTGATCTTATAAGGGTTCCGTTTTTTCCTCTTGAGGTACGGAAAAATGGTTGAATTAAAAATAAAACAAAATTATATAAAAAAGTAAACATAAGAAAAAGTTAAATCAAATGAAATTAGTCCTGTACGAGGACAAAAGGCCCAGCGTGGTGCTGCGGCATATGCTTGGCAGTTTGGTAAATCGAACTTTGATTTGTCGAATTTTTATATGATTTATAACTGGCCACTACTTTAACTTTACAAACGAAGCGATGCCCAGTAACAATAAGATAAGATACAATTTCGTTCCATTGTCAGTTATCATTTTTATCGTGCACTCCAATTTCATTAATCCAAAGTAATGATTGTTTGCTACGGTAATCCTTTGTTATCGCTAAATTTAGGTCTCGGAACTCTCGGGAAACAATCAATTTATCTTGGTTTAGTTAATCATCTGTAATATCAGGAGTAGCATTTTTCAAACTGATATTTCTTTCTTATTCGTGTGGTTAGTGCCTAATCTAGTGTTAGAGTTTTTATGCCGCCCATGGGCCTCTGACTTGGCTTTACATGCCATCGAGAAATATCCCTCAGGCATGGCTGCGGGACTGTTCGAAAGAGATACCGTAACCCCGGAACACAAAGGTCGATGAAGGAACATGGATGGGTTTTAGTCAGTACAAGTCTGACACTCAAAAAGGCATTTTGGTTTCCTCACGATGTTTTCCTTCACCGAAGCAAGTGATAATAATTATACAATACGCACATGAATCCAAAAAATCAGAGGTGTGTCTTGGGTTCGAACTACTCGAGACCTATGATATATATATTTGGCAGTCCGACGGTCACACCACTAGGGTTCGAACTGATATAACCCCATAAATCATGATTTGTCAAAGGACCAATTTGTTCGAGACACCATTGTTTAACTATTGTGTCTACTTCGTGGACAGATCAAGGGATAAGAAGCTTTTCAACAATAATTCCTGCTGTCTCTGACATCAACTGCGGACTAAACTCCGAAGAAACTATCATACATAATATGCTTATAAACTTATGTGACAACATACTCTATAACAGAACCTGTCAATCTTTATTCATTATACTTTGTATGTCCAGGTGGAACTATCAGAGAACGCAGGCTACTTCAGATATGACCCACGCACCATCAGTGAGGAGGCTATCCGGTCTCATATAGAAGACATGGGCTTCGAGGTGCCCACCGACACCACGGAGCACGAAACTAGGTCAGTCTACTTGGTCTACTCACAAAAAACTATCAAGGCAAAGTGGTTCTTGGCTAAGTTTCTTTAATAGATGAGCTTTTAATGTGATGGTCTACACTTTTGCTTGGTCTACTCGGTCTACTCGCAGTAGACCAACATAAATATAGTCTCTTAAGGCTGTCTGTTAATGTTACAACAAGAATACCTCTTTTCATTAGACGACAATATAAAAGTGTTGGTCTGCTCAATATTTGTGCTCCTCAAGAGTAACGAAAATAATATTTAGATATTGTGTGTTTGTCTTAGTAGACCGTAAGCCTTCAGTTCTACAATCTTACTCACCTTATGGTCTAGGACAAAAGCCTTATGGTCTTCAAACCCTTATATTTCTCCTTCTTCTTCCAGAAACCTACTACCCAAAGAGATCCCAACAGACACGCTAATAGACATGTCCGGAACAGGCGAGGTAGACGAGCAGGAAGTGCTGCTGTCAGTAGTCGGCATGACCTGTCAGTCTTGTGTCAACACTATTGAAGGTATGTTCAACTTAGACAAGCTAGGAGATGAGAAGCTACACGGTCATGCAGACAGAGAGACATCCTTGTAGCGACCTTGCGACTGTAGCGAACCATCACCCTTCTACCCAGACGTACTGCTGCGTAGCATCCGCACCGACGAGTCGTACTCAGCGCTTCCCCTCCACTTTTATTATACGCACTGCCAAAGTGTGGAACGCTCTGCCTACATATGTGTTCCCACCCACATTTAACCCGTCTGCCTTCAAAGCAAGAGTGAACAGGCATCTTCTGGGCACGCTCGTTCCATCATAGACCTCATCCATCGCTTTCCATCAGGCGTGATCGAGATCACGAGCAGGCCCATTTTGTAATAAAAAAAAAATGTTTAGCAAAGGCTCCCAAGCTTTGTATGATCAGGAATCGCTTTTTTATGACTGGCAAGGATATACACAGGTATCAACCTACACCTAATGGGTTTGCTGAATTAGTCTGTCAATGAGGTTTTTTCTAGGCCAGCTTCCACTAAAAACGATAGATGGCGTTGTACATGACTCAGTGTAAAAGTTTTTTTTGGCTGTATGGAGCTGGCGTTCATTGCCTTTCAAAAGTGTTCCTTCCTAGTTTATGTGCGTTCGTCTTTCTCCGTTCGATTTACGTTTTTGTTGCATTGCCACTTACTTTTTTCTATAAAATACGATCTGGCACCGAATATTTGGACAGCGATATCTACTGCATGTAAAAACTTGATTTGGCTGCTACCGGACACCGAAAACAATTTTATTTACACTGAGTCATATACAGCGCCATCTATCGTTTTTTAGTGGAAGCTGGCCTAGAAAAAACCTCGTTAAAAATCGACAAGCTCGGCTCGTATCCGCTTCGGTGGAAACTGGACCTAAGTCGTAGGTTCTAGCTAACATTTTAGATCTTTGACTATCGATACGGGTAGGCCAAAAGTCTAGTCAACCAGATTCACTAAAGCGTAACGTGTAATTGGGTCGTGGCGAACAGAAAGGCGGTCGCTCCGTGTAACATATTGGTGTTCAGCTACATCCGGTTAGACTGGAAGTCGACCCCATTATACATAGTTGAAAAAAAAGCTAGGCTGACGATGATGGATTAATCCGTACGGTACCCAGTTCTCTTCTTAGCGTGTCGATGGCAATCTAAATCGTGTCGGCCCAGCAGGGCTATTACGTATCTTTCTGATATCCACTGACTATCAAGCTTCGGTTGTACACCGAACTTTGATGACAACCGTGAATGTCATAATATTGGTTTTACGTATCACACTGAGTGGATATCACTTTACGGTGACTAACAGGGTCATATATAATACGAAACTAACCTTTTGACCGTTAATGAGCCCAGTTACTATCATTTCGAGCTGTCAACAGAGATACGTAATAGCCCTACTGAATTGAGCTACTAGTTTGGCGCTTTCGGTAGTTCCTGTAATGAACAAAAACAACAGGATACGCAGGACACCATATTAAGTGCCCCATCGTTTGTGGAACAGTGTTTTGGTGTTAGTATTTTTGCAGCAAGTATTTAACTGACCTTGTTCCCTTAGGTGCCCTCCGCGCCATGCCGGGCGTGACGCAGTGCAGCGTGTCGCTGGCGGGCGCGCAGGCGCGCGTGCGGCACGTGCGCGGGCCGGGCGCGGCGCGCGCGCTGGCCGACGCGGTGCACGCGCTGGGCTTCACCGTGGCCGTGCGCAGCCCGCACCTAGGTGACACTCAGCATCAGCATCAGCATCATTCTCGCGCCTTCATTCCAATTAATTAGTGGTCGGCGCAGCATGTCTTCTTCTTCCATACTTCTCTATTACTCGTCATCTCATCAGACACCTCCTTTCTTGCCATATCAACATTTACACAGTCCATCCATCGTTTCTTTGGTTTTCCTCTACTCTTATTCACATTCATACTCAGAACCCTCCTCACGACATTTTCCTCATTCCTCCGCATCACATGTCCGTACCACGACAACCGATTACCACACAACTTTTTAGTCACCAGCATCATCGAAAAGCAGCGGTGGCCCAGTAGTGGCGGCCCCGACTTACTAGCAGTAAGTCGAAGGTTCGAACCCAGACAGGCGCATTACTTTGTGTAATTTACTTCATCACCACTGCTCTCAAAACGGTGAAGGAAAACATCGTGAGGAAACCGGCATGTCCTAGAACCAAAAAATTCGAACATCTACCAACCCGCACTGGGGCCGTGTGGTGGATTGTAGCCCATTCCCTCTCATAGAGAGGAGGTCTGTGTTTCAGCAGTGGGAACATTAATAGGCTGTTGATGAAGATCATCGGTATATAACGTTGCCACTGCTAGGGCACCTTTTCTCCATAGGGAGTATGAAGAACAGGGTGTAAAGTTCTTCACTCCCCATAGAACAGGGAGGATCTCCTTTTGGTCCTTCGAGCCGGATGACGCCGCATATCACCTTGTGGGTTGCGGTATTCTCAACAGCAGAGTGCTTATCGTGGTATATCTTAGTAACGTTAGCAAATCGGTGTTATTGGCTTCCCACAAGCGGGTCTCACCAGTAGCATTGAGACGTTGCACATAAAAGAAAAGGAACGGGCATAGATCACAACGCTTTGCTCACAATGTGTTGGTAATCATGTAATGTTAAATTAGACTTTTATTTTGTTACAGATTCATCTCCACAAAGTAAGAGTGAGGAAGGATCCGGAGACGGCATCAGACCACCTACTCCTGTCAAGAGCCGGACGCAGGCTAATGTGAGTAACTGTCCCTACCTCCCTGCCTCTTTTGAATCTGCTGGGTATAGGCCTCCCATGTCTTCTGCCACACTTCCCGGTTCTGTGCGTCCCTGATCCAGGTGTTTCCCGCGACTTTGGCGATGTCGTCGACTTAAAGAGCTTTAGGACGGCCCTAGTTTCTTAAGCCACCACTCGGTCAAAGCCTTGCTCCATCATCTCCGCGTCTAGCCAGATGTCCTGCCCAGGTCCACTTGAGACGCCTTTTTGGATGCAAAGAAGCAATGCCAATAAACTATCAGTATTTTTGATTTAGTATTAGAAACCTTTTAAGTTGATACCAATGTCATGAATAACTTCCGAAATATAAGCTATCAAAGTTGTGCTGAAGATTGGCATCTTCATTGAATGGATTTTAAGTTTGATATCTCATATCACGGAAACGTGACAATTTAGAACATTTTGCCTCATTCAAAACTTGTTTGTATTGATACTAGCTATCGATTAATATAGGTTTTAGTCGTGGTTGCAACTTTGTAAAAAAAATGGTGGAAGTTAGGTCGGCTATTAAATTCAAACTCCTTTCTTACTTTTTTTTTCAATTTGCAGGTCACTGTCGGGTTACATGTTCATTTAAATATAATTCGCGACCGTAACAAATACTTGTTACGGTCGCGAATTATATTTAATTAAAGCCATAGGGCTTTATTGGACATTTTTGAGAATAGTAATTATGAACGTTCGGAATTATGAAAATAGCATTAATGATAAATCGGAATTGTTATATTCGGAATTTTGAAATTCGGACTTTTGTAATTCGGAATTGTGACTTTCGGAATTTAGTTTTCCGGAATTTTTTAGTGTTCACATTAAAATCATCAGTACAAACCTCTAAAATAATCATTCAATTTCGCGGGTTACCCTGGTGCTTCCACCTTTTTTTCGGATGGGATATCATCAAAAGACTTTTCCCGCTCTGGGCGGAGCAGGAGGGAGTGTCAGACTTTTACTGACTAAAACCCATCCATGTTCCTTCCTCGCCCTTTGTGTATCTCTTTCGAACAGTCCTGCAGTGGCGCTTCCACCTTAAGCCGCGTCGACACGAATAGAGTATGCTCGGACCGAGTGCACTCGGATATCAGGCTGCATGTTGTCTAAGCAATTTTTCTGACTAACATGGTTTAAGATAATGTTATTAACAAGTTATGGACTTTTTATAAGTCTTAATTTAACGTAAATCGCTACATGTGTCGTTAGGGCGACGTGTCGGCGGAGCTGTCGCGCTGCACGCTGGAGGTGCGCGGCATGACGTGCGCGTCCTGTGTGGCCGCCATCGAGAAGCACGCGACCAAACTATACGGTGAGCAAGGTGCAATCTATGAATATTGACAAAGATAAAACGCATCAAAACTCGGGAGTGGGGGCTCGTGACGTCACAACGCACTAAAATAATACCACGGAGTGACGTATTGGGAATTTTAAAAGCGTCGTATCTTCGTCAATTTTGGTCTACGTAATCAAAGAAAAAATACGGCTCAATATTTTTTGATAATCTAACGACGGACTAATTAGATTTTTTCAGCCGACAAGCCTATTGTACCATGGGATCTTTCTACCGGGATAAAAAGTATCCTACGTGTTAATCCAGGTTATAAACTACCTGTGTTTATACATATAAACATCCATGACTTGGAAACAATTTTTTTTTATTGGAAAATTATACTAGATTTTTAGGAGATGGCCAAAGATCGTCACTCACTGGACACCTGTCGGAGGAAATCGCCGTCGAGGTAGACCGTGGCGAAGGTGGTGTGACGATCTGATCTTGTTTGCGGGGCGAACATGGCCAGATATGGAGAGGTTCGGAAGGCAAAGAGGGAGGCCTTTGCCCAGCAGTGGGACACATGGTGGAAAAAGAAAAGAAAAAACTAGATTTTTAGGTCGCGTGGTCTTGAGTTCGATTCCCAGGTCCGGTAAAGTGTTATTATAAGGTGTTGCTCAGTTTGCAGCCACGGAAACTGAGAAACACCTTACCTAACCTAACCCCTATTACAAGAGACTTAAACATAACTAGTATACTATACGAAGTGTAAACAGACTCTTTACGAAGCCGTCAAACAAGCCTTCTGTAAATCAAAATAAGTGATCTATGCATACAATGTTTTGGGTGCGTTACATTGAGTGTCCATTGCACCCAAAACATTGTGCTGATTAATGCATTGAAGAGTACTAGGTCATAGAGGTTATTAAAAATAAAGTTATAACGTTAAAAACGTGCATAAAAAAAATAAACTTGTGAAAAAGTCGGAGGTTTGACCTCCAATATCTCCGTTGCTAGAAGGTTCCCAGTATGGTCCAGAACAAAAAAAAAAAAAAAAAATGACAGGGAGGAAAAGAAAGTACCTTTCGACTTCATTTCTTTTACACCCATAAGGTACTCCTCACCTTACCCCTTATGGAATACAAGCGTGCTGTTCCATTACTTATCAACAATCTACCCAAATGTCCTTTCTTTGGTAATGTTCGTCGTGTCGTAGAGTCGAGCTACACGATAACTGACAAATGCTTGCACTGACTGGACAGGTCCACTCAAATCTGTGTGGTTCTTTCTTTAAAAGACCATATCAGACTCTTATCTGCATAGTCCTCATGTGAGTTGACCAAGATTATGTCCGGACTTTTAATAAAGTCCTCTAAGTTTGTAAGAGAGACTATGAGTTTGTTTCGGCTGTTTCTTCTCAAAGTAATTAGGTACGAAAGCCCGGCCCCATCTAGTGTTTCTAAAACTCTATTTGCAAAATAAACATTATTTACCATTTAACATGTTCTTCTCTGTTACAGGAGTCGACTCAATCCTCGTCGCCCTATTGGCAGCGAAAGCGGAAGTTCGGTACGCGCCTAACAAGATATCTGCAGCCGACGTAGCCAACTGTATCACGGAGCTGGGCTTCCCTTCCAGTGTTATCAGTGACTGCGATGGAAGTGGACAGAGGGATTTGCATGTTGCGGTGAGTAGGAGATTGTTTTTACTGAAATCTTGCAAATTCCATGAATATCCGTCGTCATCCTTTAGTGTGAGGACAAACGAGCGTAATTTTTTGAGGTGTGAGTCGCGTATTTTGAGCACCGCAATTTACGTTCAACTGAAATCCGGTTAGGTTGCCAGACGGACGGACGTAACTTCGCATTGTACCGAGTGACCGTGATTCAGCGTTTGAAGAGACTGAACGGAGATTGCGACCAGCCCCACCCGAATAAAAGCCAAACGGGCGTAGTGATTGCTTCGGGTCCGATTTGTTGTTTAGCAAATACTGTCAAATTGATTGCTCCGACCGGGACTAGTGCGTAGCATCCCTCTGATTCCAATTTTTAGTTAACATATACTGGGGTCCCACAAGGCACAATGATGATGCCAACTCTGTTGCAAATCTTCATTAATACATGGAAACACTTCAATACGTTTATTGTTATATGAGGTGGAAGGGACACCACGCGCAAACGGTTACCACGTTTTAGTACATCATTCTGAACCCCTCCACATAGAAATTTCTTATGGGTCATTTAAAAATTTTTTTTTTTTTTAAATAACCGATTTCCGCGTCGGTGTGTCTTCCATTCCGTTTGTATTTAGTATTAAAGGAGATGTTTCATTTTCGGCCATGAGATGTACATTATATCAAAAATTCGACGAATTCAGGAAAAATATTCTTTCGTGAATTTAAGCCTGATTTCTTGTGCACGCAAAATTACAGTTTTTCATAGATTGCATTTCGATTTCGTTCTGAAATCATGTCTAATCAAAGCATAAATAACGTAGACGATAAATGTGAAAGACGTTTGCATACAAAACACTTTATAATTAGGAAAAAATATGACTTTATTCTATTCAGGCGTTAGTTTCCCAGCTTTCCGGTACAGGTTATGGCCGGAGTCCCATACAAAAATGTGACGTCTCCTTTATATTGTATTATTACATAATCTTGTTTCAGATCAAAGGCATGACGTGCGCGTCGTGCGTCAGTAAGATCGAGAAGAGTGTACTTAAGCTGACCGGAGTCGTGTCCTGTACTGTCGCCTTGACCACTTGCAAGTGAGTATCCTTCTGATAATACTTGTTTAACGTAGCACGAGTCGCTGCGGGACTGTTCGAAAGAGATACTGTGGCCCCGGAACACAAAGGGCGATGAAGGAACATGGATGGGTTTTAGTCAGTAAAAGTCTGACACTCCCTCCTGCTCCGCCCAGAGCGGGAGGAGTCATTTGATGATTTTCCATCCGAAAAAAAAAACAAAAGTAGCACGAGTCGCGGGCTCGAACTCACTGGTGGGCGTGGCCTAAAAGCACGCTGTCTCATCTGGCATCGTGCCCGCCAGAGTGAGTTCAGTGAGATGCACGATAATTCATAGTAAAAAGCGCGCGTAAAAAATACGAAAAGGCTTTTGGAAAATCGAGTTTTAAGAAAAAACCACTGCATAAATCAATTCTAATTTTTTTTTTATTGAATTCTTCGATAGTTGTGCTTTGTCGGTACCGACTTTGTTTTGGAAATATGACACTTCTTTAATTACTAATTTACGACCAAAGTTGCGTTAAAATTGGCAATAAAAACGAATGTTTGGTAGCTCGTTTACTTTTTAATGGCTTTTTATTTTACTGTTCTGTTTCCGCACAGACCAAATATCACAGATAAAACATCTCAAAAGATCTCAACTACTGAAATTGATAATAATGTTTGAATTTGTAATTTTCTAAAGATTTATATATCTTTGTTCACAGAGGTAAAATAAAATACAACGCGGAACAAATAGGTCCCCGCACGATTTGCGACGCTATCAACAACCTGGGCTTCGAGTCCAGCGTCGTCACACCGCACAACAGGGGGACTACCAATTATCTAGAACACAAGTAAGTATTACATTAAACTAGAAAATGTATGCGGTTCTTGATTTCAATACAAAATTAATTACCTTTTCAAGGGCTTGGAAGATTGTTAGCCTGGCTGGCCTAAATTCCGCCATTTTTTTTTTTTAAGTTGCAGCCATGATTAAAACAGTACAGGGTGTAAACCACCTCATCACGAAGCCGTCAACCAAGCATTCTGTACATCAAACTAAGTAACTTTACGCAAAAAATATTGCTGGGAAACGACTTTTTTTGGGGTGTAAAATCATGTTTTGTGGTAGAACTCAATGTACTTACGCACAAAAAAAAGTTGGAACTTTGACCCCCAATATCTATCTAGGTATGGTGTAGAACAAAAAAATGATCGCAATGACGAGGAGAACAAGTGCCTTTCGGCTTCGTTAAGAGGTCTTTTACACCCTTTATTAATCGATAGCTGGTATCAATACAAATCAGTTTTGGATGAAACAAAATGTTTTAAAGTGTCATGTTGGCCGAGATATGAGCCTTCAAAGTTAAAGTCCATTCAATGATCAGTACATCACTACATAGTATAAAACAAAGTCGCTTTCTCTGTCCCTATATCCCTATGTATGCTTAAATCTTTAAAACTACGCAACGGATTTTGATGCGGGTTTTTTTAATAGATAGAGTGATTCAAGAGGAAGGTTTTTAGTATATAATTGCGGGCGGGCGAAGCCGCGGGCATCAGCTAGTTATTAATAATTAATAATGTGTGTAAAAAACAGTACACTAAACCTCTAACCTCCTTGTCTACAGAGAAGAAATAAAAAAATGGCGGAACGCGTTCCTCGTGTCCCTGTTATTCGGCGGGCCGTGCATGCTGGCCATGGCGTACTTCATGGCGGCCATGTCGCACACGCACAACGCTAAGGACATGTGCTGCGTCGTGCCCGGACTTAGTCTGGACAACCTCATCATGTTTGTGTTGTCCACGCCTGTGCAGGTAACACACAACCATACCTATACAGGCTGTTGAAGTAGTCGCGTGCCATAGCTTAGGGGTGAGGTCAGTAGGAAGGGGTCCGCAAGGACCGAAGCTTGCCGGGGCTGCGGGACTGTTCGAAAGAGATACCGTGGCCCCGGAACACAAAGGGCGATGAAGGAACATGGATGGGTTTTAGTCAGTAAAAGTCTGACACTCCCTCCTGCTCCGCACAGAGCGGGAGGAGTCATTTGATGATTTCCCATCCGAAAAAAAAAGGGGTGAGTTCAGTATCGCATGCTTGCCTGCATGCTGCATGCATGGTGTATGCTTTTTTGCATGCTTGCATGCTGCAAAATAATATTATGACATAATAAGTTCTGCTTTAAAGGGTAGACCCTCGTTGTTTACCACGCGAGCCCAAGGCATGTTGCACTAGTACCAAAAACAATTTTTTTTTTTTTTTTTAACTTAAAATCTAACGGGTCCATTTGTCCCACAGTTCTTCGGAGGCTGGCACTTTTACAAGCAAGCGTACAAAGCGTTGCGGCACGGCACTTCTAATATGGACGTTTTGATCTCAATGACTACTACTATCAGGTGAGAATTACAACTAAACAAGTTACATTTAACTAAAAGTATCCAAAAACCCGACTAAAAATTGTATTTTGTACAGACCAGCACATAAAGCTTCCCGAAACTGACAAATTTTCCCAATCAACCTTGAAACCAATGTTTTAGCGATAAAGTTATAATAATAATAAGTAATAATTGTTTATTACCACAAAGTTCAAGTACATTGCACTGTTTACAGATTAAAGTTCTTAATTTAGCATTCAAAAATACGTACAATAGGTTCAACTCTGTCCCCTAAACTAGGCTAGGTCTGTATCTTAGCGGGCAGTGTCCGGCTATGGGATATGCTTATATAATAGGCGAGACGACAAAAAAAAAATCTAATTAGTCCGTCACTTAGATTATTAAAAAATATTTGACCCGTGTTTTTTCTTTTGTTAACGAAGATACGACGCTTTTAAAATTCTCAATACGTCACGCCATGGTATAATTTTTAGCTAGTTCTGACGCCACGAGCCCCCACTCCCGAGTTTTGATGCGTTTTATCTTTGTCAATATTCATTGATTTACAAAAACAAAAAATACGTGTCCATTAATTTCCAATAATCTAACTGACGGACTAAATAGATTTGCAATTTTTTGATACTGTCGTCATGCCTATTCTACTGTGGCAGACGTGCCAGTGGACTGTGTCAGGTGGGCGCTTATATAATGATCTTGTGGTAAATTTTCACATGAGAGTGAGAAAGTGAAGAGTGAATGATGTAAATATTTGGGGTGTTTTGTGCTTGTCGTGAGTGGAGTGAATGAGGTGAGTGTATGTTTGTAGTGTGTTTTTAATATGGGAGAGTATAGCGTGGGTGCGAGAAATAGATGAGTGACATAATGAGTGAAAATCTATTAAAGAAAGACATATTGTAGTCCCTTGATGAGCTGGCGTCTCTAGCTATTTGTTATCTCCTTTTAATTGTCTTCATTTTGATACCCTACTCGATGTGTTTGGTTGAAAAAAAAATTGGTTAAACAAAAAAATAATATTAATGACTTACTTATTTTAGCGCCAAAAATCCGCCATTTTGTTTTTTTAAACACCTGTCTAAGGACTCTTGGGTTTTTGAGACGAATCTAATGATACCTTAATCGTCGAAATGCATACAGCCATTTGGAACATACGTGCTTATAATAAAGAATTTTACAAAGAAACATACAAGAAATGCCCGAAAAACATAACCATTCTTTGGCAGTCGGGTAAACAAGAAGAACAAGAACTTACACACCTTGGTGGTCTACCAAGCAGTATTGTTTAAATCTCAATCCAGAGTGGGAAAGAGATGGCGCTAGACGACCTATAGCTCCGTCTCTTACTCTCACTGAAATAAGATTAAAGTCACCTGTTCTCGATAGTTTAAAGACTGTTTATTTAAGTACCCCGTCTCCTGTCCCCAGCTACGCGTACTCCCTCGCCGTGGTGATAGCGGCGATGGCCATGCAGCAGGACACGAGCCCCATCACATTCTTCGACACGCCTCCCATGCTGCTGGTCTTCGTGTCTCTGGGGCGCTGGCTTGAACATATCGCTAAGGTACACTCGTCTTCCTGCCTCCCATGTTACTTGGGCTCGGCTTAACTAGTATATTTTGATATAAGTGGGGAAACTTTGTTATTGCATTCGAGGCTGAATTCACACCCGAGCCGCTCGCTGGCGAGGTTATTATGGAGCCGAGAACTGCAGTAACAAATGCCTACTAGTATCAAACGACGCTCTTCAATACACTTTCGAAGAAATGAAATAATAGAAAGAAAAATATACTTGTCGTGGACTATTAGGAAACTACGATAACATTGCGTTTTTTTTTCCGCGCTTTGCTTTCACCAGGTTGAAGAAGAAGCAAAGATATGAGGCCGCAGAACAGCCTAATATGCTAAATAGTTTTTTTTTATATTTTTGAATTGATTAAATGTGGCCGTGGCTAAATAATAACAGCCGCTCGGGTCGATCTTTAGGTTAAGCCGTGCTTGCCTAGGTTGGTCTGTGGATGGGTGACCATCCATTACATACCGAGTTTCCTCCGCGCCTCGGAAGTCACGTTCAGTCGTTGGTCCCGGCTGTCATTATTTGTAGATCTTTGACAGTCGTTACAGGTAGTCAGTATCTCAAAAATTCTGTCAACCAGTCTTACCAAGGGGTATCGTATTACCCAGTACTAACTGGGTTGTGGAGGTCAGATAGACAGTTGCTCCATGTAAAATACTGGTATTCAGCTGCATCCGGGTAGACTGAAAGCCGACCCCTTGCTCTAGTACTTATTGTAATGCGCTACACAACTATGGAATGAAATAAAAAAGTCAATTTGAGAACTGTTACTTTCCTGTGTGACAAAGACACCTAATAATTCCATCTCTCTCTCGCCTCAGGGTAAAACATCAGAAGCACTATCAAAGCTATTATCCCTCAAGCCTACGGAAGCAGTATTAGTGACCTTGGACGACAACGGACATCCCATCAGCGAGAAGAGCATTCCAGTGGACCTGGTGGAGCGAGGAGATGTTCTTAGGGTAAGAAACGTTCCTCCACGCCCGAAGGGGCAGGCAGAGGTTACTCAGTAGCAGCCGCGATGTCTGGATTTGTGCCCGGTTGATGGCAGTAAAGAAAGAAAGAAAGAAAGAAAAAGTATTTATTAATCTCACACAGGACATAATAGAAACAAAAATATAGAATTAGGTTTGACCCAATTATTTAAAAAAGTAAACATGAGAAACATAACGAACTATTAAACTTGATTAGTCCTGTGCAAGGTCAAAAGGCTCCTATCTCAGCAAGGTGCAGTGACATTTAAAAAAAAAAGTCACAGCGCTGGTATTCTGATAGGGCCCAAAGTGAAGTCACGGTCAGTAAAATACGAATATAAATTTATAAGACGAAATAATACTATTAAACAAATATAAATATTTAATGTGTACTAAACACGGTTGAAGAATAAAAATATCATAATTTTATCTGCACCCAACGTCCGTCGCCACAGTTGTCTATGCATGGCAGTAGGGTCGCACCCCATTTACATCATCGCCTTCCTGCCCTTGTCCCATATAACTTGAGGTCGACGCAACACGTTTCCTTCTTCCATTCTCCCCTGTCAGACGTCACGGCATCATTCACTCCTTTCTCTTTCATATCATTCCTCACACAGTCCATCTATCTTTTCTTTCTTCTCCCTCTCCATGTATCAACATACATGTCTGTTTTTAATCGACTTCAAAAAGGAGGATGTTCTCAATTCTTCGGAACCTTTTTTTTTATGTATGTTTGTTCCCCAATTACTCGAAGATAGCTGGATCGATTTGGATTTTTTTTTTGTTTTGTTTGAAAGGGTATACTTCCCAAGTGGTCCCATGATCATCAAGTCAGGATCTGATGATGTGATCATGGAGAAATAAAGAGAACTCTTCAAATTTTATAGGCACACTTGAAGCGATTTGGGTAGATTTTGGAAGAGTACTTTCTAGGAGTAGTACCATTTCAATTTGGTGCAGATCTGATGAAGTACTTCGGAGATAGGCAACGGAACTCCTCAATAAATGATAACAAATGGACTGGGATTGCTGAAATCTCATGTCTGTCTATTGTTTACACCAGTTCATAACATAACATCACGCCGGTACGCTGTGAAGGGGCACATGTGAACCACTAAAAAGTGAAAAATAAAAACTTTTTTGCAAAAATAAAACCGACTTCAAAAAACACAAAAAAGTGAAAAATAACTTTAGCTTCAGAAGTCGGTGACCTTTGTTTGATTGATTTCGTTTTTTGTTAGTTATTTTTCACTTTTTTGTGTTTTTTGAAGTCGGTTTTATAGTAACATGCGTTTCATTCCTCCTCATTATATGTCCATACCGAGACAAACGAATTCCTTTAACTTTTCCTGTAACCGGCGCCTTTTCAAACTTCATTATACTCGTTCGTTATTTTATCCATACTCGCCTCCTATTACATGGAACTTAAACGTAACTGGAAAAATGTGGGTTTACTATTAGGTACACCTCTGCCTAGCCGAGGATACGCCGGGAATACGGGCGTGATGTTATGTTATTTATAACACATTTGCTCGTAAAGGGTCTCTTATTTCACCAATTTCAATATCGTATTGTATCTCATTACGTACTTGTGCTGTAAATGAACATTCACGGTTTATACTTTTTTAAATCTTAGCAAAGAGTTTTTATGTCAGAAAAGTGGTCAACATTTTATGAATAAAATTAACTTTGGGAGATGAAATATAATAAATAAACATTTAATTCTTTAATTTAATTAATTTTGACAATAAATTACAACCTTACATCTGTAACAAAAACACAAAAATATTAATTTACTTTATTAGTAATACTGGCTGTTTTTTTGTGTCTTTGCCTTAAAAAAAAGCACTGATGCGCGCGCCTCGCTAATTTGTGATCAAGTAAAAATTATTCCGCGCGCTTTTTCATTTCGCTGTATTGTTTTTATTTGTTTTATTTATTTCCTCGCAAATATGTTATAAAACGTCGTATGACATACGTGCGTTTTGATAATTACAGCCTCTGCTTTTTTATCGCCCTCGCCTACGGCTCGGGCTAGTAATATCGCCTCGGCTGTAATTTTCAACTTACCGCACTTATATCATAATGTACCATTATGATCACTACATCTCACCACTTGCTATAATTAAATGAATAACTGCAGGAATGTGAGTGTTATCCAACTTTCTGTAATGTGTAATGTAGATTTGCGAGTAAAATAATACAACTGCTTTGGTGATCGTCATCAATATGTTATCGTTTGCTATGTTCATCACCAGGTGGTGCCGGGCGCCAAGGTGCCAGTAGACGGCAAGGTGATGATCGGACAGAGCACGTGTGACGAGTCTCTCATCACCGGAGAGTCCATGCCCGTGCCTAAGACTAAAGGTAAGCTTCATTGTATCACACTATAATCTTATAAAGGCGAAAGTGTGCATGTGTGTTTGTATGTATGTTTGTTACTCTTTCACGCCAAAACTACTGAACGGATTTGGATGAAAGTTGGCACATAGATAGTTTATAACCTAGATTAACATACAGGATATTTTTTATCCCGGTAGTATGATCCCGTGCGACAGATATCGAACTTCATGCAGGCGAAGCTGCTGGGCTTGTAATATTATATTATATACAACATGTAACATAATTAACGCACATCCTGAAATTACTTTGTTCAGAATCATTTACTGAATCGATTTCTATAATTTTTAATATAGGTAATTTTTTATCCCAAAAATAATTAAAGCTACGTAATTTATCGCCACACTACCCCTGTATAGTCCAAGCAAACTCAAATGGACCGTATCTCAAGGCAATAAGACTTTTAAAAGTGCAGTTTTATTTGTATTCCGCCATTCAATACAAAATAAAGAAAAATGAACCTTATTTCAAGTAAGTTAAAGTCGTTACAAATACAGTTAGGTAAACTTGGCGATTCAACCGCACGCACACATTAAACAGGCACTCGTTAAAGGACACAATAGATAAACCAACAAAATGCAAAATATGAATACTTGTTTTCGTTCCCTTTCTCGTGCAAATTAAAAACCTGGGATAGAGCGAGATAGCCACCATGACACCGGGTTGCGCCGGCGCCTACGATCAAGGCTAACTTAAAGAAATGTAAACAATTTTAGTCACGCCCGGCCTTCCGTTCCGTACAGTGTATCGCGCGCGATGTCTTTACAATAATTGACCCAAAATGTTCAGTGAAATGGTGACTAATGGTGGACTGTGGTGTGTGTGGTGTGTAGCTGGCAGAACATACAAGTCAACCAAAGGTATGGTACTGGAGTAGACCGCAGGGTAGGATTATGTTAGCTGCTACTTCGTGGCCATGGAACGTTCCGTCCGAACACAGCCATCGACAGGGGAGCCGATTCTCGTACACGTACTCGTTTTCAAAACGAAATATGGGATTAATTCGATGAGAATCCCCAATCAGCTGATTTGACGACTTTTTTTTGTGGGGACGTATTAAATCGTTAGTTTAGTTTAAAAAATTGGATAGTGAACGCTTTTGATAAAAAATGACGAAGTGCTTTCTAAATTAAAACATCAATTAAGAAAACAGGCATTAAAATGTATTGAACTTTTCTATTGAAGTTGAGTCGAGCGACGACGTTAACAGCTGTCTCGAACGCGAGCGAATACCTACTAGGCTAGCAAGACTCACACAGTCGCATACGTAGGTATGAGACCACGTATGCGACTGTGTGCGTTCGTTGATTTGTACTGTGACTACAACATTCTTCCGGAATTAGGAAAACTAATTTATTAAATAATCATTGCCTAGACATGTTTAATTAAAAATTCAGTGCATGTATTATGATTATAACATAATAAACTAATTGGGGTGTCTGAGGGTGTGCGTTAATTACGTTACATGTTGTATATTATTATTATATCCATCCAACCATAACTTTATAAAGGCGAAAGTATGTTGGTTTGTTTGTCTGTTACCTTTTTGCGCCTAAACCACTGAACCGATCATCCTGAAAGTTTGCATATACTCAAAAACTCAAACTCAAAGCATTTATTTCAATTAGACCATTACGGCACTTTTGAATGTCAAAATAACAACAAAAAAAAGCGAAGCCACAGTCACAAGGCATTATAACTTGAGAAAGTACTGTAGTTGCCCATTCCCTAACGTAGATCTCTATGGAGAAGAACGGGCAAGAAACTCCATGGACACTCTTTTAAATCAAAATCATCATCATCATCAGCCTATTAATGTTCCCACTGCTGGGACACAGGCCTCCTCTCTATGAGAGGGAATGCGCTATAATCCACCACGCGGGCCCAGTGAAAGTAAATCAAAATGTTGTTCCATATCTTGGTTAAATCATTCATTTTGTGATTAAACACATGTGAGAACAGTGTAGAAAGACGTGCACATTAAGAGCATCATATCATCGTTGTCAGGTGTACAGAAACGGACATAGGGTACCTTTCGTCCCGGAAAAAGTATTGTTCTCGAGGAAAACAACAATAACGTTCTTATTATAATAGATGGCGCCACGTGTCTTTCGAGTCATGATTGAATGGGGTACATGACACACCAATCAATTGAGATACTTTTTAAGACCTGTCAAAACGCGGTTCTCTCATAGATTTTGTATGGCAATAGCAAACTGTGACGTCACTGTTTAGTCAACTCAATGACTCAACTATTTATTGATTTCAAAGCAACTAAAAATCGAATCTGGCAATTAATTGAAAATAAATCGGGTTTTCAGGCCCAAAATAAAGTGTTTTTATTTTGTGAGATTGGTGTCTTGGAATAGGCGAGACGACAAAAAAAAAAACTAATTAGTCCGTCAGTTAGATGATCAAAAAATATTTGACCCGTGTTTTTTCTTTTGTTACGTAAACCAAAATTGACGAAGATATGACGCTTTTAAAATTCTCAATACGTCACGCCATGGTATAATTTTTAGCTAGTTCTGACGTCACGAGCCCCCACTCTCGAGTTTTGATGCGTTTTATCTTTGTCAATATTCATTGATTTACAAAAACAAAAAATACGTGTCCATTAATTTCCAATACTCTAACTGACGGATTAAATAGATTTGCAATTTTTTGATACTGTCGTTATGCCTACTATTATTTTATGGTGTCTGTGTAGACACCATAAAATAATAATAGGCATGACGATAACGATAATAGGGCAATTATATTATTACAAGCAGAGTACAACCCGAATTGATTGTCAAATTCTAGAATAACGCGAGCGAAGGCGCGAGCAACAGCCAGTGTTAAATATTCTCTTCTTATTTCCTTGACTGCTTCATTGGTCCAGTCGTCGCAATTGCGACTGCTAAGCATGAGATCCTGGGTTCGATTCCTGGGTCGGGCAAATTGTTATTGAGTTTAGACGTGAAAACGTCTTTAAAATCAGCACCATACACTGAGTACCATGTCAGAAAACCCGACCGTAACGGAAATGGAATAAATGTATTGGCCAAAACGCGTAAGCGAGTGAGTATACCACGGCGCTTACGACCTTTGGGTCACGAAGTTTTAAGCGAGCCGCATTACACCGCTTCCATCGCTTTATTCTACTTGGCACCGCTAGACGCCGCATGCTTAGTGCTCTGCTGAAAGCGCTTTATTATCTTAAGCCGTTTGAATTGTACTGACGAAAATGTCAATGATTTTAATGCAAAAGAATGCTTTTAAGTTTATTCAAAACTAGCCTACGTCACAGATTTTGAAATAAACCCTTATGTTCCACAAATAAGATTTATTTTGCTTTAGCGGCAGAACGTATTTACGATCTTTAGTCACACTAGATTCGATTGACGAGTCAATTCTGCTACTGGACCATAGATGGCGGTATTCTCAGTGGTCGCAATTATAAACTTAATTGCGTTAGCCATATGGTTAACATTTGCGTAATCGGTCGATTAACGAGTCAATCCCGCTACTTGACACTTGATATTCTCAATTCGACTTGACCACATCACTACTTGAGTAGCGGAGTACTTTCGAGAATGTTCTATTGAATAGAATCAATCCAAATAAAAATTTATTTGAATTGCATAAAGATGATTTTGACTAACCGTTCTATGACTTTCTCATACCACAGACCAGTGGCGAAGGGTCTAGTTTGTGTAAGGGGAAGCTGAAATAAAAAATTTTTTCTTCACTTATATCAATAAATTACAGTACTATCAACCCAAGAAAATAATTAAAAGTTATGTTCAATGACTGCTTGTCGCTCGAAAAAAATTAAACTTTTATAATTTTCTACGACAGTTCAAACGTCCGTGACTGTCGCGGCCATTCCTATCAAAGCGGTTGTCATTTCTGTCTATCTGCCTTGTTTACATTTAAGTTTTCACCCTTAATATAATCATTTTACTAAATATATGTTATTTATTCAAGCAAACATTGCAATAAAAATATTATAATAACATCTTAGTGAAACTTTAAGTAGTTTTTAAATAAAAGTGCTTCTTTGACACATAGCGTTTGAAGTCACTACCGGCGACGATGCGTTTTGAATTTGCGTTCCGTTTCACCAAAAACACGCTACATTAAATATTGAATTGTAAAATAAGTGTTGTATTGAAAGATAAACAAGTGTACCACAATGTTAATATCAGCCAATACAAGGCATTTTTAAGGAATACAAAATGTTTTAAATTTCTTGCATATTCCCTATTGAATTTATTTTTCCATCGTATTCTATTTTCGTTATCAGCAACTGTTACTTTCTTTGTTGACATGAAAAACGTTGGCATTTTTGTAATGTTTTCAATGTTAGGGACTGCTCACACTTATTCAGCTCTATTCAGGTTATGCCCATAGAAAACAACGATTTTGAATGAGGCGCGTACTATTACATCCTTCATTTGTACCCTTTCTGGTCTACTCAGCAGCCTACGCTGCATTCCTGCTGCTGGCGCAGCATCCTCTCATGTCTCTCCCCCTCGTCACAGTCCAGCTCTCCAGTCGTCTCCCAACCGTCCTACCGTGCACATGTATCTTGCATTTGTGTTTTTAATATATTAATATACAAGTTTATTTTAGCCAAAAGTAATTTCTTTTTTTTAAAACCTAATCCGGAACCCGTAAGCGTCTCATACAAAATCGTTGTTTTCTATGGGTATAAGCTGAATAGAGCTGAATAAGTGTGAGTAGTCCCCTTATGAGGTATTAAATGTCTGTACTGTGATGTGGTACTCACAGATGTGTATGTTATATACTAATTGACTGCAGTAGACACCTAGACACTACGTAGAGTGGCTTGTTCCCGAAGGGAAGCCGGCAGGAATCGGGTTCTTAGGCGCCTTCGGGCCTGGAAGCAAATGTTATTATAAAACAGTAACATTTTATATTCTTGTGTTTTGTGCTTATTTTTATTTCTCATATTGATTTTTTCTCCTACAGGTTCGGTAGTTATCGGTGGCAGCATAAACCAACACGGAGCCCTCTTGGTGTCGGCGACCCACACGGGAGAAGCCAGCACTCTGGCGCAAATCGTACGCCTGGTGGAGGACGCGCAGGCTAGCAAGGCGCCCGTGCAGCGCCTAGCTGATACTATCGCTGGGTGAGTACATCATCATACATGTTGGTGGAGGACGCGCAGGCTAGCAAGGCGCCCGTGCAGCGCCTAGCTGATACTATCGCTGGGTGAGTACATCATCATACATGTTGGTGGAGGACGCGCAGGCTAGCAAGGCGCCCGTGCAGCGCCTAGCTGATACTATCGCTGGGTGAGTACATCATCATACATGTTGGTGGAGGACGCGCAGGCTAGCAAGGCGCCCGTGCAGCGCCTAGCTGATACTATCGCTGGGTGAGTACATCATCATACATGTTGGTGGAGGACGCGCAGGCTAGCAAGGCGCCCGTGCAGCGCCTAGCTGATACTATCGCTGGGTGAGTACATCATCATACATGTTGGTGGAGGACGCGCAGGCTAGCAAGGCGCCCGTGCAGCGCCTAGCTGATACTATCGCTGGGTGAGTACATCATCATACATGTTGGTGGAGGACGCGCAGGCTAGCAAGGCGCCCGTGCAGCGCCTAGCTGATACTATCGCTGGGTGAGTACATCATCATACATGTTGGTGGAGGACGCGCAGGCTAGCAAGGCGCCCGTGCAGCGCCTAGCTGATACTATCGCTGGGTGAGTACATCATCATACATGTTGGTGGAGGACGCGCAGGCTAGCAAGGCGCCCGTGCAGCGCCTAGCTGATACTATCGCTGGGTGAGTACATCATCATACATGTTGGTGGAGGACGCGCAGGCTAGCAAGGCGCCCGTGCAGCGCCTAGCTGATACTATCGCTGGGTGAGTACATCATCATACATGTTGGTGGAGGACGCGCAGGCTAGCAAGGCGCCCGTGCAGCGCCTAGCTGATACTATCGCTGGGTGAGTACATCATCATACATGTTGGTGGAGGACGCGCAGGCTAGCAAGGCGCCCGTGCAGCGCCTAGCTGATACTATCGCTGGGTGAGTACATCATCATACATGTTGGTGGAGGACGCGCAGGCTAGCAAGGCGCCCGTGCAGCGCCTAGCTGATACTATCGCTGGGTGAGTACATCATCATACATGTTGGTGGAGGACGCGCAGGCTAGCAAGGCGCCCGTGCAGCGCCTAGCTGATACTATCGCTGGGTGAGTACATCATCATACATGTTGGTGGAGGACGCGCAGGCTAGCAAGGCGCCCGTGCAGCGCCTAGCTGATACTATCGCTGGGTGAGTACATCATCATACATGTTGGTGGAGGACGCGCAGGCTAGCAAGGCGCCCGTGCAGCGCCTAGCTGATACTATCGCTGGGTGAGTACATCATCATACATGTTGGTGGAGGACGCGCAGGCTAGCAAGGCGCCCGTGCAGCGCCTAGCTGATACTATCGCTGGGTGAGTACATCATCATACATGTTGGTGGAGGACGCGCAGGCTAGCAAGGCGCCCGTGCAGCGCCTAGCTGATACTATCGCTGGGTGAGTACATCATCATACATGTTGGTGGAGGACGCGCAGGCTAGCAAGGCGCCCGTGCAGCGCCTAGCTGATACTATCGCTGGGTGAGTACATCATCATACATGTTGGTGGAGGACGCGCAGGCTAGCAAGGCGCCCGTGCAGCGCCTAGCTGATACTATCGCTGGGTGAGTACATCATCATACATGTTGGTGGAGGACGCGCAGGCTAGCAAGGCGCCCGTGCAGCGCCTAGCTGATACTATCGCTGGGTGAGTACATCATCATACATGTTGGTGGAGGACGCGCAGGCTAGCAAGGCGCCCGTGCAGCGCCTAGCTGATACTATCGCTGGGTGAGTACATCATCATACATGTTGGTGGAGGACGCGCAGGCTAGCAAGGCGCCCGTGCAGCGCCTAGCTGATACTATCGCTGGGTGAGTGTAAATATAAATAAATATCGCTGGACATACACACAGCGCCATCTAGTGCCACACTGAGCGTCGTGGACACCAGATAGTTGATATACTACATGGATATGTGGGGTACTTCCACACTTTAGTTGCGGTGTCTTTGAGCACAATAAAACAAACGATTGAGATTCAAAATGGGAATGGTTTTTATTGTCAAAATCCGAGCTCCTATATTTACAAAATGGATTGTGATGTAGTAGCTGTTGGAAATCACACTCAGACGTAAGATACCTCTTCGGGCGTTCGGAGTGCGCCGACTATAAATACTTGCAGCGCGCCTGCTGTCCGGCCGCATTGCATTGCCGGGGGCGCCGCGCCGGACCTTACTCAGTGCGCATTATTTATTATTTATTAAACATTAAAAATTATTTTTAATGTTTCTTAATATCAATAAGTCGGACTAATGAAATTCGGTATTTTGAGAATAGTAATTATGAACGTTCAAAATATTGAAATTTCTGAATTATGAAAATGTAAGCCCATTTTCATAATTCAGAAATTTTGATAAATCGGAATTGTTATATTCGGAATTTTGAACCATTCGGAATTATGAAAATCGGTATTTTGAAATTCAGAAATGTGACTTTCGGAATTATGTAGTGTACCCATTCGAAGACATGTGACTTCTACCAACCCGCACCGGGCCCGCGTCGTGGATTATAGCCCATTCCCTCTCATAGAGAGGAGGCCTGTGTCCCAGCTGTGGGAACATTATAGGCTGATTATGCAATATTTTAGGTCTCAACATCGCGCGATCGTATTTCCGAAGTTACACGATATTGCCGAAGCGCATACTTTTCGTAAATAAGCTAATCAAAACTATCAGTATTTAATTTTCTTTTCTTTGTTACAGGTACTTCGTGCCCCTAGTAGTATTCCTATCTTTGCTGACCCTCGTCTGTTGGATCATAAGCGGAGCGTTGGATATTGATAGGATCAAACTCATCACGCCGGTGAGTTTTTATACCTGTCCGTGACTTTCGTCCGCGTGAAATTATTATAAAAATCCTATTTTTCGTTTTTGCAATATTTTTCATTGATGCTCCGCACCTTTTGGTCGTAGCGTGATGTTAAATAGCATATGGCCTCCCTCGACAAATGGGATATCTAACACTAAAATATTTTTTCTATTCGAACCTGTAGTCCCTGATGTTAGCGCGTTCAACAAAACAAACTCTTGACCTTTATAATATTAGTTTAGATCCGTAATTAACACACTTTTTTAATCTTTTCAGCCAATGTACCTAAACGCAGGCTACGCAGAATGGGAGCTGATCATCCAAACAGCGTTCCACTTCGCGCTCTCCGTGCTGGCCATAGCTTGTCCATGTGCCCTCGGCCTGGCCACCCCTACTGCTGTCATGGTGGCTACAGGAGTAGGAGCTAAACTGGGACTGCTTATTAAAGGGGCTGAGCCGTTGGAGAATGCGCATAAGGTACGTCAGTCACTGTGGACAGTTTGACACTATGGACATCGTTTAGACAATTTTTTGACACTATGGATGTCGTATAGACAGGTTGTAGTCACTATAGACATCGTATAGACAGTTGGTAGACACTATGGACATCGTATAGACAGTTGGTAGACACTATGGACATCGTATAGACAGTATGTAGACACTATGGATATCGTAGTGACAGTTTGTAGACGCTACGAACATCGTATAGACAGTTTGTAGACGCTACGGACATTGTATAGACAGTATGTAGACACTATGGACATCGTAAAGACAGTTTGTAGACACTATGGACATCGCATAGACAGTTTATAGATACTATAGACATCGTATAGACAGTTTGTAGACGCTACGGACATCGTTTAGACAATTTTTAGACACTATGGATGTCGTATAGACAGGTTGTAGTCACTATAGACATCGTATAGACAGTTTAAAATACTATAGACATCGTAAAGACAGTTTGTAGACACTATGGACATCGTATAGAGAGTTTGTAGATACTATAGACATCGTAAAGACAGTTTGTAGACACTATGGACATCGTGTAGAGAGTTTGTAGATACTATAGACATCGTAAAGACAGTTTTTAGACACTATGGACATCGTTTAGAGAGTTTGTAGACACTATGGACATCGTATAGACAGTTTGTAGACACTATGGACATCGTAGTGACAGTTTGTAGACACTATGGACATCGTATAGACAGTTTGTAGACACTATGGATATCGCAGTGACAGTTTGTAGACGCTACGAACATCGTATAGACAGTTTGTAGACGCTACGGACATCGTATAGACAGTATGTAGACACTATGGACATCGTAAAGACAGTTTGTAGACACTATGGACATCGTAAAGATAGTTTGTAGACACTATGGACATCGTAGAGACAGTTTGCAGACACTATGGATAATAGTGACACACTATAGTCAATAGTGTCTACAAAATGTCTCTATGTCCATAGGGACATCGTATAATTCTTGCATAGACACTAAACACCTCATAAACACTGATGACACTCCATGGACACTAAATACACTGCATAGACCCCTTCCTCTCGGACCGCCAACTGGTGTAGACGTGTGCACAATCCACATTTCTTTGTTTTAATAATTATTTAAATCAAAATTCTAGTCAGTAAATTCACTCGTAAAAATAGGAGCCCATAAACCGAAGTACGTTTGTTGTCGAGAAGAGCCCCAGCGGATCAACAAAATCGACCTCCTCGGTGCTTCTGGTATCCTGGTACGTGCAAGCAACTCGGCCACTGACAAGGTACGACTAATTACTGTACCTGCCCACGCGCAACGCCACGCCCTTGAAGACTGCGAAACCCCGCCTACTTACATGTCATTGGGCCGTTCAAGGACAAACTGCCGCAAGGACAGACGCTGTGTGCGTAACGAGCATTCACTTCACACTGCTGCAACATCACTGCGCGCCTAAGCCCGTGCAATACCTGCTAGCGCTTATACTCTCCTGGTACTCGGCTTGACTTAACCAGAAGGAAGTCAAAAGACGTCATCGTGCAAACTAGCCGCGTGCCAACACACCAACGTAACTGCGAACCACACTGTGATTTACTTACACGCTTTTTATTATCTCCTAGTACAAGACTATAAAACATACAATGGAAGACATGAGCAAATCCCTTTCTGAATCTAATATTGCTGACCAATTAGATCAACACACTCCTCCTAACTTCGCATTCCAACGTAGTAAAAGACCAAGAGTATGCTGCGACTCTGACTTCCTTGCCTTTAAAGAGGAAGTCACATCACTGATATCATCTCTAATGTCACCGCAGCAAGAAGAGCTCAAGAAAATCTACCCTACACTAATGGAAATAAAAACTACAAATCACAACATAGAAGCTGCCATGGCTTTTCTATCGGCACAGAATGAGGAGCTTAAAAATAAAATAGAACAACTTGAAGTCCAAACAACGAAAGATAGAAACTATATCACTAGAATAGTGATATAGTTTCTATCTTTCGTTGTTTAAGAAGAAGTTGAAGTTGTTTAAGAGGAAGACAAAATATAAGATCTGCAAAGGGGCAGTCGTAAGGCTAACATTGAGATCAAAAACGTACCTAAGCTGGCTAAAGAAACTAAAGAAGAATTAATTAAAATGACCATCTCCCTATCTAATGAAATTGGATGTAATATCGCAAAAACAGACATAAGTGACATATTCCGAGTTCAGAACAAGCGGGCTAAGACGAACAATGGTACAATTATAGTTGAGATGACCTCAACTATCCTGAAGGCTGATTTCTTGAAGAAGACCAGAGATTACAATAGAAAACATAATGAAAAATTATGTGCCAAGCATCTCGGATTTAAAACAGAAGAGTCAACTCCAGTATATGTCTCGGAACAACTCACAGCAAAAGGTGCTCGACTTCACTTTCTCGCGCGCGACCTGGCAAAATCCAGGGGTTACAAGTACTGCTGGACAGCCTACGGGAAAGTACATATTAAGAAAGATGACAACTATCCTACTATCATCATAGCAAGTGAGTCACAGGTTCATAACCTCTTGCAACTGAAATGACTTATAGACGTTACATCACTGATGATCATTTATGTATACTTTAATTTCTTACTCTATTGTTATCCCTCTTTGTTTTGGTTCTTTAAGGAATATACTTAATATTAAATAGCTTTAAGTTAAACTTTAAGCTTATCAAGTTAAATGTTTACCAACACTATGTTAAGCTACTGAATAACATCCTTTGCACTTGTCATGCTTTACACTGTTGTTACCCCATTCTGTTTTGGTTCAGGGATTCTAGATGCTTAAAATTAATTAGTATTAGTATTGGGATAAGTAACAAGCTAATTGTTAGGTTAAATAATAGTCTATCGCGCACCCACATCAACTTACCGCTCAAATCCACACTCATTCAGGCTATCACAGCCATAACATACACCCATACTCTCACTTATACACTAAATGTCTGTATAGCTATGTTCTTCTGCACTTATAAAACATTTAATTATGGCTAGCACCCTACAGACTTTCAAAGACATAGACAATCATGAAATAGCCCAAGTATTCGACTGTGAACTCAATGAATTTACTAACCAGATCAGACCAAACCCTCCTGGCTTTACCATTGTGTCACAAAATATCAGATCCATTTATTCTAACTTCGACGACCTTCAACTTAACATAACAAATCTTAAAACGGATATCGACCTGATAATCTTAACTGAATGTAGACTAAACTCGAGCAAACAGATACCTCATATAGCCAACTATAATTCACACCAATCTAAAAATCACCTTAACAAAGCTGATGGAGTGGTCGCTTATATTAAAAACACACATACGTGTAAAATAAGAGAAATTAAGCTTACTCACGCGTCTTGCTTGGAGGTCCATATCTCACCTGACTTAACAGTTATCGCGATTTATCGGTCCCCCTCAATAGCAAATGCTGACCAATTCATTAATTCCTTAAATGGTCACCTTACCACCATTGCATCAACTAAAAATATAATTGTCACTGGCGACATTAACATTAATCTTATATTAAATCAAGGCGAGCAATCACATGATCGCACAAATAGGCTTAAGTATCTCAACATGCTGGCAATGCATGGGCTTCTGCCGGGTCACTCGCTTCCCACGAGAGACAAAAACTGTCTAGACCATTTCATATTAAAGCTCAAACCTATTAAAAACGCGTCCATTGCAATTATTCACACTACAATCACAGATCACTTCATGACTTTCTTAAAAATTACAAGCCATACAAACGTTATAAAACCTGCTAAAATAAAATCAGTTATTAACTTTGACAAGTGTATCGCCCACTTAAAAGACAGTAACCTGGCAGACCTGCTTAAACTAACTAACCCTAACACACTTACTGATAATTTAATCGAAATTCTTCAGAATTGTATCTCACTTAGTACTATAACTATGATGATCCCGTTAAAAAATAGAACCCTGAAACCGTGGATGACTATTGGTTTATTGCGATGTATTCACAACCGAAATAACATGCAACGGAGACTGAAGCTTGACCCGTTCAATGAGGTACTAAAAATTACCTACAAAAGGTACCGAAACTACTGCACCCAAATCATCAAAAAAAGAAAACGAAAACATGACAGGGACCAACTCGCAAAAGCGCACAAAAACCCAAAAAAAACGTGGGAGATCATTAACAACATTACACAGCGGAAACCTAAAAAAACAATGAACTTGGATCTCCTAGAACTATCCAATACCCCTCAGAACTCTGTCAACAGGGTAAATGGCTTCTTCTCTAGCATAGGAAAGCTTCTTGCGGATAACATCACACCATCTCCGTCTCCTATAGTCAATAATAACACCCCTCACCCTCCCTTATCTGACTTTACATCGTCCTCATCTTTCGTTCTACTCGACACAGACCCTAGCGAAGTTCATGCTACATTAATGGGTTTAAAATTAGATAGTGCCCCTGGTTGGGACAACATTCCCGTTAAATTTCTCAAAGCTGCACACGAGCAAATTGTCCCCATCTTAACTTATTTGATAAACCTTTGCTTTGAGCAGGGAGTTTTCCCGGAAGCCCTGAAAGTAGCCCTAATAACGCCCGTATACAAGTGTGGGGACAGGTCAGACCCGTCAAATTATAGGCCAATTTCAGTCCTACCATCTATCTCGAAAATCCTAGAAAGACTCCTAAATTCACGCTTAATTAAATACCTTACTAAGCACGACATTCTGTCGCCGTCTCAGTTTGGGTTTCGGCAGGGACGGTCTACTGAGGATGCAGTCTTGGCACTAACAACTTCTATAGTTGACATGTAGATAAGGGTAGCAAATGTCTGGCAGTCTTCCTTGACCTCAAAAAAGCCTTCGACACAGTATCTGTCCCTGTACTACTGCACAGGCTCGAAAACATCGGCATTAGGGGGCCCCCTCTCGAGCTATTCAAATCCTACCTGTACAATCGCAAGCAAACAGTAAAAATAGGAGAGTTTACTAGCTTAGAGGAAATAATTTCGTACGGCGTCGGGCAGGGGAGTGTCCTTGGTCCGACATTGTTCCTTATTTATATCAATAATCTATGCAATATGAATATTGAAGGAGGTCGCATCATCTCATACGCGGATGATACCGCCATAGTCTTTGCTGAAAAGACTTGGGCAAAAGTTAGAAGGTCAGCCGAATCTGGTCTGTCAAAGATTGCAGATTGGCTAAGTCGTAGCCTCCTTACACTAAATGCTTCCAAGTCTAACTACATATGCTTCACCAAGTATGTAAACACGCAACCACCACTCGACTTCCAAATTAAGATCCACTACTGCGCCAACCCCCCAAATCCTGACTGCTCATGTACAAAGATTGACAACTTAGATTACACTAAATACCTGGGCATCATGATTGACCAGCGCCTTTCTTGGCACATGCACACTGAACTAATCATGAAAAGGGTCAGAAAACTAATATGGACCTTTAAAACATTGAGACACGTTGCCTCTAAGAAACTTCTGCAGAAAGTCTACGTATCATTGGCCCAATCGATTCTTACGTACTGTTTGCCATGCTGGGGTGGGACAACAAAAATGAAATTTTTAGAACTTGAGAGGGCACAGCGATCTCTCCTTAAGGTTATGCTCTTTAAACCCTATAGATTCCCAACCCAGACCCTTTACTTAATCACTGACCTTCTGTCTGTTAGGAAACTTTACCTACTACATCTAATATTGAGAAAACACAAATCCCTTCCGTATGATCCCAAGAAGCCGAGTACGAGGAGTAGAAGAAGCTACTTAGTCGCTCCAACTGTCCCAGTGAAATCTGTTTTTGCCAAGAGGCAATACGCAAGGCAATCTTCCCACTTATACAACCTGTTAAACAAAGAGCTGCTCATCTATCCTCTGAAACTCAAAGACTGTAAATTGGCTGTGACTGACTGGCTCAAGAATAAAAGCTACGACGACATTGAGTCTATGATATCGTCACTTCCATAATTGTCTAATAAATTAATATGACTGCGGTCATGAAATCGTTAGTGGAGGAAGCCGTGTCTGGCTTCTTCTGATCCCAAGACATTGTCGCAGGGCTAACCCTAAACCTGAACCTAAACAGAAATCTTAACGTATATAACTCATATACTATGCTATGCACACACACACACTCACACACACACACAAACACGCACATACACACATTAACCTACTTGCAAGCATCTCACAAGTGCGCTCCTCTTTAACTTTATTTTACTTTCATTTAATTTTTAACTTTAGTCTTTGAATTATATATAATTCTTTATTTTTATGTTGTGCTCAATTGCATTATAATGTCAATGTGGAAGAGCGGAGTCACCTAACACAAGCATCTCCTTGCTTAAAAGGTGATCTCCAAACCCTGTTTCTTTAAGCCTTATGTGATTGAAATAAACATTTTTATTTTTTATGATTTTATTATAGACACTGTGGTCATTTCACTTTAGAATAGCCCATACAATTAAAAAAAAACATTTTGTCCACAGGTGAAAACAGTAATCTTCGATAAGACAGGCACCATAACCCGAGGCAGCGCGACCGTGGCCAAGCTGTCGCTGCTGACGGGCTCGGCCAGCACCCTGGGCTCCGTGCTGGCCTGCCTGCTCACTGCCGAGCTGAACTCCGAGCATCCCGTGGCGTCGGGTGGGTTCTATATCATACCAGGGGTGTGTACTACACCCACAGAGGAGCGACTGGCTAAATAATAACAGCCGCTCAGGCTGGTCTGTGGATGGGTGACCACCCATTACATACCGAGTTCCCTCCGTGTCTCGGAAAGCACGTTAAGCCGTTGGTCCCGGCTGTCGTTTGTAGATTTTTGACAGTCGTTACAGGTAGTCAGTGGCCTGAATGTCTCACAATCAGTCTTACCAAGGGGTATCGTATTATCTAGTACTAATTGGGTTGTGGAGGTTAGATAGGCAGTCGCTTCATTTAAAACACTGGTATTCAGCTGCATCCGGTTAGACTGGAAGCCGACTATAACATAGTTGGGAAAAGGTAGGCAGATGAAATGATTGGTAGTACACCCACAAGGCATTTGCATGTGGCGGAGATGAGAATGCTAAGGGGGACGTGGTGTAACGCGAATGGATAAAATAAGCAATGAGTGAAAGTCAGAAAGTGGCGCCGGTGACTGAAAAGTAATGTGGTAATCGGTTGTCGTGGTATGGTGTAACGTAAGGTTCGGTCCGGCAGCCATCGTGCGCTGGTGCAGCAGTGCGCTGGGCGGGCCGTGCGGGCTGGCGTGCGCGAGCTTCGTGGCGGCGCCGGGCTGCGGCCTGCGCGCGCGCCTGCGCCCCACTCCCGGCGCGCCGCCCAGCAACCTCGCCAACTTCAACAACCAGCAGAGGTAAATCAATACATTCTTGCCACTTTGACGCTGCAGATACATTTTTAAACGCGACTTGGATACCGCACAGTGGCGAAGGTTCCATACAACTCGATTCCTACCGGATTCCCTTTGAAAATGGCACAGTCAGTATTCTATAGACAAATAATATAATCACATTAAAGATTTGTACTCCGGCTTACCTCTTACAAAAATTTTACCCTTCGCTCCATCCGCTTGAGACGACGCTACATAGACACTTTAACAGCCTTATTCATGAAAAGTTAGAGTCTCCTTGAAGGCGCGATGCTAAAAAACATGATTCATAAACGTCTGTTAACGCTAATCAGTCCATCAAGGCTCTGCTAAAGTTAGAGGACTATTGACCCTCCTTTATCTCCCTGCTAAGTCACATAATGGCTGCCGCAAATTTGAACAGCTGACTTTGACAAGAGCAAAAAACCATACTGTCTGTCCGTCTGTCTGTCCGTCTGTCTGTCCGTCTGTCTGTCCGTCTGTCTGTCTGTCTCTCTGACCGTCTGTCTAACCATCTGTCTAACCGTCTGACTGACAGTTTGTCTGACCGCCTGTCTGACCGTCGGTCTGACCATCTGTCTGACCGGCCTTTCTGACTGTGTGTCTGGCCGTCTCTGACCGTGTCTGACCGTCTGTCTGACCGTGTCTGTCCGTCTGTCCGCTTGATGATCGATGAATTTGCTGTCACTGCTGTCAATTTTTTGTTTTTAATTCTCGGTAACGCCTTTTTTTGTCTTTGATTTGTCAAGATGGCCAACATAACACGTCTAATCCGTCTATCAGCAGCTCATTAACTAGCAGACTGCTAGCAAGCGTTTATGAATCATACTTCTTGACAACCGTCAAACAAGCTTAATGAGTCTGCTTACTAACAGACCGATCAAACCTCTATTAAGGATTTTTTATGAATAAGGCTGTTAGACTCTGAATAGATACTTTAGACACTGCTTAGATATGTTATAACACCACATAAATACTTTACACTGCACAAAAATCTCATTGAATGAAGAACAGAACACCGTTCTTTTTCAGGAACCAGTGAACCTAGCAATACCAGATACCGAGATCTATACAGGGTTAGTTTTCAATAACCAGCCAAATTTTCAGAGATGGTTTAGAATCGATAATATTTTCGATACAAAGAAAAAAAACAACATTTTTTATTATTAGATTTTATTCCTGTCCACCACCAAAAAGCGAACGTGTGGATATTGCAACAGCACAATTCAGTTCAACAACCTACATAGGTAGCAGTTAGCACACATAAATTTGACGGTGCTTACACGCACACAAGTGCATTAATTCCCACTAGGTTTATGATTTACGAATTTTTTAGGACATTTTCAAATGAATGCTTTTATTTTATTTTTTTCGAACTTAATTCGATCTTAATTTTAAATTTTGGCTGGTCATTGAAAACTAACCCTGTATAGTCCCTATTAATCCTCCCTTTACTTGTGCTGTAAGACCTTGCTTTTAACCAAAATTGACAATTCTGGGTCAACCGGAAGTACCCGGGTTTTGGGTGAAAACCTATAATTATGAATATATAAACCTATAAATCTGGGGATAGTAAAGACACCAATAACTATAGGCCCGTATCCGTGTTGCCGGTTTTCAGCAAGGTGTTTGAAAAGAAATGCTCAATCAAATGCTTAACCATTTTAACACCAATAAAATATTGCACGAGCAACAGTATGGTTTCACCAAAGGACGTTGTACAACTGACGCCGGTGTCTCTTTATTAAAACACATATTTACTGCGTGGGAAGAGGCACAAGATGCCATAGGAATCTTCTGTGACCTTTCGAAGGCATTTGATTGCGTAAATCACGAAACCCTGATCTTGAAACTTGAGCATTACGGTTTAGGTAAACTTGCGCTTAGTTTAGTAAAATCGTATTTGAATAATAGACAGCAGCAGGTACAAATAAATGGTGTCAATTCAATGGGTTTAAAAGTAAAAATGGGTGTACCACTAGGTTCGATATTGGGTCCCTTCCTCTTTTTAGTATATATTAATGACCTACCCCGTTTATTTAACAACCATCCGCATATGGTGTTGTTTGCTGACGATACTTCTTTAATATTTAGGATAAACAGACGTGCCACTGATCTTGTCGACGTAAATAACGCCCTACTGCAGGTCCATAATTAGTACTAAACCGTAATACCGTAGTACCACTAATAATTTAGTACTAAAAGGGAAAAAAACTAAGTGCATTAGATTTGCTCTACCAAATGTCAAAAGTAATAATTGTGACATAATATTGAATCAAGAGAAACTAGAATTTGTCGATAAAACGGTCTTCTTGGGAATCACGCTCGACTCAAGGTTACAATGGGGTGCTCATTTAACATCTCTTGCAGGACGGCTGAGTTCAGCTGCATATGCTGTTAGAAAAATCCGTCAATTTACTGATATTGATACCGCGAGGCTAGTCTATTTTAGTTATTTTCATAGTATTATGTCATACGGTATTTTACTATGGGGACGGGCTGCAGACATCGAGTCTATATTTATTCTGCAGAAAAGAGCCATCAGAGCCATATATGAATTACGTAGACGCGATTCTCTAAGAGAACTGTTTAAGGAAATTAATATCATGACAATACCTTGTCAATACATCTATGAAAATATCATGTACGTTAGGAAAAATCTGCATTTATTCAGTAAAAGAGGTGACAGACACCATTATAACACTAGAAATAGGGACCAACTAGTTCAGCCAGGTTTCAGGCTTGCTAAAGTAGATTCATCTTTCATGGGGTACTGTTTGAAATGTTACAATAAAACACCTCCCCACATTCTTCAACTGAATGAGACGAAATTTAAATCTTGTATAAAACGCACACTATGTAGGCAAGCATATTATAAGTTGGGGGATTACATTGATGATAAAAATGCTTGGCTAAATGCTGGTCCTGCTCCACAACCATAGTTGCAAACGAATTGATTGTACTTGTCGGGCATTATTTGACTCTATCGACACGCAAAGAAGAAGAAGAATTGATTCCCATGTTAATGTATTGTAGAAGCTGCAGAAGATTGTAAAAATATACCTACTTGCATTGTATAGATTCCAGTTTTTAGTATTATATAATTGCATAGCACATGTGTGAGTACTTTGTACTGTTCAGCCACCACTTACATTTAGTTATCTTTTATTGACTTGAATATGCCTTGGTGGCTATGAGAGAATGTCATGCTCACTCAAATGTCTCGCTGATGGTGGCGGGTGTGTCGGGTCACTTAGTTCCCATAAATATGGTCGAATTGAATGGTGCCGATACATGCGTCATGTTCGTGAACGGGCGCTCTCAGTTGGGACTGGTCATCTCTTAGCTGCCACGCACACAGGGGTATTTGAGCGATTTGGCCGGCCAAAACTCTTTCTTAACTTTAATCAATGATAATAGTGCTTATAGGTGGATTTTTATCATTTCAGTTGATTTTTATGCATTTACATGAAAAAAAAAACATTTTTACTGTTAAAACACTTGTTTTATTAATTAATGAATATATATAATTACAATGTCTTAGAGAAATCACCATAAACTATTTAACTAGAAGAAAACCACGGTTCTTCATCTAAAGAACCATAGCCTGACATCGTATCTGCTGATGACTCATCATCATGTACGATGTCAGGCTCAGCCGAAAGTAACAAACCTATCGTTTCCTTCATAAAAGGTTTGGTTTTCTTTTTTGGAATGGGTCGCATTCCTGTTAATAGCGGATCAGAACTAAGGAGTAGCCTATTAATAACATCCATGTTACAGGCTTCTCGAGAGAATTTTCTTGCGAAATTCTGGCGATACAAACGTATATGTTTATTACCTACGTGCTTCCGCAGCTTCTTCTGATAATTGACCAATCGGAAGCAATGCTTTATCTATAATTTCAGATCCATGCATCAGAATTTTGTGCAATGTTGGCGTCATGGGATGCCATGGGTAAAGCGCAACATACTGCTCTGCTGTTTCCTTGGCATAAATAGAAAATTTTTCTGTGTCGATCTTGTGTCCACTCGACAATCCTTCTAAAATTACTTTAAGGCGGTATAGAAAATTTACATCAATTCCCGTGATTTCAGCAGACAATTCATGATCTGCAAAAAATCTTCTGCTGGTGTTGCCATCGTTCGTGTTTCCGAAATTTTTCTTCGTTTACTTCTTTCACTTAACTCTGAAAAACATTTATGTGGTCGTCTTGTTCGGATGGCGACTTTTGGTATAACAAATGTGCCTTCTAGCCATGTGTCATTGTTTTTCAGAAAAGAATCTTCTTTATAGTGAGAATCAGTCCATCTCCTTTTAATTTCCGACTTGAAACTTGATAAAACTTGCATAATTTTTTTCATATCCTCGTCAGAAAATGGGCCAAATTTTAGAACGTATCTTTCCAAAAACTGTAACTTTTCATTAATATTATTTAAATTTTCTGCCATCATAATACTAAACAAGTGTTTTCGAGTCATAACTCGGACGTTTGACGACCCTAGAACAAAAAAGTGACAATTTATAGCAACAAATAAGAAATCGATGTTTTTGGTGTTTATTTTCCAGTCGGATAAGATTTTACACGTACTGTCAAGACTAAAACACAGGGTATTCGAAATGACTAAAATCAATATCGGGAAATGCCGGGAAATATAACAAAATTGCTAAAATATAAAATAAATATAAAAAATAATACCTTTAAAACAGCACTTGCTAGAAAATTGTATTAAATAAATTTCTGAGCTATTCATACGAGAAAAATATAAAAAGTATACACATTTACCTGCTTTATCGCAATCCATAGTTTTCACTTTATTTAATTTGGTAACAAATATAGAAATGTAATCAAAACTTTCGTTTGCGCAGCGAACACCAAACATTGATACATGCACTCAAATGAACGATCAAGTTTGGACTGACCGTCCCGCATGGTAGTTCCGGAAAAGAAACAGGGAAGTGTTGTTTACGTTTCTTAGAACTATTAACTACCTGAGTACCCTTCTTTTATCTACCTGCTTTGAATTTTAGGAAATTGAATTTTGGCCGGCCAAATCACTCAAATACCCTTGTGTGCCACGGTTCGTTCATTTTAATTACTTTTATTTTTTTAATTTTTGATTTATCATTTTACTCTGGACGCTCTTAATGTGCACGTCTTTCTACATCGTTCTCACATATATGTATAATCTCAACATGAATGATGTAACCAAGATTTTGTAACAGTATTTTGATTTAAAAGAGTGTCCATGGAGTTTCTTGCCCGTTCTTCTCCATAGAGATCTACGTTAGGGAATGGGCAACTACAGTACTTTCTCAAGTTATTATGCCTTGTGACTGTGACTGTAGCTTTGCTTTTTTTGTATTTTGGACATTCAAAAGTGCCGTAATGGTCTAATTGAAATAAATGATTTGAGTTTGAGTTATGGTAGTTCCCGTTGACGTCAAAAATGTCTTACAGCACACGTAAAGGAAAAAAACATAATAACAAAAAAAAGCGATTTTACTATTACAAACTTATTATTTGCGGTTGGTAACCGCAAATAATTATCTGGGGATCAAACAGCAAAGTTAAGTTGTCCTTTAAAAAGTTTGTACGGAACCCTCGGTGCGCGAGTCCGACTCGCTTTTGACCGTTTTTTTTTTGTTGTAGTATGCAACACAAATTCTTGTTTTTCAACAGATCTGGCAGTACATTCCTGGTAGAGGGAGTGCCCGTGGAAGTGGTGTCTCCGGGAGGTGACGCGGCCCTCAGTTCGGCACAAGCTGCAGCCAGGCTGCATACCTTGATAAGGACAGACCAACCCGGGGCTGGCGAGGTAAGCGTTTCAATACATAGCACAAGCATGCATAATCAGCCTATAATGTCCCCACTGCTCGGACACGGCCTCCTCTCTATGAGGGAATGCCCTATAATCCACAACGCGAGCCCAGTGCGGGTTGGTAGATGTCACATGTCTTCGAATGGTTGGTTCTAGGACATACCGGTTTCCTCACGATGTTTTCCTTCACCGTTTTGAGAGCAGTGGTGATGAAATAAATTACACAAAGTAATGCGCCTGCCTGGGTTTGAACCCACGACTTGCGTTACGACTTAGTTTCAATACGGGGTGAGGCCAATCCCGGCCAATATCAAATTCAAGGTATACTATTACGGGTAAGGAGCTCGTGGCTAAATAATAACAACCGCTCTGGTCAATCTTCATGTTAATTAACATGAACGAAACACAAAAAAAAATTGGTTAAAATTTTCAAACAAAATATATGAGAAAAGTTTTTTGCAATTTCAGTCCTTTTTTTGTACTCCAACCAAAATAATACTGATCAAAAACTTCTACGGGATCTACCCAAGATCCCGTAGAAGTTTTTGATCAGTATTAGAAACAGGATCGATTGGTATCAAATTTTTTTTGTGTAAAATGACCATCTTCTTGCTAACTGTGCATTTTTTCGAAAATCTGTGAATGGGGATCAAAATGTCACGAAATATTATGGATAGTCTTCTAAGACCATTTTCGTTTAGTAGCAACGGTCAAGGTAGTTCCCCTTACTGCCCCGCTGAACGTATCAATCCTGTATACATTATGGTACGCAATAAAGCATTGAGAATACGCTTGTCGACTAAAAAAAATAATTAGTCCGTCAGTTTGATTATCAAAAAATATTTAACCCGTATTTTTTCTTTTGTCCAAACCAAAAATGACGAAGATACGACGCTATTAAAATTCTCAATACGTCACGCCGTGGTATAATTTTTAGTGCGTTGTGACGTCACGAGCCCCCATTATTTCCGTGTCCATTATTTTCCAATACTCTAACTGACGGACTAAATAGATTTGCAATTTATTGATAACGTCGTCATAACTATTGAATTGATTGTTTCGGTAGCCAATTTAAATGAACCCTGTTTGTCTGAAACCATCTCCATTCTTCTCCAGGACGTAGAACAAGTAGTCCTCATAGGGAACCGTGAGTGGATGTCTCGGAACGGAGTCACGGTCCCGCGCCGGGTGCAGGAGGCTATGCAGCAGGATGAGGAGCTGGGCAGGACTGCTGTGCTGGCTGCTATTAACGGTACGATACTAATAAACACACTACACACACACACACACACACACACACACACACACACACACACACACACCAACAAAGACGAAGTTCGCGGGCAATAGCTAGTCTATAAAATAATCGGTCGAGTAATAAATGTATATTCATTAATTTATTCATGAAGAAACCTACCTGGAATAGGTTCTTTTCTTTTAGGAAAAACCTAACTATAAGGGGTAAAATATTCCGGGGCTGCGGGACAGTTCGAAAGAGATACCGTGGCCCCGGAACACAAAGGGCGAAGAAGGAACATGGATGGGTTTTAGTCGCATAGATAGTAATAACACACACAACACACTACTACACGCTACACATATACCCAAATGAGTTTCTTGTTCAACAGAATACAATATCAAACATAATATTAAAGTTTTTCAGCAACTAATAAGTGAAAAAAAAAAAAAAATTATTATTATTTTTTTATTGTTTTTTTTATTTTTTTTATTTTTTATTATTTTTTTATTATTTTAATTTTTTTTTAATTGTTAGTATGTTTACTAACAATTTATATGGATGTGAAATAATTTGTCTGAAATAAAATGATTATTATTATTATTATTATTATAAGTAAAGAAGATGTAACTTCATTTTATTTCTCGTATTCCTCAACAAACCCTTTCATATCATGGGATGCATTCCTATGATATGGGTAAAAAATAATGGCTAATGTATTTAAAATGACGTCACCTAGCTAACTATGCATTGTCATCCAAACTAAACATGTATGCAAAATTTCAGCTCAATTGGAAACCGGGAAGTTGGTCAAATTTAACTTCTAAGATTTTTTACATAGTTGCACGTGAAGCTAATAAAAGCATGTTAAAAAATAAAAATCACCCCAATCAACAAATGACGACGCGAATGGCGCGGTGGTAGTGAGGCTGCCTAACGTTCTTAGGGTCCCGGATTCGAATCCCAGTATGGGCAAATGTTTGTGTAATGACCATGGACATTTGTTTGTTTGTATAAATGTATGTATTTACAAAAATGTAATGTAGCTTGAAACAGTATCTATGTAGTATATCAACTATCTGGTGTCCACGACACAAGCCGCGTTGCTTAGTGTGGCACTAGATGGCGCTGTGTGTAATGTCCAGCGATATCTTATTTATTTAAATATTTTCTCCCCACAGACCAACTAGTATGCACCATCGGGGTCGCGGACGAAGTGAAGCCAGAAGCCCACCTAGCTGTGTACTGCCTGAAGAAGATGGGTTTGCAGGTGTGTCTGCTCACCGGAGACAACAGGAAGACTGCAGTGGCGATAGCTAGACAAGTGAGTATCTTTAGTTTTTATTGCATTTCTTATGTTTTTATTGTCATTTGTATTTGATTTCATTAACTAAATTTTCTGACATTTTGTAATTCAATTTTGTAACATTTTTTTAATTTAATTTATTGAGATTTCTTAAAATTTAATTTATGGCGATTTTTTTATTTTAATTTTTGAGATATTTAATTTAATTTTCTGCTATTTTTCTATTGTAAACTGTTGCGGGGCTCTCATCAAAATAACCATCATATCTGTATACCTACATATATTATTGGCAAATAAATGATTTCTATTTCTACGATAACATCATTATTCTCCTGGCCGAGGGGGATCTGCCACTTCAAGTGTCGCGACTTACACCACATATCTCTTGCGAACAGATATGCAGGAAGAAACACTGACGCTAAAACGGTTACCACCTATTTAGTACATCATTCCTGCACACGTGACGATCTTATGACTGCGATCAGCGAGCAGAGTTCACATAACTGAATTTTGGGGCAACAGATTTTTTTTAAAATACCGATGAAAAATTTAGATGTGGGGGTCAGAAAAAAATTGTTTGGTAATCAGTGTTGACGTGGGTTACGAACTGCAAAACATAATATGTTTAGCGCTCCACCCTACGAAGCAGCCATATTGAAACCATTCCTCTTCATCCTCAGGTCGGCATCAACAAAGTATACGCCGAAGTCCTCCCCTCTCACAAGGTAGCCAAGATCCAGAAACTGCAGGAGGAAGGGCAGAAGGTGGCCATGGTGGGCGACGGCGTCAACGACTCGCCGGCGCTGGCGCAGGCCGACGTGGGCATCGCCATCGCCAGCGGGACCGACGTCGCCGTGGAGGCCGCCGACCTGGTGCTCATGAGGGTAAGACGTTCCGCTAGTTCATTTGTGAACTGTTGAGCTTTTATTTATTACAAAATCCACAGCTCTTTACAATTTTAACCTAAACTATTTAACTCCTACAGCCAATTAAGGATTTACAATTTAATATCTGTACATAACTAAGAATACAGCGTGTGTGTGGGAGTGTGCTTGTAATTTATTTACTAGCTAATTTGTGAAATGTTGAAGTTTTGCTAGTTAATTTGTGAAGTGTTGTAATTTTGCCAGTTAATTTGTGAAGTGTTAAAGTTTTGCTAGTTAATTTGTGAAATGTTGAGATAACGCTAGCTCATTTGTGAAGTTTCACTAACACACTGTTACTGAAGTTTGGCTAGCAATAAATTTTATTACTTGACTAGCGCGAAGCCAAAAGGAAGGGTTATGTTTTTAGCAGTCTATGTATGTATGTATGTATTTACGTATGTTCCACCGTAGTGCCTATTCATCAGGTTTAGATGAATAAGGTGTCAATCGATTCATTATTAAGGCCAGGGTAACATAGGCAACATTTTAATCGTTTTCAACTAAAGAAGGAGACGATATTACCTAGTAAGCCACGAATTTAATTAGAGCGTTTTTTCACAAGTTTTTTTTTTTTTGTTGTATTCGGAGTAAAAAAAGAAGTAATTACAGAATAAGGACAAGAAAGAAGAAAAAAAGGTTTTTTTTCTTTATCTGCGTTTCCCTTTTTTTTTTCATTAGTAAAGTGCACCCGTGCGAACCCGGGCTGGATTGCTAGTAGTTCTATAAACCACAAATAAAATATTCTATTTTGTTCCAGAACGATCTCCTAGACGTAGTGGCGTGCCTGGAGCTCTCCCGCACCACAGTGCGGCGCGTGCGCCTGAACTTCCTGTTCGCCAGCGTGTACAACCTGCTGGGCATACCGCTCGCTAGCGGGGCCTTCGCTATGTATGGATTGCAGTTACAGGTAAGAATACACTCCCTCTCATTTCCCGGCACTCACATTCACACTCACATACACCCACAACAAACATACTTCTACAAGACACTACACTGCGACAACACTATATACCCACAACAGACATACTTCTACAAGACACTCCACTGTGGCAACACAACAAACATACCTCTACAAGACACTACACTGTGACAAAACAATACACCCACAACAAACATACTTCTACAATATACTCCACTGTGACAACACAACACACCCACAACAGACATACTTCTACAAGACACTCCACTGTGGCAACACAACAAACATACCTCTACAAGACACTACACTGTGACAAAACAATACACCCACAACAAACATACCTCTACAAGACACTACACTGTGACAACACAATACACCCACAACAAACATACTTCTACAATATACTCCACTGTGACAACACAACACACCCACAACAGACATACTTCTACAAGACACTCTACTGTGACAACACAACACACCCACAACAAACATACTTCTACAAAACACTACACTGTGACAACACAACACACCCACAACAAACATACCTCTACAAGACACTACACTGTGACAACACAACACACCCACAACAGACATACTTCTACAAGACACTCTACTGTGACAACACAACACACCCACAACAAACATACCTCTACAAGACACTACACTGTGACAACACAATACACCCACAACAAACATACTTCTACAATATACTCCACTGTGACAACACAACACACCCACAACAGACATACTTCTACAAGACACTCTACTGTGACAACACAACACACCCACAACAAACATACTTCTACAAAACACTACACTGTGACAACACAACACACCCACAACAAACATACCTCTACAAGACACTACACTGTGACAACACAATCACACCGACACTTAACATCACCTTCGCACACACACACAACGATACTCACTAAAACAAAGGCTAAATTATTCTTTGTTTTATTGCAATACATAGTGTAAAACAATTTTGTTTATGTTCCCTCAGCCATGGATGGCGTCGGCGGCGATGGCGATGAGTTCGGTGTCTGTCGTGTGTTCCAGTTTATTGCTCAAAACGTGAGTATTAGAGAATATGCATGTATTCTTTCTTTGCTTATATCAATAAAATACAGTACTATCAACCTAAGAAAATAATAAAAAGTTAAGTTGCACTACAGCTTGTCGTTCAAAAAAAAATTTAAACTCCTGCAATTTTCTACGACTGTTAAAAGTTCCGTGACTGTCACGGCCATTCATGTCATGTCATTTAACGTCATTTGCCTTGTTTACATCTAATTTTTTACCCTTAATATTATAATTTTACCAAATGTATGTGCTTTATTTAAGCAAACATTGCAATAACGTTGTCCCATGTCACTTGGGGAAACAACACGTTTTTTTCTTCCATTCTCCCCTGTAAACCATTTTCTTTCATATCATTCCTCACAAAATCCATCCATCGATTCCTTGGTCTTCCTCTCCCTCTCCATCCATCAATAAATTAAGTTACTTAAGTTAATAATTCTATTCTCATCTTACAGTTTCAAAAAACCTACGCTAGAGAAACTCCGAACGGCCGAATATCTTCAATCCATTCATCTGGAGGAGCTGGACTCAGTGTCGGTCCATCGGGGTCTCGACGAACGAATAGACCCCACAGAGCGGGGGGCCTCGCCTTTGACCAAGTAAGTGTTATTACCATAGCATTTATTTTTTGGCTGTTTTTTTTTCTAGCCTTCTCCGAAGAAGAGTGAGGGAACAGAGAGCGTACCAGTTTTTGAAACACTAGTGCACTATAATGAGTCACACTAACACCTCAAAATATTACTTAGTTACTGCATTTAATGCGCGTACTCTTGCAAGTAATAAGAGTTTTTGTTTCATCGAAATCGGGCCAAGATTTCCAAAGTTACAGCGTTGTAAAGTTTCGCCGCTTTTTAAAATTTGCATTCCTTCGCGCACTCACTCTGCGATTTTCATGTCCGATTGCGGGTGATGCGGAGTGTTTACGTTCATAAAATTTAATTTGTAAAGTGATTTACACTTATTATTTCGACTCGCAACTCGTTACTCGTTTTTTTTTCGGCTCACGGCTCACAATATGCATTCGTTATCCCACTCTCTCAATTTATGGTCATAAGCTCTAAAAATATACAGAAATCAGCAAATTGGCAATAAATTAAGCATTTTTATCAAAATTTTGTTTACATGACTGTCCTTTCCTATGAAAAAAATAAATTGTAAGTAATTTCTCCGGACAGTTAGTAACTTAAAATAGTCGCTTTCTTTATTTGCGTGGTAGTGGTGGCGGCCCCGACTTACTAGCAGTAAGTCGTGGGTTCGAACCCAGGCAGGCGCATTACTTTGTGTAATTTATTTCGTCACCGCTGCTCTCAAAACGGTGAAGGAAAACATCGTGAGGAAACCGGCATGTCCTAGAACCAAACATTCGAAGACATGTGACATCTACCAACCCGCACTGGGCCCGCGTGGTGGATTATAGCGCATTCCCTCTCATAGAGAGGAGGCCGTGTGTCCCAGCAGTGGGGACATTATAGGCTGATTATGCTTATGCTAGGATACGAAATTGTATTCTTTAGTTTACTAATTGCTTGAAGTTAGAACTGCCAAAAGTTATAATTCGTAGCTTTGCTGACATTTCTTATTTCGTTCAAATTCTTGTCTATTGCATAAAAAGGGATTCAACAATTCATTTTTTTTTCGATAAGCACACACGGAATTAATTTGATATTATTTCACCTAGAACTACGGGCAATTTTACTAATAAAACTATATTTCCTTCGCTTTTTAATAACTTCTTTCTGCGATCCTTTCGCTTGCAGAAAAAAATCTACATTTATTTCTTACAACGAGCGTAGCAATCGCGGTCATAAAACGAGGAAACGAGAAGACACGATATTGTCGTACTACTCGTTCGTTTTGTGACCGTTACTGCCTCAAGTCTTAGCTAGTACCTAGTTTTAAACTGGATTCATCGAATCTTGAATTCGGAATCTTAGATAGTTATCATGTTTTGGAACAATAAACTCAACGGCATACACGACATAGCTCAAATTCTATTTTAACTAAAATTGCAAACCTTTTTGCCAGAAACGTTTAGTTAAAAATCAATTTTAACACCGTAACGGTAAGGTAGACAGCAGTGGCGAAGGTTTCATATAACTCGATTCCTACTGGATTCCCTTTGAAAAATGGCACAGTCAGTATTCTATAGACTCATAATATGACATTAAAGATATGTACTCCGGCTTACGTCTTACAAAAATGTACCCTATAATCTTAGATTCTGAATTCAAGTATAGTTTTAAGCTCGTCATCTCTCTCTATCCCATTGTATTTTGTATCTGCTATTTCTCTCTAACCTTCTCTTTCTTTCAACACAGCAAAAACCGTGACTCTTGGAAATCTGCACTTTTGAAAGTTGAAGTATAATTAAAGTATGTAGTCTCCTATTATAGATATGGTGGTGTTTTCCTGTTTGTGTGTGTGTTTCCTTGTCTGTCTTGTGTTGGATATGCATTTTACCCGGCTTTGGTAAAAGTGGGGTTGTGTTTGATGTTAATTATTTTTTAATTCAAAAAGATTTTGTCTTTCTGGAAATATGTATGCATGCATATTTTTTTACGAAATATCGGTCTACAGTAGAAGTTTCTATAAACAGAATAAATGCTGTTTTTTAATGTCATCATCATCATCAGCCTATTAATGTTCCCACTGCTGGGACACAGGCCTTCTCTGAGAGGAGGCCTGTGTTCCAGCAGGTTTTGTTTTTAATGTGCTGATGTTTTTTTAACTTGTAACTTCTTCGTTTTTTGGTGATGGGTAACAAATATATAGTTTTATGCATACGGTGATTGGTGCTTGTGTTTTCGTTTTTTTGTATTTGTTTTCACAAAATTTCCTTCTTTTTCTTATTCTTTCATAGATCTTCTCCACAATTATAGATGTCATCGTTTAAAAAAGTCATAGACGTTAATTAGTAAACGTTATTTCAATATAGAAAAGGCTTTGAATTATTTGGCCTGCCTTACTTTATATCATTTTCAAAATAGCAGCCACGCATTAAACTCGTACAAGCAAGTTTTGTATGAGAGCAAATCTTCTAAAGCAGGACTTCCCGTACAGTGGGGCGCGGCATGCAGCAGGCACCAATATGACACATGACCAGATTTCTAGAAATTAAGATCGATCGGCCATGAAAGATGACTTCCATCTCTTGACATTGGAGCAGTTTTGGATCAAACGATTCCTTGTTGCAAACACTTGTTCTGTTTTCCTCGACATACTTGTGGTTGACAGGTTTTATGTCACAAAATAAATGTGGGTGGGAGGGGCATGAAAATGTTATTTATTATCTGGGGAGGCTCGACACAAAAAAGGTTGGGAAACCCTGTTCTAAACCATCACGTTTCCGAGACAAAAGCCGTTGAAGGCCGCGTTCCCATATGTTGTGATGATTAATTTATCGTTGCTTTTTAGATGGCAAAAGTCCACACGTCCATTCAAATATATAAGCCAGGACACTTAAAATTACACGATTATCTGTTGTCACGACAAAGTGGGAACGCGGACTAAGTTACAATCTTCGCCGTCAGTACAACTTAGATTTTATTAGCCACTTATAAAACCCTTATTAGTCAGTTGTTAACATCAATACAAATAAGTAACGTATGAGATAAAGCTTCTAAAGCATCACGTTTCCGAAATGCCAAAGTCACAATTTTCCCGTCAGCACTACTTTGATAGTTTATATTTCGTAAATGTGACGCTTTAGAAGTTTTTGTTTGATACAAGACTTGTTTGTATTGATAGCAGCTGTTACTGAATATAGGTTTTATGTGTGGTCGCTATTTTGAAAATAAAATAAAGTTTGAGCAGCCACGCTTCATACAAAAATCTTCCAATCAAAGTTATTTAAGGCATAGTTACAAATCATTACAACCGATAACTTTTACACCGCGTTCAAAAGTAGTCAGTATCACACCTTGATTTGTCAGGGAATCCCTAAAAACCTTAACCCTTCATTGAGAAACAAAGTTAAGCCATTGTTTTTCTAGCTTCCATTATTATTTTCCCAGACTATTTCATCGCAGCAAACCCGCAGAAGGCTGTCTCCTACAAGAAGAAGATGACTTAATGACCGTCTCCTTCATCCCCAAGAGACGACAGGAGCCCAGCATCAATGGATGATATCAGCCCGACGCTGGGCAAACGTCCCGAGGTTAGACTAGGTATGATGAGCGATAGATGGCGCTGATTTAGATAAACTGATGATTCATTTTGTAGGCAACTAAATAGAGTTGGCGTTTGAAAATCGTTGACAGAGAAGCGCTTTCGATATAGTGCTGTATAGTTTTTTTAAGCGCTTTAATGACATTGTGAGAAGGTTGCTATTAGTAAACATTAGTGAAATTGCCTGTGGAAATTATTAAAAAAAAAACAAAATGGCGGGACTAGTTCCGATTTTGTTTCTTCCAAGCGCCGAAAGATACGGATATGGTTAAGATTTTGCTGTTTAATGTCAATTTACAGTTCTTTCACAGTTATTATAGCACCGAGTTCAATGACAGTCGACCTTCTTTCACCTTTATGCCCTTAGTAAGCTTGAAAATTGGTCGACCATCAATGAACTCGGTAATACTTTTGCTTTTGCATCCCTATCAATATCACTGTGATTCTTATTCTAGTCACAATAAGATTGAAGTTGGAATGACGCAACGAACAAAGATGTATAAAAAACTAAACATCGAAATCCATCTAGTTCCTACATCGCGCGAGCAAAGTTATCCGCGACATAAGAGTATATACAAGAACCCGACACCAACAGTCGGGCAGTACCCCACAGACACAACACCTGTCTGCTCGGAGGATCCTCCCTGTTCTATGGGGGGTGGAGAGCTACACACCCTGTTCTCCATACCTAGGTCTAGCACGGGTGTCAGAGACTTCACACAATTTTGTAACCACATGATTGTGTAACAAAGATTATTATTGATTAACTAGCTTATGTCCGTGGCTTCGCCCGCGTCGAGTTTGATAATTGTCCCACTGGTTCCAAAACTACTAAACGAATTTGGATGAATTTTTGCCCACAGATAGTTAATACTACTGGGATAAAATGTATCCTATGTGTTAATCCAGGTTATAAACTCTCTGTGGGCAAAATTTCATACAAATTCGTTTAGTAGTTTTTGCGTGAAAGAGCAACAAACATACACACCTCTCATACACCACACCACACCACACATTCTCACACATTCATAATAAAGTTAAACCCGGTCATTGTAGGTTTATTATCACACAGATAAAGGTTTATTTTGTACACGAAGTTACAGTAGAACATTGACTCCTAGGTCACAGGGTCCCCCTAGTTTAGGAGGCAGCGTTTATAACTATTTGTACAGCCTTTTCCTAAAATTCAATGTACCTACGTGGAATGTATTGGTATTGTTTAAAAAGGTTTTTTGTACACTTAACCTCTCGATTCCCAACATAAATAACGGTTACCCCTTCCCTCACCACCTGGTTACGTCATCGCGTGAGTCATCGGACCGCGCGCGCTCAAGGGCCTACCACTCGACATATACGGGCGCTTATCGCAAAAGGTAAACAGTTTCACGTTACGGAATCGTGCTAGCATCTGTTTGAATATAAACAACACTTGTAAAACTACTTGAGAATTATAATTGTTATGTTATGAGATGAAGGTATATGAAAAAACTTGCCGCGCTAAGAGCTGTGGCCGCATTTCTTTTTTGTTGGTCTACCTACTGATTCAATTCACACGAAACTTTAGAACGAATGTAATAATTATATAAGAAACCTAATAAATAATTCTCATAAGAGTCTGATATACAATAATCTTATAAGAATTTACTCAAAATACCCATTAGAATATATTTATTGCGTAATGTCCACCACGTAATGTGACCTTGACTTGAAAATACTTGAATCTACATAAATATGATGATTTATGCTTCGAGAACACGAAAATCATGTTTTCGTGCTCACATTCACCTAGCTAACACTGTTTCCTACACTATATTTCATAATAAAAGAGTAAAACTTACGTTTTCAATTGTTCGTTCCATGTTCATTGTTGAAATTCTTCCGACGAAACTTTTGTTGGCTCACAAAAGATTTTTTGCCTCTCCCGTCTTTATTGTTTTCACTCGCGCACAATCACTACACTATAATGATGTCGTAAACATCCACTTCACACAGTTTTGAAGCACTTATCTACACAAAAACACAATAAATCACTTCACAGTCACTCGAATGTTTACCTAAACTGACATAACTGACATTTCAACGACAACGACGCGCAATCTTATATTTTTTTCTTAGAGTTGCCATTTAAAGTTACTAGTGTTTGGTCTCGCGACAAGGAGTATTACTATCAATGGAGTGAAACTTTTTGCAAACGATTTAGAGCCATATGTTTATTCTGAAAAAAGATTCAAATTGCCTGTACCTGCCGTTCCGAAAACGGTACGGCCGGGCCCGACGGAAGTTTATTGTCCGTTCCGAAAACGGTACGGCCGGGGCTGAGAGGTAGTACTTACGGTATGATTAGATGATGATGGGGTGATGTTTTCACGGATATCATCCCGTAAGTACTTTAGGTGTAGTGAAAAACCGTGAAAGTCTAAAACAGTGCAAGGTTTTTTGTGCCAATAAACTTATTTTTATTTATTTACACATACAAACTTTCGTATTTATAATATTCTTGTGATTGATGCCAAAATCTCTCAAGGGTTGAGGGTAAAATATCTGTGACAGTACTGTAACTGAATTTGAGTTCTTCTCTTAATATTGTTATAATAGAACACGATAAAATAAACCAGCAATCAAATTGCAGTCAAATGTAAATTGTTAATAGCGCCATCTATTGATGAAATGGACAGTATGTCCTTATAAAGGTATTGAATGGACATATTATGTATTTCCAAATAGAAAAAGTGTCCAATGGACAAAGTGCAGTGTTACAGTGAAACTAAGAATAAAGACTGATGTGTTTGTGTAAATATTAAGAGTGTCAGGTGAAGTTGAAAATTAGAGGTTTTGTGAAATATCTAGGTAAAATATTTTTTTAAATTAGTGGTAGCTTTATTGTTTATGGTTTTTGTATGTATTTAATTTACTTGTGTGTGGTTTTTTATGTATTTTGATGTAATAGAATTGGATGCAGATTAAAAAAACTGTAATCATTGACACTTTCAGTTTTTGTATTTGTTTAATGTATCTTAAAGCAAGTTATTTTAGTACAATTTATTTTGCAATGTAGTGTTTTGTGTCCTGTAATTGTATCTAAAACACAAATATATAAAATATAATTATTTTATCTTCCAAAATATCTAGATTTTTCACAAAATCTACTATCTAGCCTTTAGAAGCTAACATGGCTTTAACATAACATGATATATCCCTTTTTATTTTAAATTAGTTATAAATTCGTACAAAATGTATGTAAAAATATATAATTATTATGTAACATTTAATTAGCTACCAATGATTAGAAACCTCTGAAAATCACTTTCAGTACTATAATAAAATTTTACTTGAAAATTGAACCTGTGAAAATTGTTTTAAAGTAAATCTTGCTTAAAAGCTATGAAATATGTTATTTTTGTAAATACACCTAGTTTTGATTGGCACGCCAAATAGTCAATTGGCAAATAAAATTAAATAAAAAAAATGACAAGAAAAATGTCCAAAAAAATGAGTCTAAAAGCCAAACACTTTGTACTTCCTTATTTTAAATCGCCTTATAAAACTTTGAAAATTATTCCATTATTATATTAATCAATAGTTACCGTTTTGTACAAAAAAGAAACTTTTTTAATATTAATTTGATAATGTACAACATTTTGCTATGTTAAACATTTTCTATCTCATTAATCTTCTTGTTAATTTTTCAAAACAATCAACAAAATATTGTACACTATTAAAATATAATAAAACTAGAAGAAAACACAATTACAACATCAATATCGGATCAGCTGTTCTCGAATTGTTAACTGACAAACAAGAAGTACTCAATAAATGGAATATTAGCATTAGATCCGAATTTTCTATCTGCCTGCCGTTTCCCAACTGTGTTGTGGCCAACTTCCAGTCTAACCGGATGCAGCTGAATACCAGTATTTTACATGGAGCGACTGCCTATCTTAAATTCCATTTATTTACAACTCAAAGTAAAAGCGAGAACTGTATAATATAGTATTATTTTGATGTTTTTATTAACATTGTCATTGGCACTATAAAACACCCAGTTTTACACATTTTTGATGAACCCAGTTTTCATCACCACCTAGTCACCGTCTAGCCTTTTCTAAAAAACAAAACTTATATTGCAAGCGCCAATATCGGGAACTCAAAATATATAATAATCACGGAAGATATCCCTTAATGACAATATAAGTTTAGTTTTAAACCGTAAAAGCTTAAAACAGTGTTTACGTTGAAGTCGGCTTCCAGTCTAACCGGATGCAGCTGAATACCAGTATGTTACATGGAGCGACTGAGGTGAGCCTATATTACGACCTCCATTTCCCAGTTGCAGGGTAACACGATGGTCCAACATCATTTGCAGACTGGTTTTAAAACTTATTACTGCATAAGCTATTCACATAATATCAATACGAAAAAATTAAGGTAAATTTTGGTACTTACAAGTTTCGCGAAAATCTAAATTTGCCCATATCTTTTATCGTGTTGACTCGGGACCTTGATTTGTATACACCTAATAGAGTCCCTATTAGGTGTATACAAATCAAGGTCCCTAGATAGATAGACCTCAGTATATGGTATAAATTTCAACTAGCTAGGTCCACCCGTTCCTGAGAAAATCGGTGTTGACAGACTGACAAGAAAGTGATCTTATGGAAGGGTTCCGTTTTTCCTTTTGAGGTACGGAACCCTAAAAAGAATTACTTTTTATTCTACATATACTAACGACCCGCCCTGGCTTCGCACAGGTGCAATTTTCTATAGAAGAAAATGCGCTTTGCAAAAAAAAACTATACAAGATGGAAAGAACACAAAATAAAATAAAAACAGTTGTTCCATACATTTCGACGTGTAGGTATTGCACGTTTGTAGGAAACAGCAGATTTTTTTTTCATTACCCATGAAAAATTTATATGTGTGGCTCAGAATGATGTAGTGAATACGTGGTAACCGTATGCGCGTGGTGTCCCTTCCACCTCATATAACAATAAACGCAATAAATTGTTTCCATGTATTAATAGAGATTTGCAACAGAGTTGGTCCCATCATTGTGCCTTGTGGGACCCCATTATATGTAAACTTCAAATTAGAATCAGAGAGATTCTACACACTTGTTCAGGTACGAGCATTCGATTCGACAGTATTTGCTAAACAACAAAACGGACCAGAAGCAATCACTACGCCCATTCGGCTTTTATTCGGGTAGTCCTGATCGCAATCTGCGTTCAGTCTCTTCAAACGCTGAAACACGTTCCGATGGACTCGGCACAATTCAAGCGGATTTTTCCCAAACATACAGAATGGAAGGGACACCAACGCTAAAACGTAACCAAATAGAAATTATTCGTCGGTTATTAAAAAAAAATAACAATAAACGCATTGAAGTGTTTCCATGTAATAATGAAGGTTTGCAACAGAGTTGGTCCCATCGTTGTGCCTTGTGGGACCCCATTATAAAGGGTGTAGACGAAGAGAATCACGAAGCCGTCAACCATGCATTCTGTACATCAAACTAAGTAGTTTACGCGAAAATTATTGCTGGAAAACGACTTTTTTATTGGGTGAAAAATCACGTTTTATTGTAGAACTCAATGTAACGCGCTCAAAACTTTGTGCTGATAGATGGATTCAATTGTACGGAGTTTGTGGAGGTGTTTAAAGTAAAAATCTTACATTAAATACATGTATTTAAAAAAAAACTTGTGAAAAAGTTGGAACTTTGTCCCCTAATATCTCCGTAACTAGAAGGTTCCCAGGTATGGTCTAGCTAGAACAAAGAAATGATCGCAATGACGAGGAGAATAAGTGCCATTCGGCTTCGTTGAGTCTTTACACCCATCATGTAAACTTCAAATTAGAATTCTATTTGTTTCCTTCCACGTGGTAATTTCTTTTACATAAACCTTGTCCTGACAATTACTAACATAACAAAAAAACAGCCAACACGGTCGAACCTTCCCGGCATTTGATATTTATTTACATAGTTTGAACTTTATTCCCACATACCCAAAGTTGAAATTCACATAGTGGCAGTGACTTTGTTAGTAACAATGCTGTTTTAAAAGTGACATTATAATTATTTTCTATATGAAAAGTTAATAATATACTTTGTATTTAATTCCGTTAAAATATTTGCGCCCGGTAGATAGCAATGGGTTCGCCCGCTATTACATGGGAGTTAAATGTTACTAATAGATGCACCTCTGCCTAACCCGTAAAGGAATAAGGGCCTAATGTTATTTCAACGGAGTTAAGTACAGAAATTTATAAAAACTTAAGATATTTTTGCCTTTAAACGTAGTTGATACATTTATATTTTTTTTTTGTCTTTTTTATATACTTATCATTGTAATCGTGTACCTATCGTATTTATACAGTTTTAATATGGATATATTTTTGTAACAAAATATAAAGATTTAATTTTTACTTTTTCGTTTTATTAATATGCTGTAATCATTTTGACAGACGCTGCTGGATGGAAAACGTGGCCTAATAAATATGTGAATGAACAAAGTGACTTTTACGTGTCGGGGACAAAACAAAAGTATTATCTGCTTTGCAAGTGTTAGTAAATAGTAGATAGAATCATAAGGGAGCAAAATAATATTTTTACAGCGAGGGCGCTTTTTTGAATCCAGAGCGAAGTGAGGGATTCTAGAGTAGAATCCCGAGCGTTGCGAGGGATTCCTTAGTAAAATCCTAAACCTAGCGAGGGATTCAAAGTACGTCGCCCGAGCCAAAAATATATTTTGCGCCCGAGTGATACACTCTACTTTTCATCAACCACTTTGAGAAAATAAATGGCGCCTCATATTTTATTCACTGTCACTTGAAGAACTCATTTTTCAAAACAAAACCATGAATTTCTAACAATCCGTGAAAATTGACGAAAACGCGGGCTGTAGTTCGCGCGTTTATAATTTGGTTCTTTTTTTCTTATTCAGCCGGCGGCGCGACTATAGGCCGTCGTACCAGCCAGTCTTTATTCAAACAATATTTGCGTTCGATTTCTTTGGCGCTGAACAATAAGATGTTCCAAATACAAAAAGTGCGCGGCAAATATAATTGCGGCACACTTATAAAGAGGATTAAAAACTCATTACTGCCCGCTAAAAGTTTCTTATAGAAAACACCACCGACGAATAGATGGGATGAAAAACAAATTACTTAATTTGCGAATCTGTAAAACTTATAAATTTCATTTTGCCAACTTTGTGGGTACGCAGAAATAGGGTAGATGACACATCAATTATGGTTTTAAGGTGTCATCTAACCTATTACGACGTCAAAGCCTATTGACGCAATAGGGTAGATGACACCATTAAACAATAATTCCAAGACACCAATATCTTTTAAAAAATATATTTTAGGCCTGAAAACCCGATTTATTTTCAATTAATTGCCAAATTCGATTTTTATTTGCTTTGAAATCAATAAATAGTTGAGTCATTGAGTTGACCAAACAGTGACGTCACAGCGTGCTAATCCCATACAAAATCTATGAGAACCGCGTTTTGACAGCTCTTAAAAAGTATGTCAATTGATTGGTGTGTCATGTACCCTATTCAGAGTACGATACCATACGCAGCTCCTCCTGCATCTTGAGGGACCTGTCCAAGCCTACTACTGACGCTGACGATGATGTTGCCGTCTTGCCGATTTCGGCCACAGTGACTTTATTCGATGGCTTTCTAGGGAGGTTGTCGAAAGCTTTGATGCTGCTCTTTCAAGTGCTCTCTCATTCAAGTTGCTAGCATATCCAACATTGTCGAAACTCCGAGCACAAAGCGGACATGCCAGAACAACATGGACGACATTGTAGGGTATAGCTCGCGGGCCTGTGGACGGGGAGCTATAGGCTAGCTCGCCGTCCTTCCGTCTCATGACGACAGGCCGTGTCGACGGCGCGTTCGTGTTCCACGCGCGCCTCAAAGAGAGTCAGCAATAATGAAGGGGTCCGCAAGGGCCGAAGCCTGCCGGGGCTGCGGGACTATTCGAAAGAGATACCGTGGCCCCGGAACACAAAGGGCGAGGAAGGAACATGGATGGGTTTTAGTCAGTAAAAGTCTGACACTCCCTCCTGCTCCGCCCAGAGCGGGAGGAGTCATTTGATGATTTCCCATCTTAAAACATGGATGGGTTTTAGTCAGTAAAAGTCTGACACCCCCTCCTGCTCCGCCCAGAGCGGGAGGAGTCATTTGATGATTTCCCATCCAAAAAAAAAAAAGGGTATAGCTATAGGTGGTCTAGCTTTAAGGTCATCACGGTTCAAATTTTAATGCCACGTTTTCACTATGTCGAGACGATAAATTAATCGTCATCGTTGGGTTTTAGTTGGCGAACGTCGTGGACGACAGTAATCGCGTCGTCTTATATGTGAACACCTCCATTTAAATACACAAGCCACGACACATAAAACTACACGATTATCTGGTGACACGACAAAGTGGAAACGCGGCCTAACTGTAATGCCACTACCCTTTCTCCGACACTAAAGTTATTGAGGTGGCAGAATTCTGGTTAAAGCTTATTTTATCTTTAAGAAGAATCATCGCCACGACGAAAAGAAGCAACACTCGACTTTGAGACCAACTAAAAACAGTCAAAACTCCCACAAACATCTTCTATAGTACTAATCTAAAGAGGAAAGATTTTTTGTTTGTTTGTACCAAATAAGCTCCGAAACTACTGGACCGATTTTAACCATTTTTTTCACCAATAGAGAGCTAAATTATCAGGAAGTAACAGGCTATAAATTATATTTCTATCATACAAGTTAGCCAAGCTATCACAATGTTTGCGGGTGAAGTCAATTAAAAGAAGCCTGAATCTCATCAATAATCCGTCGGTTAACGGTCTGAAATCTACTTCGAAAGTATTCTACATCTTGATGGCTGTCCCTCGCAAGTATACCAAGTAACTGTATAAACTGAACCAAAGTTAAAGGAAACAGGTTAGAGTTAACCCGTGTATAAGAAGCCTTAAATAAACTAGTCGTAATAACTTCTTCATCAATAATGTTACATTCTCTAAACCATTTTTCAATGATTTCGTACTTCGCACCTTCCCGTTGGCTTGCTCCGTATAAAGTGATGTACATTTCTTCTAAATCCATGGTTTTTATGCTCGTACGTAAAAACATTAATGTTTGCTTTATTCAAAGCCAGTTTTCCTCTTGATAACAACCCACACTGGACTCACGTGGGGGTTTACGGCCCACGTGGTGGTTTACGGCCCACGTGGTAGAATGCGGCCCACGTAGTGGATTACGGCCCACGTACTGGTTTACTGCCCACGTACTGGTTTACGGCCCACGTGGTGAAATGCGGCCCACGTACTGGTTTACGGCCCACGTGATGGTTTACGGACCACGAGGTGTATTACGGCCTACTTGGTAGTATATGGTTCAGGTTCACTCACAGAGAGGAGGCTTATATACCTTTGCTTCGCACGTGTGCAGACTTTTAATGTAACAAGATACCTATAACACATAGATTTCTGTCCAATATCTAAGTTACATACTATAAGCCCACGGAAATCCGTTCCGTTATTTAGAAAAATAACTCAGTGACACGAAGTGCAACTTTAATCAAGACTATGTTCACACATATAGATAGATGCAAAGTAGTATTAATAGAAGATTGAATTAGAAATTGTAGTAAATAAAATGGCTTTATAACAAATGTATTTGATTTGTGTTTAAGAATCTAGAGGGCAATGCTTGCCATATCTATACTTACAATATAAAATTATAGACTTTGTATGTAGGGGGTAATTTCCAAAATAATGATACAATTCTAAAAATTCTTTCACTGGCAGAAAGCTACATTATTTGTGGGTGGTATTTGTGGGGCTATAAATTATATTTTGAAACAGAAGGGCAATAATCAGAAAGGCAGACTGTATAATCACACTTAGTTTAATTACTTCAACACAATTTGAACAGAGTTTCAGCTTAATCATATAATCGCAGCGACAGGAGAGCGAAAATGAGCTTGCAGGGCATTATATAGCTTTCCCCCCACCGGAGGCGTCCGGCAGTTATGGCGGTGGCTTGGCTTGACTGCGATTGGCCTGCTAGAGTGGCGCGCTGTGATCGGCTGAGGCAGTGTGTTGTAACAATTTATATCATGCATATTAGCCGAGCTATCACAAGTGAAGCAGACGAAGTGCTAGTAAAATGCAAGGTAAAAGAGACACCGACGCACAAACCGTTACCAAAAAATCAGTATATCATTCTGAACCCCGGTTTCAGAATGTGACATTGTGTATGTGTGATCGTGACATAGTATTGAATTAAGAGGAACTAGAATTCGTTTGGGGATCACGCTCGACTCGAGGCCACAATGGGGTCTTCATTTAACATCTCTTGCAGGATAGCTTAGTTCAGCAACATATTATGCGGTTGGTAAAAGTCAGTGTACCTACTGATGTAGAAACCACAAAGAAATAAAAGAAAGAAAAGCATCTATAAGCCTGCACAAGACAAAACACACTAAATAAAATTGTTAAATTATCAGTACAACTAATGAAAAAGTAAAAATAGAGAAAAAAAAATTAAAGCTAGTCTAATTTAGTCATTTTCATAGCATTATGTCATACGATATTTTACTATGGGGACGGCATGCTGTTTCCTAAAAATGTAGCAAGATATGCGCGACTTAAGACCATAGAAGAACCCTACAACTGTCGGGCAGTAGCCACCAGACACAACACCCGTCTGGTCGGAGGATCCTCCCTCTTCTATGGGGGTGGTGTGACAAACGAGAAAAAAAAACCCTTTTTCGTCCGTGGTTCCTTCTCGTACTTAGTCCCTGGAAGGGACCACGGAGCTTTTTTTCTTCGTGGTCCATAGAATACTGGAAAATTCCGTGGTCCCTTCTCGTATTCCCTGGAAGTGACCACGGAGGTTTTATGACGCTCGCTCCCTTCGCTCGCATATTAGTTATCACTCTTTGACTTCTGTCCCCGAAGTGTAGGGCCTCCGCCGGCCCCCTTCGTTGGCCTACTGCCCGGTGCCCACGCCGCCCATAAAGGATTTAATAAAAAATACACCCACTTTTTAATTCGGCAGTATATTTCTTGAAGGAACCACGGGCAAAAAAATACTCGTGATCCCTTCCAGGGACTAAGGGACCGGGACCACAGGCGTAAAACCTAAAAAATACTGTTTGTCATACTGGTGTGATTTAATCTGGTGTGACTACGAGTCAGCACTGAACTTTACACTCTGTTATCCATACCCCCAAAGTACTATCATAATACATTATGATATAATTGCGGTAAGTTGAAAATTACAGCCGAGGCGATATTCCTAGCCCGAGCCGCAGGCGAGGGTGATAAAAAAGCTGAGGCTGTAATTATCAAAGCGCACGTATATCATATGACGTTTTATAACATATTTGCGAGGAAATCAATAATAAAACAACATAGCGAAAAGAAAAAGTGCGCGGAATAATTTTTTCAATACACTTCCTCGAAAACTGGTTCTTATCGCACTACGATTAGGTTCAACATGCCATGTATTTCACACACATGGATTGTTTTCATTTTCCATCACCGCGTGCTGTGCCGCGTGCAGGTGGAGCACGCGGCACAGCACGCGGTGATGGAAAATGAAAGCGCGGGTGTTGGGAAATTGCCTCAGATAAAACTATACTTAGTACAAACTGGTGCAATGCCTATAGTCAGCGGTGATTGTTTTTTTTTTCATTATTTTATTTCTTCAAAAGTGTATTGAAAAACGTCGTTTGATACAAAGTTAATTTTATTCATAAAATGTTGACCACTTTTCTGACATAAAACTCTTTGCTAAGATTTAAACAAGTATAAATCGTGCATTTTACTTTACAGCACAAGTACGTAATGAGATACATTACGATATTGAAATTGGTGAAATAAGAGACCCTTTACGAGCAAATGTGTTATAAAAATACTTAAAGCATTAAGAGTGCTTCATGTCTAGTAGTCACAAGAGCTACTGTTGTATATTCCTGGGTTCGGTTCCCAGGTAGAGCGAAGCGTTATTGGTTTTTCCATCAATTATATAATCTCTCAGCAGCATCCATGGAGCCTGGATTTGTGCCCGGTTGATGGCTATAGGCTCGCCCTTATTTATAACTGGAGAAATGTGGGTGTATTGGTTGGTACTTCTCTGCCTTACCCTTCTTATTACAGTCGTGGTGTTATGTTATTAGAATCAGCTGTAAGAACAATTTTGACAAAAAAAACACCATTTTATTTCAACAAAGAATTTATTTCAATATTCATGAGCGCTCATTTCTTCATAGCTTCTTTAAAAGCTTTAAGCCCCACAATAGCTGCATCGATGACCTTCGGTGTAAAGGCGCCAAGTTGCTTAGACAGCTGATCAACTGTCTTAGACTGTTCGGCAGCTATCTGGGCTAAGATAGCCTTAAACTTGGCCAGCTCAACCTGGTTTTCGTCAACGGTATCTTTAAATAATTTGCGGACCTTTTCATCCTTTACGGTTTCTATTACTTTAGCTAAAAGAAACGAAAGAAAGAAACTACATTTTCATCCCCCCATCTCGGAAAGAGTATTTTTGCTCTTCGATATCTGAGTGGAAAAGTCGTTTTTATCCTCTAGAGGATAAAGTAAATTGAATTTAGAACATCGTGTGCACTAAGTTTGTGAATTCAAAACATCATTAAACCTATTTACTTCTACCTCCATGGTGCCGAATTTATCATAGGTACAACCTTTTTTAATTTGTTAAAAACTCAGACTCGGAACCTTCTTGGTGTACTTTTATAATTTGCTTTGCGCGCGCCATTTTCTTGTCAGGTCAATTGTTAAAACCTTAGGTTAAAAACAAGTGAAAAACGTAAAATAAGTGGTTTTGGCGACGAAGAAGTTTATTTGACGCCAACAGAATTGACTGAAACTGTTAATAATGCGCAAATGAGCTTTCTCCCTCAACAATCGCGCGAGAAGGATTTGAAACAGTACGATATTAAAAAAATTGAAAAAAAATAGGTAGAAAATGCCCAAGGTATTAAGTCCGCCTTTGTACAGTTTTTACTTGTGCATAAAGTTTTAATAAATAAATAAATAAATATTACACTCAACTTAACTAACTGTAGCAACGTTACTTTAAATTTTTCTTAATTGTACCAAAGTATTATTTGTTATAATTTAAAGATTATTCTGTAATACTTACCTACCATAATGTAGTAGTTGACACCTAAACTGAAATAAAAGTATCTTGTGATTGTAAATGTTTTTTTTTTTTGCATTTAGTAATTTCCTCGCTGAGGTGGGATGAATAGTTACGTGTTGCACTCGAGTGTAAAGATTTTTCACCTCGTGCTCTTTTGATTCCCTCGCTAACGCTCAGGATTCTAATTTTTGAATCACTCGCTGCGCTCGTGACTCAATTTTAGAATCCTTCGCTTGCTCGGTTATCAAAATTGAGCACGCGGTTAAAAAGCAACTTTGCACTCTTGTATAACAAATAACTATTATTTAGCACAGACTTAAGACACAACACGTTCTGCAAGACACACAGGAGATAAATAATAGTAAAACAGAAATGTGTGCCCTAAGGCTCAACCAAATAGGCCTAATTCGGATAAACACGCGATACAACTAGTGAAGAGAGTTGAACATCATTTATCCACAGACTGAGAATCAGGTTCAAAACTCAATGGGGAATTTTCCAGTGCTTTTTATGAACGAACTAGATGGCGCTGATCAACCTTGGGAATAATAAAATGGCTCGTTTTTATGTCCACAAAACCTTAACTGAAGTTTGGAGGAACCTAAGCTCGACTCGACCCACCAGGAGTTTAGACGTAACGCAAAAACACTAAGAAGAACAACAGCAAAAACCATGCCAAAACTATTTGTGGTTCAGTTCAGTGATGCAAAAGAACAGTAGACTTTTAGGTTAACAGAAAAAATAGTTATAATTGTTATACAAGAGTACAAAGTTGCTTTTTAACCGCGTGCTCAATTTTGATGACCGAGCAAGCGAAGGGTTCTAAAATTGAGTCACGAGCGCAGCGAGTGATTCAAAAATTAGAATCCTGCGCGTCAGCGAGGGAATCTGTTAAGGAATGATTCTATTTGATGGGCAAGTGGACTGTATCTAACGGGAAAGGTAGAAGGGACTCACCGAAGCTCGCTGAAGAGGGCCGGCTGGCTCCGAATACCTGATGATTTTATGATGTGGGGCGCCCCAATTCTTGATTCTTGTTGATTTGGATGAAAATAGGTTGATGGCACACACAATTATTGTCTTTGATATCACTTGATTGCAGTATTTCAGTATTTCACGATAATTTCTCGGAGTCGTTAAGTTTAGTGGTGATATATGGCGGGGAACTGGTTAGTGCCTGTCAAAAACGTTAGGTGGCGCTAGGTGCGCCGGAAAGTGGTAGGATTGGAAAGGGCGGGTTCAAACTATGTTTTATGGTGCTTTAACAGAATCAAAAGAGCACGAGGTGAAAAATATTTGCACTCGAGTGCAACTCGTAACTTTCCATCCCACCTCAGCGAGGACATTACTAAATGCAAAAAAAAAAAACATTAACAATCACAAGATACTTTTACTTCAGTTTAGGTATTAAGTACTACATTATGATACCATTGTATAGTGATTAGGATTACAGAATAATCTTTAAATTATAACAAAAAATAGTTTAATTAAGAAAAAATTAAAATAACGTTGCTACAGTTAGTTAAGTTGAGTGTAATATAGTATTGTTTCAAAGTTCTCTCGTGATTGTTGCGGGAGAAAGGTCATTTGCGCATTATTAACAATTTCAGTCAATTCTGTTGGCGCCAAATAAACTTCCTCGTCGCTAGAACCACTAATTTTAGGTTTTTCACTTGTTTTCAAGTTTCTTGTTTTTAACCTAAGGTTTTAACAATAATGACCTGAAAAGAAAATGGCGCGCGCAAAGCAAATTAAAAAAAGTACACCTAGAAGGTTCCGAGTCTGAGTTTTTAACAAATTAAAAAAGGTTGTATGATAAATTCGGCACCATGGAGGTAGAAGTAAATAGGTTTAATGATGTTTTGAATTCACAAACTTAGTGCACACGATGTTCTAAATTCAATTTACTTTATCCTCTATAAACGGCTTTTGCACTCAGATATCGAAGAGCAAAAATACTCTTTCCGAGATGCGGGGATGAAAAGGTTCTACAAAGTTCTCACTTTATATACAACAATGAATAATAAAGAAATATTACCATACAATGAGTTTGACATGTGTCTAGGAGAGCTTTTTTTGCCTTGCTAAAAAATTTTACCATTGACCTATAATCTATTACGTAGTAAATTCTTTTTTCATTGTATTTTACTAGAACGCCGCTTGAAAAAATATTCTCAAAGCTGATCAGCGCCATCTATTGATATATACTGAAGCGTTGTGACAAACGTCAGTGGAAAATTCCCCATTAGTACTTGATGTCTTATGGCATATTTTATTATGGGGACGAGCTGCAGACATTGAATCTATATTTATTCTGCAAAAAAGAGCCATCAGAGCCATATACAATCTTCGTAGGCGCGATTCTCTGAGGGAACTGTTTAAGGAAATTAACATCATGACGGTACATTGTCAATACATCTACGAAAACATAATGTACGTGAGGAAAAATCTACATCTTTTTGGTAAAAGAGGTGACAGACACAATTACAGTACTAGAAATAGGGACCAATTAGTTCAGCCAGGCTTCAGACTCGCTAAAGTAGACTTCTTTCATGGGGTACTGTTTGAGATGCTATAATAAAATTCCACAAAGCATTCTTGAACTGAATGAAACGAAATTTAAAACATGCATTAAACGCACATTAAGTAAGCAAGCATATTACAAATTGGACGATTATATCGCTGATAAAAATGCTTGGCTAAATGCCGGTCCTGCTCCACAAGGACAGGGGCGCATAAATGTAGTATGTGTTGTGGGATTCCAAAATGAAACAGCAAGCAAACGTTACTTTCTTAAATAATATAATCTTCTAAAAATCTTACGTCTTCCATCTTTGTTATTCGTCGTCTGTCGTGCTTATAATAATGCTCTTTGCGCATCCTCCCTTGACATCCAGTGTTGTCACTCTATCATCTTACATTACCTCATTCAATTAGTGTTGCCACTTAACCTACCTTACATTCCCACATTCGGCCATTCTGACTTTCATGACTGTCCTCAGTCATGCATTGCTCTGCTTACATCCACTCATTACTCGCTACACTGAACACACATTACTCGCTTACTTACACTCATTACTCTAACAACCAAACACATACCATTTAGACAACTTAAAAGTTATAACACATTAAAATAATATAAGTTATTACAATACACCAACATTTGTAGTACAACTAAACTTTAACATCACAAGAAACAAAAGAAAAAAATATATAATATCATTAGTTACAAAACATAACACATAACACATCCTGTACATATTTATTTTCAATAAATAAGATAGATTAGACCAGCACATAAACAGCTAACATTTAAAACAAAGAACTTAATTGCAAACGTGTCTCCATTAAATTGTTCATTCATCATCATGCAAAAATTCCTTACACTTCACACAGTAAACCTGTCATAATATTATGTTGGCCACAACTTCATACTGTCGGCCGCAGTTGATGTCTTATTTGGACCTTCACTGCTACTATCACACTTCTCTACATCATAACGATCTTTTCCTTTCACTTTGGTAACTGTGTATGGGCCAAAATACTTTGGTTGGATTTTCAACCCTGTTCCAAATTGTGTTCTTCTTATTGCTACTTTATCTCCTTTATTATATTCAACACTTTTCTTTCTCTTTTTATTGTAGCTTTTAATATTTTCTTCTTGTACTTTTAATATTTGTTCTTTGGCCTTCTGCCTGAGTTCTTCTCTTTCTAGAATAAAGCTGTCTCTTTCTTCTTGCCGCAGCATTTCATTAATGTTGATATCTTCTTTGCTCTTCATTTTCACACCAACTAGAAGTTCATGTGGTGTTGTACATGTACTCCTCTGATAAGTGCTATTGATAGCTCGCTGCACACGACTAACGTGACGATACCACAGTGTAGGGTTTTCTATACACAGCTTCGACAGGACTGAAATAATTATTTTATATATACGCTCAACTTGTCCATTACCTCTTGGCATTCCTGTGGTAATTTTCACATGTACTATCCCTTCTTCTTTGCAGTACTCCTGGAACTCGGAACTGGTGAATGCTGTTCCTCTGTCTGTAACAATCCTACTTGGATTACCGAATTGCTGTTGATGAATACGTAGCTTGTTTAACGGCTCTTTGCTCGTATTGCTCTTTGTAGGAAAAATCCAAACGAACTTCGTGAATCCATCCACTACAGTCAAGATGTGATTGTACTGTTTCTTTGTATCTGACATCGGTCCAACGTGATCAACATGCAGGGTGTGCAAGGGTATAGCTTCTTTGTCAATCACATGTAAGAATCCTTCTTGTTTTCCTTCCTTTCTGCTTGCTAATAAACATGGAATACATGTTAATAGAAAATCTTCAACTTTTTTACTTACGTTTTTAATAAAATAATCCTTATCAAGCAATTCTCTAACATCTTCTTTTTGGAAAAATGACCATTTTGGTGAACTCTATTGATAATTTCGTCTTCCATACTTCGCGGAACCACCAACTTCTTGTCAATTCCTTTATATACAAGACCATTGTCCAACACATAATCTTCATATGGTGCATTCTGCAAAATACTTGTAATAGCTTTCAAACCTTCATCTGCTTGTTGAGCTTTTCTAATGCTGTCAAACAACTCATTGATAACTGCTACATAAGGATTACGGCTTAGTGCATCAGCATGTCTCATACTAGAACCTTCTCTGTGTTCTACAGTAAAGTCGAAATCCTGAAGAAACAAAATCCATCTGGCTACTCTAGTTGACATACCCAGCTCCTTTTTCTTTAAAGTCATTTGAAAAGCTCTACAATCCGTTATAATCTTAAAATGCCTACCGAATAGGTAGTGTCTAAACTTTTTGACACCTTCGATAACTGCCAATGCCTCAAGCTCATAGCTTGTATACCTGCTCTCTGCATCTGTTGTCTTTCTGCTCATGTAGTAGACAGGGTGTAGCTGCTGATCGTCTACATTACGCTGCATAAGTATAGCTGCATAACCAACACAGCATGCATCCGTGTGTAACTCTGTGTAAAGTTTTGGATTAAATATCTTTAGCACCGGATCACTAGACAACTTATTTTTAATTGTATTGAATGCACGGCTCTCATCTTCATTAAATTTAAAATTCGTGTCTTTCTTTAGTAAATTAGTCAATGGACTAACTATTAATGCAAAATCCTGAATGTATTTTCTGAAGTATGAGGCTAAACCAACAAAACTATGTAAATTTTTAACCGTTTTTGGCTCTGGGAACTTAATCACTGCATCAATCTTGTCACTGGAAGGCCTCACCTTTCCATCTTCGATCACATGACCAAGGTAAGTAATTTTACGACATACCAAGGCTGCCTTTTTCCAACTGAACTGCAAACCGTATTGGGATGCTACTTCCAGTACTTCCTTTAGTCTTTCCACAGCTTGATACTCATCATCCGCCGGAATTACGATGTCGTCAATGAAGATCATAACTTTTCTTTCTGCTATCAGATCTCTAAAAACATAAGAGATAAAACGCATGAAGTACTTAGGACACACAGACAGACCAAATGGTGCTCTCAAGAACTCGTATTGGCGATTGTGTGTAACAAAAGATGTGTATTTTACACTGCCTTCATCAACCTTAAGATGAAAAAACCCATTTTTCAGGTCCAAAACACTGAAAACCTTAGCACCTGCTAGCCTATCAATGTAGTCTTCTATCAACGGAAGTGGGAATTCATCTTTCACTATCTTTTCATTTAGCCGTCTATAATCTACACAAATGCGGGTGGTACCATCTTTCTTCCGTACCAGGACCAACGGACTAGCATATTCTGAATAGCTTACCCTAACGATTCCTTGGTCTAACCAGTCCGCTACCTGTCTGTCAACCTCTTCTTGCTCCACGAATGAAATTCGACGTGGTCTTTGAGCAACTGGAACATCATCCTTGAGAACTATCTTCAGTTGTATGGGAATATCCTTTATTTGATTAGGATGGTAATTTTTTACCAAAGTTACCACTTGGCTCTTCAGTTGTTCGCTGCCAATATAACCTATACTATCTGAAACACGGGGAAAACAATTCAATCTGCCTAACCAATCTTCATCTATTGGTCTCATCCATACCAAACTTCCATTCATAACCGTTAAAACATTTTTAAGAAAATCGTGACCTATGATTACATCAAAAGGCATACAGTCTTTAGACACCACGTAGAATAACACGTCGTATTTCGTACTGTCGATCACAACATTTGTTGTTATACAACCTAGTGACTCCACTTTGGCGAAACCAAGTCCTGACAGAGTTATATTTTTGTTCATCACTTTACTGACATTAGCATAAAACCCAGAAGACACCAAGTTCACATCGCTACCTGAATCAATAAGCGCATTTGTCGTTTGTCCATATAATTCTACGATCTTTAAAGGTTTTTCCCGTCGCCATTGTTTGTTTACATCGTAACTGTCATACTCATTTTGAATTTGAGTTTTTAAATCTTTGCCGTCATCTGTCATCTTGTCATTCAGTGAGTGTGACGTATGATCCGCGTTGTTCGACGGTGATTGGCCGAACGTTGCTTGCTTGCTCACACGTTCGCCGCTCCTGTTCCCACTTGTCGATGCACCGTTGTGGTCTTTTCTTTCGCCGGAAATGCTGGAACTACGCCAACTTGGTGAACTCCAATTCGAATCTTCTTTACGGCCGCCTACAGCCATGTTTTTTTTATGCGGGCACTTCGGTGCAATATGACCATATTCATTGCAGTTAAAAGCACTTTGGTCCTTGTGCCTTCTGCGGACAGTCTTCCGACACATGATCGCCGTCCCCACAGTTATAGCATCTTTTCAAAGTTTTTTCGTGACGTATGACGCCGCGTTTTTCGTTTCTGTAGGAACTTCTAGAATATTCCAGTTTCATCTTTTCTTTCACAGTCTCGTAGATTTTAAGCTTCTCTTTAAAATCAGGATACGTAGTTACACCGTATAGCATGATTTTATTGGTCTCGTGGTCGACTATGCCATCAACGATGTATTTAATGGCCACGTAATCGGGTATCTTTCCTCTTTTCCCCAATTCCTTCATGACCATCATATAGTCGATGCAACTCTCGTCACGTCTTTTCTTTCGCTGACTCATAAGCTCGTGTATTGCTTTGATGTCGACCGTGTCAGGGAACTCTTTACTCAGGGCCGCTTTGAGTTCTTCCCATGTTTTGTGAGGGCGTTCAGCTTGAATCCAAAGCTTTGCGGTGCCTGACAGAGATCTTCTTGCCATAAGCAGTTGTTGTAATGGTGTCCAACCACAGATTTCACCGTTATCTTCAACATCTTGTATCCACCGCGCCACTGGATACGTTTTGTCCTGACCGTTAAACTTTGGTATCAGGTCCACGCTCATTTGAAGCATGGAACCTGTTGCAGCATCCATCTTCATTTGTTCTGCTGCCGACGTCATCGTGGTTGTTTTTTCAAACCCGCTACGCAGAAACATTTGCTTCGCTTCGTTTAATTTTATTTCGAAATCCCGGACGAGCCCCCAAAATGTAGTATGTGTTGTGGGATTCCAAAATGAAACAGCAAGCAAACGTTACTTTCTTAAATAATATAATCTTCTAAAAATCTTACGTCTTCCATCTTTGTTATTCGTCGTCTGTCGTGCTTATAATAATGCTCTCTGCGCATCCTCCCTTGACATCCAGTGTTGTCACTCCATCATCTTACATTACCTCATTCAATTAGTGTTGCCACTTAACCTACCTTACATTCCCACATGGATAGCACTAATTGTATTGTTGGAGCTGCTGAAGATTGTACGATATCTTTGCATTGTATAGATTCAATCTCTTTAGTATTATATAATCGCAAAACCCATATTGTGTGAGTGCTATGTACTAGAATGCTATCAGTCGCTGGAAACCTACGTCTTTTCTTGACTTGAATGTGCCCTGGCGGTTGAGAATATGTCATGCTCACTCAAAAGTCTCGCTGATGGTGGCGCATGTGTCGGATCATTTAGTTCCCTTCAAAATGGTTGAGTTGAATGGTGCTGATCTATGCGTCATGTCAGTGAACGGGCGCTGTCAGTTGTGACTGGTCATCTCTCAGTTGCCATGGCTTATTTTAATGAATTATCTTAGTTTTTGAATTGTTTTTTTTTTTCTGTTTTGTTTTACTGTGGACACTTTTAACGTGCACATCTTGCTACATTGTTCTCACATAATATACCATCTCAACATGAATGATGTAACCAAGATTTTGTAACAATATTCTGATTTAAAAGAGTGTCCATGGAGTTTCTTGCCCGTTCTTCTCCATAGAGATCTACGCTAGGGAATGGGCAACTACAGTACTTTCACAGTTTTTATGCCTTGTGACTGGAACTGTAGCTACATTTAATTTTCATCTTTGTTTCGACAATTCAAAAGTGCCTGTAACTGGCCTACTTGAAATAAATGCTTTGATTTTGATTTTGATGTCAGATGGCAGTCAGGCAGGATGTCATTTCGAAAGCCTAACAACAGACGTTCGAGTCTGTATAGCATCCGGCTTTACTGAAAGCAGACCCCCAACACAGTTGGGAAAACGCAGGCAGATGATGATGTCCTATGGTAGCTCTTTAGCAGTCGTGACGGATAATCTGAAGCCTTAAAATCTGACCACCAATATCGTGTTACCCAGTAAGACGATACTGGTGGTCAGATTTTTAGGCAATAAAGGGTGTAAAACACCTCTTAATGAAGCCGAAAGGCACTTGTTTTCCTCGTCATTGCGATCATTTTTTTCTTCTACACCATACCTGGGAACCTTCTAGTTTCGGAGATATTGGAGGTCAAAGTTCCTACTTATTGGCAACTTTTTTTTGAAATACAAGTTTTTTATGTAAGATTTTTACTTTAAACACCTCCACGACCCCCGTACTATTCAATCCATCCATCAGCACAATATTCTGAGTGCGTTACATTGAGTTCTACCACAAAACATGATTTTTCACCCCAAAAAAAAAAAGTTATTTCCCAGCTATATTTTTTGCGTAAAGTTACTTAGTTTGACGTTCAGAATGCTTCGTTGACGGCTTCTTGATGAGGTGGTTTACACCCTGTTTATGATAGATAGGACTAGCAACATAGATAAGAGCAGTGGTGGCCCAGTGGTGGCGGCCCCGACTTACGAACAGTAAGTGGCGGGTTCGAACCCAGGCAGGCGCATTACTTTGTGTAATTTATTTCATCAACACTGCTCTCAAAACGGTGAAGGAAAACATCGTGAGGAAACCGGCATGTCCTAGAACCAAAAAATTAGAAGACATGTGACATCAATCCGCACTGGGCCCGCGTGGTGGATTATAGCCCATTCCCTCTCATAGAGAGGAGGCCGTGTGTTCCAGCAGTGATGATGATGGATAGCGTTGTTGAGGCATTCGCCCCATGTATAAAACTATGCATAAACTTCAAGAATAGTAATATGAATTCGTAAACCAATTATTAAAAAACACCTTGAGATGTTCTGAATTGGCGTCCAGTCTAACTAGATGGACCAGTATTTTACATGGTATATCCAATATTGGCAATGAAAAACCACTTTGTTCCAGCAAAGAATTTATTTTAGAACCCTGATTTCGTTTTCGACTTGAAAGCCGCTTTTAAAGCGTTAACCCCGATAATGGTTGTATCAACAAACATCGGTCCTTCGTTAGCTAGTTGATTCAACAGCTCGTCAAATGGCTTACGCCGTACGGCAGCTATCTTAGCTATGATATACTTGGACTGGTCGAGTTCTACACTCAGCGGGTTTTCAAGATCCATAAATAACTTGCGAGCGTAAGGATCCTTTTTACTTTTGATTATGTCCGCTGAAAGGTGTTTAAAATCATGATCAAAGGTCGTTCCATGTAAAATACTGGTATTCAGCCGGTTAAACTGGAATCTGACCACAATGTTGTTGGGAAGTATGGACCCACTGCCTACTGACCTCCACGACCCAGTGACTTAGTAACACGATACCCATCGGTTATCATCTGCTTGCTTTTTCCAAACTATGTTGGAATCGACTTCTAGTCTCAACGGCTGCAGTTGAATACCAGTATTACTCCTTAAAAAGTAGTATTAAGATTTCTGACAACTCGTAATTAATAGTAAGCTAGACATCTCTCCTATTAGAATGGTACTATACATACAGTGGTCTTGGTATGAGCATGCGATGCAGAGGAATGAGGACAATGTCAAAGGAAAGTTTTGAGAATGATTGTGGATGTGGATGGTGGCAAGAGTAAGGCAGGACAAAAAAAACGTTGGTTGGACTGTGTGAAGGATGATATCGCTAGAAAGGAGGTGACTGCTGAGATGACGAGTAATAGAGAAGTAAGGAAGCAGAAGACATGCTACGCCGACCACTATATTAATTGAGCTAAGAGCAGAAGTATGGCTGATGACTTACAATCTTTCATCCATTGCATTAAATTTTCCACATCGGCCTTCCCGGCTTTTTCAAGTTGTCTGAATATGGAATCCATGTTACGTTTTTTTTTAAGAGTTTTTGGTTGGTTTTTGTTTATTTAATATAAAAGCACATGTTTTACAAAAAAAATTACTTACATAGCCAAACATAAATACAATACAGTTGACAGCCATCAATTTGTCATTCTTTTAGAGTCGCATAATGTTTTAGTCATATAGTTTTTAATACACAAAACTTAAAGAAAATCCTTTCAGTTATTTTTACTCTGAATTACCATCTTTGTCAAAATTCATCATCATCATCATCCACAGCCCGACTTCACCCACTTTTTTCAGCAAAATGGGCTTGCGTTTGGCCGCAATTAGCCTGATGTGAACCGATGATGCGGCCTAGGTGGAGACCCAAGATCGACCCTTGTGGCACACTGCACGCGATGACCCTGCGCATGACTTGGCCCGCTTCCAAGTGCCGGACGATGCGGGTAGCGAGAATCAATCTTCTCTATAGCTTCCTTTTCGTCGACGTCGTATGATATACCATGGATTTTTAGATGCGCCGCTGTGATACTGCTCCGGTGCCGAAGCGGCGTCGCAACGCACCGTGGGCATAGGCTCTAAATCTTTTTGATTGACCTAATGGGCCTACCACACGCACAAGCTTCACCACAGTTCTGCCTGCGCAAGCTTCTCGCATGAAAAAACTGTACACGGACGGCATCACCACGGGTTCCCTTCTTTTTGCATTATGTTCTTTTTCCTAATATACTTTGGCATGACTATTTTGGCATAATTTGTTTTGCCATAATTTTTTTTGGCATACAGTTAATGTTGGCATAATTATCTTGAAGGCGAATTTGTTTTGGCATAAATTGAATTCGCATAATGTTACTAGGCATAATGACTAATAGCATAACAGTATTTAGGCATACAATTAATAGAAATAACGGAATCAAATTTGAGTTATTTTTACGTATTTATTTTGAATTAAAAATTCATTAAGTTGTGCTACAAAAATTAGTGACAGAAACGAATCGCTGCAAAACCAACTCTACGTAGTCTTGTCTGCCCTATCCCTAGAGTGTAATCTAAGCCCGCGTAGGCGCGGTGGTGAGCGTAAAACACATCTGCGACGATAAGCTCGCGTGGGACCGCCGGAGCCCTGACAGAAACCATGCCTTTCCGCATAATTTCGTTTAGAATAATGTTTATTTAGAGCGATGATTATTTGGTATAATTTCACTTGGCATACTATGAAGATGGCAGAATTTCATTTGGAATAATTTTATTTGGCGTTATTGCCATTTCTTTATAATAGCATTTTTAACCTTAATTTAAAATTAAAATTCTGTCTTAAAAAGTCAATATGTTGTGCTACAAAAGTTAGAGACGGAAACGAATCGCTCCAAAACCGACTCCACGTAGTCTTGTCTGCCCTACCCCTAGAGTGTTATTTAAAATCGCGTAGGCGTGGAGGGGCGAGGCGACCCGCGAGCTGAGGAGCAGGTGGTTCGCCGGCCAGCAAGCCGAAGCTGCGGTGGTGAGCGTGAACCACATCTGCGACGATAAGCTCGCATGGGACCGCCGGAGCCCTGCAACGCCGGAGCCGTGACAGAAACCATGCCTGCTGAATGTTGCATGCTTGCTTGCAAGCTGCATGCATGGTGTATGCTTGTTTACATGTTTGCATACTGCATGCTTGCTGCATCCACGATGTGTGCTTGTTTGTATGTTTGCCTGCTTCTTACAGGGAAAGAAATACCACGTGTTCACAATCAACTGTTTTAATGAATTTTCTGTGATGTGATAGATGAGTCTTTCCATTATAATGCATATGAAATGTATGCCAAAAGATGATTCTTACTGTAAACTTTCTGAGATATGATAGTTCTGCCTTTAAATGACTATCGATATAAAATTTATGGCAAAAGATGATTCTGAATGTGAACTTTCTGCGATAAAATGGTTCTACTTTTAATTCTTATGCATATGATACCTAAGATGATTCTGACTTATAAAAATATGAGTTTTGAACGTATGATAAATGAGTGCCTGCCAAACGATTTTCTGCTAAATGAAGTTTTATAATATCCGCTGGTATGCGAAATAATATTATGACATAAAAAGTTCTGCTATAAAAAATAGACCCTAATTTTTATTATTACTATGATTAGATAAATTATGCTTAAAATAATATGCGTAAGCTGTTATGCGAAAAAAATGTAATGCTAAAACATAATTAGGAATAACAAAAGTATGCCAAGTTATATTAGGTCTTAAAATTGTATGCAAATGGATAGGGAACCCATTACCACACGTCACAGTTAATCACGCGCAGGCCACGTTCTTGTCGAAATCGTCGGCGTGGAAACAATGTTTCCCAGTGAAGAACTGTTTCTTCTGCTGAGTGTTTGCTAGTGAAAAAAAAGACAATGCAAAAGTCAATGCGTAAACGAAATTTCAAACAAGTCGAAAAATGCGCAGGCCGCGCTGTGGTTTTGGCGCGTGATACAGTTTTACCAACCGCACGCACGGTGTTCTGTGTATAAACCGGCTTGCGCAGGCAGAACGTTCTGTGGGCAGAACTGTGGTGAAGCTTGTGCACAGAATACTAAGCTTGTGCGTGTGGTAGGCGCAAGAGCGCACCATGGCACAATGGATTTTGACATGTTCTAAGTAAAAACTTCAAAGACATTCAAATATTCTAGCTGTCAAAACAAATATATTTAATAATAAGGTTTGGAATAAAATGCCAAGCGAAAAATAGTCTTGTTGTTGTTTACTAGAAATAATATTTATTAAAACTAAACTAAACGGCAAGAAATAGCAGAGAATCATGGAGCAAACTTTCGCCAATCTGCAGAAGGACGGGAAGACTGATGTGGACAACTTGATCAAGTGGATGAAAGATTGTAAGTGCCTGTTTAATCTTTGTACCCCAGCCCGTACGTCGTGATGGATGGCCCAAAGGTTAAAGCCTCGCCTATCCGACCTCTCGAATCCAGTTACCATGCAAAACTGGTTATCTTGTCAGTCTTTCGAGGACTAGTTTGCCTGTGGCGACTGGCGAAGATCTACTAGCATAATGTGCTTTCCGTGGCACGGAAGGAGGGTTGGGTTTTGAAACGAGTCGCCTGAATTTGAAGATTCTGTCACTGTGGGGGGGTCAAGGGGGTTGATCTGAAGCGCCCCCATGTGATTTTAGCTGCTGGAGAAAAAAAGAATGTTACGTACGTAACGGGGCACTTTGTAACCTTTAAAAATTAATTTTAAAAAATCTACGCATCTCCGGCAGGGGATGAAAGTGGGGGGCGACTATACACCCCTCCCTCCACCCCCCCCACCCCCGTCACCCCCAATTCAGGCGACTCGTTTCAAAACCTTACCCCGGAAGGCTCTCAGGAGTCCTATGTAATGAATGGTCATCCAACTTGGAATCCACTTCGACAAGTGTGAACATTGTACGACCCATTTTTAGAGTCCCGTAGGTATCTGAGAATAATAAAAAAACGAACTTTTTAAAGATCACTTCTGGTACCTACATCTTTTTTTTTGGAGACACATTATTGTTTCTTTTTTACAGCGAAAGTAATAGACGAATCTAAGGCGCAAGAAGACAAGGCCCGCACCTTCTTCAACGATGCACCAGATAAAGCCAACGTTACCCTAGATCAGTTTAAAGAAATCATCAACAAGTTAGCTGCAGAATTTAAAACTAATTTCGACGGAATAGCTAAACAGCTGGGTGAGAATGGCCCCAAGGCGCTGCAAGATGCGATAGGTGGAGCCGCCAGTACTTTAACTGGCGTCTTGAAAATGGGTGGATAAATACTTCCCGAAATGCCTATAACGTTCACATTGCTGGGACACACACTGGGTTGTTTAATGATAAATGTTTTTTTATTTTGCAAATAGATTTTTACAAGCACTTTTACATGTCAGTTTAAACTTGATGGGGCCGGTGTTTCGTACCTGACTTCTCTAGGAAAAGATAGCCGAAACAAACTCAGAGGTCATAGTCTCTTTTAAGGTTGTAGACATAAACCTTGGTCAACTCAAATGTGGGGCAGATGACATACAGATTAGTGTCTGATATCGACTATTGAAGAACGAACCACACAGATTTGAGTGGACCTGCCAGTCAGTGCAAGGATTTGGCAGTTAACGTGTAGCTCGATTTATAACTCGAGGAGGAAATGGGATGTTTTCCACGCGAGCCCAATGCAGATGAAGAATGATATAGAAATGAATACTTACCTTACAATAATTTAGTGTTTTTACGGCCGAATGGACTTCAATTAAAGGGGATTTATTTGGCTTGCCCAACTTCCGACAATTATTTTATTTTCAAAATAACGGCCACGCATAATATCTGTATTAACCAATAGCTGGCATCTATACAAATATGTGTTGTATGGGACAAAAACTTCTAAAGCGTCACGTTTCTGACAATTTAAACCATCAAAGTTACAATTTTCGCAACTTTGATAGCTCATATTTTGGAACATTTTGTGACATTTTAGAAGATTTTGTCAGAAACCATACTTGCTTGTTTCAATGCCAGTTAGTGATTGATACACGTTTTATGCGTGGCTAATAATATCAAAGTTGTGTTGATTGTGCCATTAGTGAATAGATTTTAACTTTTATAGCTTACCTATATCTTGGAAACGCTTTAGAAGATTTTGACTCATACAAACATACAAATCTTTTTTGCATAAAATAAAACTGACTTCAAAAACACAAAAAAGTGAAAAATAGCTTTAGCTTCAGAAGTTGTTTGTTTGCTTCAGTTTTTTCTTGCTACCAACTTCTGAAGCTAAAGTTATTTTTCACTTTTTTAGTTTTGAAGTCGGTTTTATTTTCTGAAAAAAAGTTTTTATAAGAACACGCGTTCTATTCGATTCGATCCTTTCAATCTTCCAGCCATCGCTTCTCCGATGAACATGGCCATGGCCACTGCCTCTACAGCTGACTTACTCTGTAAGCTATGCCGTGTCATTGACACTGGCTCGGCCACCATCAGGGATTTTAATTTTGATAACACAAAAATATTGTCGCTAATTAGTCAACATTTGTCGCCAAATATCAGAATTTGTCGGTCACTGGTTCAAAAGATATAAGGGTTTATAGGTGGCCGATCTGGAGAGTCTCCACAGCTTGGCCACATTTATATATCAAAAGCTAGGGCATCTAGCGAAGATCAGCGGGCCTACCATGACGTCTTAAAGCAGGATCGTTTTAATTGCGTGCGAGTGAGGATAAGAAACGGAGCTATAAAGGACGTCTAGCGCCATCTCTTTCCCTCAGTCGCACGCAATTAAAACGATCCTGCTTTAAGACGTCATGGTAGGGCCGCTTGTTTTCTCCCATATTTTGTCGCCAATTAGTCGCAATTTTTCGCCAAGTCACAGATTTAATCGGGTCTTAGTTTAGAAGATATAATGAGTTCAATTAATAAGGTATAGTCGAAGAGCTAGATCGAAAGAATTTAGAGAGTTCATTCGATCTAGCTCTTGGACTATACCTTAACGGCAAATTTCGACTAATTAGCGATTTCGAATATTTTTTTGTGTTATCAAAATTAAAATCCCTGATGGTGGTCGAGCCAGTGTTAATAACACAGCTATGCCGCTAGTTTTTAACTGCAGTGATACAACGGGCAGAACGTACCTACTGGTTGAAGACCTTAGTCGTCAAACATTGAAATGACGAAATAAGTTAGTAAACGCGTAGAGGTATCAAGTTGAATAATACTTGGATCTAGGGTCTCTTCCAGTTGTGAAAAATCAAACTTGTAAGTCAACGAGATCAAAAGATATGACCGTTTACGTCGCATAAATTGGTCATTTGACAGATCATGATTTATGGGTGAATATCAGCAAAGTGTCAATTTTGGTGGCGAAATTTATTCTTCAGTTTTTGAGAAAAATAAGGACCTGGTATAACAATAGAAAGTCCAAGCTTAAAGAATCTTCAAGAGGCCCAAGAATATCTCGATGACTTTTTGAGATATTTTAGTTTAAAGTGTAGTGTGGCCACCAAAATTGAAAACCGCCCACCAAAATCGAAACTATCGAAAGTGCCCACCAAAATTGAAAATCAGTGACACCAAAATTGAATATGCATCGCATGTACTGTATATCTCGACCTGATCCCGAAAATGAGGATTCCAGAACCACCTTAACCCGTCATTTCACAGAAGACCTGTCAAGATTCACCCAGGAAATCGAGGCGGCTCTTAGACAGCATAAAAATGGAAAAACCCCTGATGAGGATAGGATAACGACAGAGCTCCTGAAAGTGGGAGGAAGGCCTGCATTAAGAGAGCTTCAGGAGCTTTTCAACTCAGTCCTGTTATCTGGGAGAGCTCCAGAAGCGTGGAGAAGGGGCGTGGTCGTTATTTTCTTTAAGAAGAGGAACAATACCCTATTAAAGAATTACAGATCCATTTCGCTCCGTAGCCACGTGTATAAGCTGTTCAACAGTCGTCACGAATCGTCTAGCGCAAAGACTCGACGTCTTTCAGCCACCGGAGCAGGCCGGGTTTTGAGGAGGATGCAGCACCATAGACCACATCCACACTATGCGGCAGAACATACAGAAGTCCGAAGAGTATAATCGGCCGCTCTGTCTTCCATTTGTGGACTATGTGAAGGCTTTTGACTCTGTCGAGACCTGGTCAGTTCTCTAGTCTGCCCAGAACTATTGTTGTCAATGGCGGTCCTCTCGAGGTTGTTCGAGAATATGTTTATCTCGGGCAAACTCTGAAGTTTGGTAAGAACAACTTTGAGACTCACAAAAGAATTCAGCTGGGCTGGGCAGCATTTGGGAAACTTCGTCCGGTCTTTCGTCGGATTTCCACAGTGCCTAAAGACGGAAGGTCTTCAACCAGCCCGTCCTGTCTGTTATGACTTACGGGGCCGAAACGTGGACCCTCACGGTACGGCTGGTCCATAAATTGAAGTTTAGCTCAGCGAGCTATGGAACGGGCTGTGCTTGGAGTCTCTCTGAGGTGGGGTGGGTCTCCGGAACGAGGTGATCCGACAGAGAACCAGAGTTGTCAACATAGCTCACAGAATAAGTAAGCTGAAGTGGCAATGGACCGGTCATATTAGCCGTAGAACCGACGACCGTTGGGGTAGACGTGTCCTTGAGTATTGACCGCGAATCGGCAATCGTAAGGTGGGATGCCCTCAGACTCGAGTGACTGAAGTGACGATCTTCACTGGTAGCAACTGGATGAGAGTTGCTGAGAATGGAGTTGAGTGGCGTGCGATTTATTAAGCCTATGTCCAGCAGTGGACTGCTGTAGGCTGATGATGAAACATTATTCTTGCTTTTCTTCTTCTTTCATCCATTCTCTTTATAAGCAGCCTCTTTTCGTTGGTCTTTTTTGGCATTCGAAAAGCAACAAACTAAAAATAAGAAACTTCATCTTTAGCATGCTACTCTTGTAATAATAGGTCTTACTTACTGCCAAGTACAAAACATTTATTTGTTTGCTAATGAAACTGTCTTGCAACGTCAAAACTAGCTATATATGTACAAACAGTACGTGAAAAGGCCACCAAACCCACCGAAATTGAACCACCAAAATTGGAACCAGGCATAAAAAAAGATCTTTAAAAATCGTTTTAAGTTACAATTAAATTAATATCACTGATTTATGCGTTACCCAAATCACTAGCTATAAAGCGCGCTTACTATTAAAACACGTTATAATCAACAGCAAAACGATCCACTAAAATTGAACAATTCTTGTCACGGGGGACAAGAATTGTTCCCACCGTGTTGTTGTTCACACAGTGTGCCACCCAAGATGAATACTTACGTTTTTATCGGGTAATCGCAGCACTAATCACACACCTGTCACGGGCAAGTCCAGCGCATAACCGAGAGGTGCGAAATAAAAAAAACGCGATTGGTCACACACGCACGAAACTTCATGTGATAGTAAGTTGAAAAAGTGCTACCAAAACGTTGTGTTTTGTTTGGACAAACTTGGATCGAGTGTCCTGTGCTTTTAAATTTGTTTCTCTAATATGGTTTAATTGTTTTTAGATATTGTGTCTAATGCATAAACTAAGGAAATGGTTTATTTTTTATTATACCTTAAATTGTTACTTTGGTGAATGCAATTATATCAAAAAATGAAAATGGGACAAACCACCAAACTTGAATTTTAGGGGCAATTCTTTTTTCCTGATTATTTATTGTTGGAGTTCTCGTCACACAGAGCATAATCAAACTGTTGCCATGGAGTTTTTTCTAACAACTTTCCTTGTCAAATAAAAGAAACCTATTATTGAATCTTATTTTATTAAATGTTAATACTGTACATATCTAGGTACCAACCATCATTTATAAACACTTATAACAACAAAAATGTGGCCCTAGTTGCACCAAGTAACGTAGTTTACTATGAAAAAAAATAAGAAACATCCTATCATTTTACACAAATAATCAAGGTGTAAAAACCTTGATTCCCAACGTGGACACGTAAAATTTGCTGCTTTGATAATCACCCTTATAGTGAATAAATAAATACTACGCCTGATGTACAAATTACTAGAAAAATCCTTGTTTTATCAACTATCTAAAATGGAGATGTAGAGCTTATTGAAAAGTCATAGACTAAATTATGAAAATCGTTTTCGATTTATACAGAAAGGAGTGCATCTCATAAAAGGTATTCAGAAAATCAAATTAAACAATTTCGTGAAGTAAGGAAACCTAATGCCATCTTCATGTAAACCCACTGCACTGGTTTTCAACATTCATAAGCCTCTATTCTTGCAACGCGTCTTCAAAACAGTGACAATAAAAAAACCACTTCGATCCTACAAAGAATTTATTTTAGAACTCTTTATTTGGTTGCATGCTTTGCTGGCCCTGGTACGTTGAAAGCATTTTTTAAAGCGTTAAGCCCGGCGATGACTGCATCAATAAACATTGGTCCTTCCTCAGCTAGTTGTTGCATTATCTCTTCAACAGGCTTAGACTCTCGCTCAGCTATATCAGCTATGATATACTTGAATTGTTCGATTGTCACATGGTACTGGTTAGGAACATGCTTAAATATTTTGCGAGCTCTTGCGTTGCTTTCCGTAGCTTTGATTACGTGCGCTGAAAGGTGATTAAAATCAGGATCAAAAGTCTCATCATCATCATCTGCCTAGCCTTTTCCTAACTATGTTGGGGTCAGCTTCCAGTCTAACCGGATGCAGCTGAATACCAATATGTTACATGGAGTGACTGCGTAACTGCCCTCCACATCCTAGTTAGTACTGGGTAATACGATACCCCTTGCTAAGACTGGTTGTCAGACTTTTTGGGCCACTGACTACCTGTAACGACTGTCAAAGATCTAGAAATGACAGCCGGGTCCAACTGTTAAACGTACTTTCCGAAGCACGGAGGAAACTCGGTATGTATTGGGTTGTCACCCATCCACAGACCTGTAGGCTAATTCACGTAACTGAAGAAGTGCTGTTGCAGTGCAGTTGCAGTTAAGTTTCGATCAAAACAACGCTTTTCGTATTCACTACCGCTGTTAGACAGGCTCGCGTCAAGTTCGCGTCACGCGAGCGCAATAACGGCATTCTACTGTTGCGCGTCTTTGGTGCGTGCTTCGGAACGCAACATTATCGGTATTGTAATAGTAACAAAAAGCACTGAAATCTGTACTGGGGTATTGTTTTAATATTTTAATAACGTCATATTCATTGAAATATAATCGACTCTTTATTTTTATTTTTTTATTTTATTTAATTTTATTTATTTGGGAAAACAAACGGTTACACATTACAGTATTACGTAGAATTATATCTATGGTGTGAGTAAATGTATAACAACATTTTCCACATATTATAAAAACAGTTAGTTATAAAAACAATGCGACATGCGCTTACAATTAAATGCGAACAAAAAAAAAATACACAATGTGTTAAAGTTAAACAAAGCAGGCATACAAATTAAAAGGGAAAAAAATACATTAAATGATAGTAATCTAGTTAAAAATTTGAAAGAAAAAATAATAAATATCACTTAAGCCAAAATGTTTTACGAACAAGGCCTTTAAATTTACCTATTGATACAGCAAAGATCTCAATATTTTCGAACAGATTGTTGTATTGGCTAGTTAGGTGGCGTAGGGGTGTTCGTAAGCCCGCGTTCGTACGACTAGAAGACACGGCAAACAAGGGTCGTGCGCGCACCCCACGGCTTATAGTTGTTCAAGGTCCTACGTAACTGATCTTATTAGTGATGTCCATACAATCACACACATTATTACATAAATCATATAAAAACATTGTCTCCAAAGTAATACGTCTAGCTTTAAGTTTATGTAGTTTATACTTATTCAAAAGATCACTATAGGAAGCATACGTACGAAAACAACGGAAATGCATGGATTTCAAAAACTTGCTTTGAACTTTTTCGATCGCATCTGAGTATTTCATATAGAAGGGACTCCATACCGCAACAGCATACTCTAACTGGGTAACGATTTGTAAAGGTATAAATATGTATATGGGCGGACAAATTCAATGGCTGATCTCATAACAAATACATACATTCGGAAAGCATTATTCACTATTTTACTAATATGAGCGTCAAGGTGTAATTTGTCGTCTAATAGAACTCCGAGATCACGCACTAACGTTTCTCTTGTTAATGTAACTTTATCTAAGGAGTACGGATGCATGATAGTATTTTTGTTTTTAGTAAAACTTATACAGCAACATTTATTTAAGCTAAGTTGTAGTTTATTATTTGAACAGTATGCAGAGAATCTGTCCAGCCCGCGTAGCATGGCCGCCGTAGAAACGGGTTTTGTCGACTGACAATCGACAAAATGACAGATAAATGACAGATTTTGGAAAGACTTCTATCGTCCTAAGCATGGCGATGTTTGACATGTGGAAAAGAAAGGGTTTCTATTCTTTAGCGATAAAAGTCTTCAACGTCGAGCATGGCGACAATTTTTTGTCTACTTTTGACACTGGTTGTAGGAATCGTTTCTTGGCAACGAATGTCAAAAAGTCTACAACACATCAGACCTAGACAAGATTATTTTTATAAATATAATTTGTTTTTGTAAGCCATTTTGTTTTTAAAAACATGTCGGGGTCCTACCGTCGCCACTTCCTCAGTTTTTATGCCAAAAGAAACGCTGTACGAACTTTAACCGGGGCTTTCGATATCCCGGAAAACGAGTTCTTTGATGATAATGCCATCTAGTCGATTTCGGCCACAGCGACTGCATTCGATAGCTTTCTAGGGTGGTTGTCGAGTGCTTTGGTGTGCTGCACTTTCATGTGCTCTCAAGTGGCTAGCATACATCATCATCAATCATCATATCAGCCCGGGATCAACCACTGCTGGTTATAGGCTTCCCCTTTCTTCTGCCACACTTCCCGGTTCTGTGCGTCCCTGATCCAGGTGTTTCCCGCAACTTTATCGTCAACCCAACGAGCTTTAGGACGGCCTTGGTGTCTTTGGCCAAACCTTGGCCACCACTCAGTCAAAGCTTTGCTCTATCGGCCATATTCGCGTCTAGAAGTTCTACCGAGGTCCACTTGAGGCGCACCGCCCGGTCCCTGACGTCGTAGACTTTCGTCCGATGACGGCTCGATTTAAGAGGGTTATGCCGAGTATGGCTCGCTCCATGGCCCTTTGTGCCACTTGTACTCGGTGGACTGTCTCCTTTGTGAGCGTCCATGTCTCGGCACCGTAGTAGGTCATTGTGGGCAGGATACATTGGTTAAAAAGGCGGGTTTTTTATCTTTTTGGACCGAAAAATAATACGCAACTTAAAAACTCCGAGCACAAAGCGGACATGTCAGAACACCATTGACAAAATTGTAGGGAATAGCTGTAGCCTACAGCTATACCCTGTAGGTGGTCTAGCTGGCCGGGTATATATTCAGGCCTTAACGCCTTCAATAAAAGTAATGGCAATCACACGATGCGTCCTATGATAGCTGTAATACTCTGGAGGGTGCATCTTTTTCCTTTCAAACAAATTGTAATGTCATCGTTCACCTTGCCTGATATTAACCACCGCCCATGTAACATTATTTTTAAGTAAACAACAAAAACTTTGTAAGAAACTATTTTCTTACCAACTGAACATTGATCGATATTGTAAGATACAAATCATGAGATTGTTATAGATGATATGAGATTACAGGGAAGCAAGAATCCTGTGATCTCTTTTATGGTGATGAACATAATATCAACAAACAATCTGAAAAAATATCTTCTAGATCGCAGATGCTGAGTGCAAAATCATCAATGTCACTAGCTGTTTGTCCGTTGCTATGGAAAGACATTCTATGTCTTTGTCTTCGTACAAACTCGAGTCGATGGGTCGCCGCATGCTCGGGCATGTCAAGACATTAAGACATGTCAAGTTGTATAGAAAAGAGCTTTGTCGTGTCTTGAAGAGTAGAGATAGAATTGCCATGCTACGCGGGCTGGTCTTCCTGTAAGAGTAGGCAATCTTGCAAATTCCTAACAGGCCTAAAAATTTTGAGATCGTCTGCATACAATAACAATTTTTTCATCCCACCATCTCGGAAAGAGTATTTTTAATCTTCAATATCTGAGTGGAAAAGCCGTTTTTATTCTCTAGAGGATAAAGTAAATTGAATTTAGAACATCGTGTGCACTAAGTTTGTGAATTAAAAAAAACATTAAACCTATTTACTGCTACCTCTATGGTGCCGAATATATCATACAACTTTTTTTTAATTTGTTAAGAACTCAGACTCGGAACCTTCTTGGTGTTCTTTTTTCAATTTGCTTTGTACGCGGTTCTTTACGCGGCATTTTTTCACGTCATTGTTAAACCTTATATTAAAAACAAGAAACTTGAAAACAAGTGAAAAAACTAAAATGAGTGATTCTAGCGACGAGGAAGTTTGCTTGACGCCAACAGAATTGACTGAAACTGTTAATAATGCGCAAATGAGCTTTCTCTCTCAACAATCACGCGAGAAGTATTTATAACAGTACGATATGTTCAACACGTGGCGACTAGCAAAAGGAACCAAAACTTTCTCAGAAAACGTTTTGCTGGCATATTTTACAGAATTATCCGAGAACAAGAAAGCAAGCACTCTATGGAGTACGTATTCGATGCTAAAAGCAACAATAAAGATGAAAAAAGACAAACATATCGATAGCTATCCTAAATTAGTGGCATTTTTAAAAAGAGCCTCATCTGGTCATCAACCAAAAAAATCGAAGGTTTTCACAGTATCTGATATTGAAAAGTTTCTTAACGAAGCACCCGATTCCGTATATTTGGCGGCAAAAGTAAGTCAGTTGCACATTCAGTATCTACTTAAGTATATTAATCTCAATTAAATAGCATACTTAGTAGATGTTGATAGGCATAATTATGCGTTCATATCAATTTTATTCATTTATCTACTACAATACTCTTTACGTTACAGGTAGTTCTTATTATTGGAATAAACGGAGCAAATGAACTAACACAACTTAATGTCAAAAACATTGAGAAACATTCAGATGACTTACTATGGATTGCTTAATTGCCGGTCGTAGTGAACAGACGTATCGAACAATTATTGCAATAAACAAATAATCACTTGCGAAATTGTGACCTAGTTACAAATAGCCATTAGTAACGCTTACTTGTACAGTACATTTGTGTAAGGTGTATTATTAGTAGAAATGACCGGTGTTTAACAGGAACAATATATTATCCTGGTTCATGATGGAGGACAGTCTATTCAACCGGAGTAGTAAATGTGTTCGCTCCCCACCTTCTACACCTGTGCCCGGCACCAGTGCACCTCTGCCCGGGGTCGTACCCACCTCTACCCTTGTGCCCGTTGCCGTACCCGCCTCTACCCCTCAAGCGCCTATCCAAAGGAACGATGCCCCTGCAGTTGTTTCGACAGCAGAACTTCAGAACTGGATGGCGATTATTGAACAGAACCTGAACGAGGTGTGCGCTATTGCAAATGAGGGCAAGCTGAATGTGGAGCAGAAAACGCGCATCATTAACTTAACCCGGAAGATTAGTTACGGGACCTCGCAGATGGCCGTCATGTACCGGTCCGTCAAAACTAAAGCCCTCCAATCGCAATACGCCGTCAGAACTCTGGAAAATCAACTCGATCTTTCGCAGCAGCTACAGAACCTTGAGCTGACTATAGAAGAGTCGACGAAACCTGCCCAGGGATCTTCCTTTGCTGACATGGTGAAGAAAGGTGCCAACAATTTTATCCAGCCAAGTCACTTAAGTTCTGTGGCCATCTATCCGAGTGACAAATTGAAGACCAGCGATGAGACGAAAACCCTTGTCCAGAAAATTATCAGACCCGAACAATTGAAGCTCCACGTGAGAGGCCTGCGCAAGACGAAGAACGGCGGTGTTATCATCAGCACCGAGACGAAGGATGACATTGAGAAGCTGAGGCAATCGGTGCAGCTCACCAAATCAGGCCTAACAGTCGACGAGCCCCATAAAAGAAAGCCTAGGGTTGTAATTATAGGAGTGCCTACAGACATGCAAGAAAATGAGGTTTTTACCTGTGTGTACAACCAGAACTTAGCCGAAAAACTTCAGGATTGCAGCCTTGAGACGTTCTTGAGCCTAATTAAATTAAGTCATAAGTCAGGTAAGAAAGACTCGGAGACTTGTAATTACATTGTTGAGGTATCTGCAGTCATACGCAAAGCCCTGATATCACAAGACCGAGTTTTTGTAAATTGGTCATCATGCCCTGTGAGAGACTTTACTTTGGTCACACGATGCTATAAGTGTCAGCAGTATGGACATGCGGCCAAGTCATGTCGACAGACATCGTATACCTGCGGTCACTGTGGTGATCAAGGTCACTCAGTTAAAGAATGTCCAAAAAAGGCGGACGAACCAAAATGCGCTACTTGCTTGCATTTCAAAAAGCCAGACAAGCATAACACAGGTGCGAAATTATTGGCTGAAAAAAGGTACATCAATTCTGTAGATTATGGAGGCGCCTAAGAGCGCCGTTAATTAGGTATTTTTCTGCCTTTTATTTTATATTCTTATTTAAACTACTATTAAGATAAATAGTTTAATTAATGATTTAGATAATTTCTCTGTATCCGAGGCCAAAGTTTGTGAAGCTGAAAACTGCAAACAATATCTATCCGGCTACAAATCTCCACTAACCATATTAACACAAAATATTCGCAGTGTTTTTAAGAATTTTGATAGCTTTAGCACATTTCAGCAACGGCTAAACATAAATTGTGACGTTATTGTTTTAACCGAATGCTGGCTTGCCAAACAATATAACATACCACTAATCCCGGGATATAATATGTATAGAAGTACTATAAATTACAACCAAAATGATGGTGTGATAGTTTATGCAAGAAATCATCTGAACGTCTCTGTTGAGGAACCCGATATGCACGACTGTAACAGATTGTTAGTTAAAATTGGATCAGATTTTGCGATATTAGCATTATATCGACCTCCGTCTTTTAAAAATACTAGCAATTTTACTGACTCTCTGAATGAGACCTTGCAGAACCTGTCATCCATCAAAAACACGATTGTAATTGGAGATATTAATATCAATATTCTTCCAGGAAGTGCTGATGCTTCTGCTCAGGACTACCTCAACCTATGCGCCTTTCATGGCCTGCTCCCAGCACACAGCTTTGCTACACATCACAGTGGCTCCTGTTTGGATCATATTATGCTTAAATCGAATTTCCCTTCACTAGCACTTGTTGTTAACTCAACAATAACCGATCACAATGCTGCCCTACTAACCATAAATTGCAAATTTCCTAAACAAGGCACTCGCAAAATTTCTAAACTGAATATAAATAAACTTGAAGAAGATTTACGCGTCATCGATTTTGATCCAGTCTATAATTTCGCTGACCCGCAGTTTTGCATGTTGTTTGTAATTGAAAACTTACGAAATGCAATTCAGAAAAACACAGTCGTATCGCAGCTGAGCAACAAAAATCAAAACATTAAACCATGGATCACATCAGGTCTTATTCGCTGTATGAAACATAGGGATAAACTGCATATGAAAGCTAAATCTAATCCAGAAAATGTTGTATTGCAACTTTCGTACAAAAGATATCGAAATTTCTGCAATGATCTTCTTAGGAAAATTAAAATCAACTACGACAAAGTGGCATTGGAAAAGGCTGGAACAAATAGTAAAAAGATCTGGAAATATATTAAAGACGCAACGTATTCTACAAAACAATATGAGTCATCTTCAAGTTTATTACAAGCACACTCGTCACCAGTGGAATCCGCTAACATAGCAAATAATTTCTTTGTTAATGTGGGTAAGTGTCTGGCAGAAAAAAAATCTGGGTCAATTCCAAAACCTGACGAGCATTCCTTTAACTTCTAACACTGCTTTAACATCCTTCGCGCTGCTAGATACTGACGAGACTGAGGTAGATAGTATAATCATGACCTTGAAAGAAGATTGTGCATTTGGCTGGGACAACATTTCGAATAAAATTATTAAAAGATTCAAGGACATTTTAGTACCACCACTGACCTACATTTTCCGCATTTGTTTATCTTCAGGACAGTTTCCAGAGTGTCTCAAAAAGGCTGTTATTATTCCTGTCTATAAATCAGGCAGCAAAGAGCAAGTGACAAATTATAGACCTATTTCTATACTACCTTCTATGTCAAAAATATTGGAGAAAATAATAAACAAGAGATTGTTGAAATATTTGGAAGATAAATCTATTCTGTCTGAAAGACAGTTTGGATTTAGACCTAAAGTTTCAACTGCCGATGCGGTACATCATCTGACTGACTATCTAGCTACACACAGTAGGAATTTTCCTGGACCTCGCCAAAGCTTTTGACACAGTTTCCATTCCAATTCTATTGCGCAAGCTTGACATCATGGGTGTAGGCACCCAATTGAAAATATTCAGAAGTTATTTAGAAGATCGTTCCCAGTGCGTAAAGATTGGCGATGTTCTCAGCGCTGTGTTCGTGCACCCCAAGGAAGTATTCTAGGACCCACCCTTTTTTTGATCTACATAAATGACCTTTTGCAATCTAAAGTTAGAGCATGGTACTATCATTACCTACGCTGACGACACTGCTTTACTTTTTTCGGCTGACTCAGAAAATGAAGTCTACAAGCTTGCGCAACACGGATTTAATATTGTAAATAAATGGCTTCAAAATAACTCACTAACTCTAAATGCAGAGAAAACAAATTACATTAAGTTTTCGATGCGCAAGCATATAGCCAATATCCCCTCAGCGTTGCACGCTCATTGTTGCCCAGTCCCTGCAGATAGCCAGTGTAGGTGTCCCAATATTAAGAAGACTGATAAAATAAAATACCTGGGTATTATAATAGATGAAACCCTTTCCTTCAAACAACATATGGAAGCTCTAAATAATAGAATTCGGAAGCTGATATTCGTATTCAAAAAAATACGATATATTACAGATCCAAAAATACTTAGGCAAGTATATTTTGCTCTTTGTCAGTCAATTCTGACTTACTGCATTACTTCATGGGGTGGGGCGAGAAAAACTCTGTTATTGCCCATTGAAAGAGCTCAAAGAGCTATTCTCAAGGTGGCTACTTGCCGCCCTTTCCTTTTCCCCACTAACCTCCTGTATAAATCTTGTGAAGTACTAACAGTTCGACAGTTATTTATTATGAGCACTGTACTAAAACAACACGCAGCACTTCCATACAGCACTGAATTCACAAAAAAAAGACGGAAAGTCCCTCAAAAAAGTACAAAACACGCTTTCACAGCCAAGTTTTATATGTACCTCGGACCGCTACTCTATAACAGGCTTAATGAAAAAGGAAGCATCTACTCCTTAAATCACAATAACTGCAAGAAAATCCTCAAGGAAGCTCTTCAAACTATGTCCTATGAAGATACAGAGAAGTTATTACTTGTGCTAAAGTAAATATTGTTCACATTATTGTTATTTTTTTAATTAGTTTGCTAAGTTAAAATAGTAAAAATGTTATATACCTTTTACATTGTTAACAATTTTATTAATAAGACATATGATTATTTAATCAATTAATGTTACCTCAAATCGCCTGAAACACAGGATTACCTAGTTCAGGCTCAAAGCATGGGTGAACTTGACATAGATTTAAGAAAAACTGTAAACATTTACCTTATATTTTTTGAATAAAATTTTATTATTATTATTACTATTAATTAATTTACCTAATACAAAGACAAAAAGAGACCGCAACTTCGTCATTCGCAAGGAATACGTAACGATTGTTGAGAAATATCAAGCCTTACGCCCGCCTAACACTCCAATCAATCGATTTTTTCTACAGTATCGCAATGGAAAGTGTGTTAGACAGCCTATGGGTACTAATAAAATTGGCAGTATCCCACGAGAAATAGCAACATTTCTTGAACTTCCAGAACCCCTGTTGTACACGGGTCATTGTTTCCGACGAACTTCAGCCACACTTTTGGCTGATTCCGGAGCTGATATCCTGTCCCTTAAGCGCCACGGAGGCTGGAAGTCCAATGCAGTTGTAGAGGGATACATAGAGGATTCCATCCAAAATAAGTCTAAAATATGTGAAGGCATCGTAGGAGCCATTACACTGAAAGAGCCTCAATCGGATCCTTGGACTGGCCCTTCTACATCAAAAATAAGCCGTTATGAAACACCTAACCATCTCCCTCTCTCTCCAACATTCACGCCAAGGGAATCCGATGAATCGGTAGAACTATTAAGTATGACAGATAGTTTACCGAAAAACAGTACACAAGTGACTAACACCAATATTACAGTACCAAACAAAAATATTACACTCAATTTAAATAACTGTAGCAACGTTACTTTAAAATTTTCTTAATTATACCTTAGTATTATTTTGTTATAATTTAAAGATTATTCTGTAATACTTGCCTGTCATAATGTAGTAATTAATACCTAAACTGAAATAAAAGTGTACCTATCTTGTGATTGTAAACGTTTTTGTTTTGCATTTAGTCATTTCCTCGCTGAGGTGGAATGAAAAGTTACGTGTTGCACTCGAGTGCAAAGATTTTTCACCTCGTGCTCTTTTGATTCCCTCACTAACGCTCAGGATTCTAATTTTGAATCACTCGCTGCGCTCGTGATTCAATTTTAGAATCCTTCGCTTGCTCGGTCATCAAAATTGAACACGCGGTTAAAAAGCAACTTTGCACTCTTGTATAACAAATAACTGTGAATTTCGAAAACATTTGTTAATGTCATTAATAAATATAACAAATAAAAGAGGTCCCAAAATGGAGCCTTGAGGCACTCCAGAAGTAACACTTAGAGTGCTGGAAATAAAACCATTTATTACAACCCTCTGAGTCCTATTAGACACGTAAGAAGAGAACCATCTCAGAAGGTCCCCACGTATACCATTGAATGCAATCTTACTCATTAGCAGCTGATGGTCAACCTTGTCAAAGGCTTTGCGGAAATCGGTGTAAATAGTGTCAACTTGAATACGGGAGTCCAGGTTGTTAAACAAATAGTCCACGAAAGTCACCAGGTTGGTTGTAGTTGTCCTTCTTTGGACGAAACCATGCTGTTGTTGAATGATTATATTGTGCAACAAAGGGTATATTTTATTATGAACTAATCTCTCGAAAACCTTTGACAAGGCTGGCAGTATTGATATAGGACGGTAATTCTGCACATCATCCTTGGGTCCTGACTTATAAACAGGTGTTATATTTGCAAGTTTCCATGCTTGAGGAAAGCATCCTTGAGAGATAGAGAGATTAAATATAATTTGCAGGGGTATACATAAGTTGGCAGCTGTATGATTTATAAAAAATACTGGTAGACCGTCCGACCCAGGCCCTTTAGCAGGATCCAATGCTTTGAGCGCACTAAGCACTTCATCAGTAGTAAACTGAACATCACTCAGCAGTGTGCAACTTTCGGAACAGTCGTTATACGTGGATGGAATATTAGAGGTGGTGGAAGGTTCATAAACAGATTTTAAAAAGTCCGAAAAAAGATTACAAACGCGTTCTGGGTCGCTGGTTACCTGGTTGTTATAATTCATCGTGGATGGAATGCCAGCTACACATTTTTTCCTATTGGAAATGAAAGTCCAGAAATGCTTGACATTGTTTCGAATACCATCCTCAACACTACTGATATACTTATTATAACAGTTCGTGCATTCATCTTGGAATCTAGATCGGTAAAGTGCAAACTGCTCGTAATCCGAAACGTTGTGGTACATTTTCCATTTAACCCACGCTTTGGCCTTATTTTTATAAATATGTATAAGAGGTTTTGAGAACCACACGGGAAACTTAGAGGATCTGCAGATAGTCAATGGCACATATTTTTTAATAATACCAAATATAATATTATAAAACGTGTTAACGGATTTGTCAACTGATTGGTTACTCAAGGCTTCTTTCCAATTTATTTCCTTTAGGTCGTCATTAATTTTGTCATAACTGGCCTTGTAATAATTGTATTTTTTTATTGCTTTGCGTACCATTGAGCTGTGAGGTAAACGTAGTGAGATGAATACACAGAACGGGGGATGGTGGCTGTCAGGATGTAGTAAGTTATTTGTAGGTGTAGAAATTGAGCAATCATCATTACTTATGATCAAGTCCAATATCTTCCCATTTAAATTTTTTATAGTATCAAATTGGTAAGCATTTAAGAAGGACATACATTTACTCAAGTGACTAGATATGGGAGAATTACCGGTACAGATCTGCGCAGCAGTTGAATTACTGTCTGTACTAGCAACCCAGTCAACCGTTGGCAAATTATAGTCTCCAAACAAGTAAAATTTATCGATATCGGTGTCATCAAGAAGTCTTTGTAATGAGTCAAAATATTCAACATAAACACACTCAGGTGTCTTTGGTGGTATATAAACCGCCGCAATCATTTGGCACTTACCTCCGGCTGAGCTTGGCAAATGCAAAATGATCTGCTCGATGTGTGTGTCCATAGAAGAGCGCGGAATCACTCTAATTGAACGTAGTCCCTTCAGTATTGCCACGAGAACACCACCTCCATCTTTCTTATTCGTACCTTTGCGATCACGGTCACATCGATATACTTCATAACGTTCGTCAATGAACTCATTGTTAGATATCTCGGGCGTTAACCAGGTCTCAGTCAGAATTATGATGTCGTAACAATTAGCTAAGATATTCATATATAGAATATGTAATTTGGTACGGACTCCCCTGCAATTTTGGTAATATATTATGAGGTTATCAGTCACTACAGCGTGAAATTCTACAAGAAATAGTAATATAAGCATAATCCGTTGTAGTTATAATCGTCAAACTATCAGCATAAATGATAAACTATTGACTAACAGGGCAACAAGAAACACAAAATCATTAAAATAAAAAACCAAAAAGGACAACGATAACAAGCAATATACCAGCCAGTACCTACAATGTTTGAACAAAACTATATACGCATATCATACTCACGTGGGTGCCTGGCAAAAAACTCACAGCAATTGTTTCCACATAATTGTTTACATAGCCAATAATGCCACAGGCTAAACAGTATTTCAAAATAGTAAATTCTGCCTTATGAAATGAATTATATGTATCAGCATATACATTGAATAGGGAATCAATAACAAAGCTACATGCAAATCTTAATAGCACTACGGGTTCAAAGACATCAAATAAGCTATTGAACGGCACGTGGGGCACCCTGGTTGCTAATCGGCGCCGCACAAGCAGGCTTGATTTTAGCGATGTCGTGAGGCGATCGGATAGCAAAGGCCCTTGCCCCTTCTTTTTCACGAACAAGTATGGTTCCGTGCTTAACCCAAAGGAACTTATAACTGTGCTTCTTGGCAGCGTCTTGACACTCACGAAATAATTGCTTATTCTTTAAGGTAAGATGCTCATGCATGTATATTGGCAGTGATTCTATTCGATTATTTGGTGAGTAATATTTTTTCTCTCATATGGCCACACCATAAGTAAGATTTTTGACGTGCAGTTCACGCGCAGCTTGCGCGCAGTTCAAAGATTACAAGAATACCGTTTATCACTCGAACTTGAGCTTAACTGCAACTGCACTACAACTTAATCGGCGCGTCAGCAAATTACGTGAATTAGCCCTCTGAGCGGCTGTTATAATTTAACCACGAGCTCCTTCAAGATCAAAAGTCTCTCCATGTAAAATACTGGGTACCTATTACTGGTATGTTCCATGGACCGACTGCCTACTGACCTCCCGTAGTGACTTAATAACACGATACCCATCGGTTATCATCTGCTTGCTTTTTCCCGGCTATGTTGGAATCGGCTTCTAGTCTTAACGGAGGCAGTTGAATACCAGTATTACCCCTTCAGAAGTAGTTTAAGATTTTGTGGCTTTTGACTAACTAATGGAACGCTAAGTAAATCTACTATTAGAATGGTATTATACTTACAGTTGTCATGGTATGAGCATGTGATGCGGAGGAATGAGGACAATGTCATAGGAAAGTTTTGAGAATGACTGTGGATGGTGGTAAGAGTATGAGAGCACCAGAGAAACGTTGAATGGACTGTGTGAATGATGACATGGCCAGAAAGGAGGAGACTGCTGAGATGATGAGTAATAGAGAAGTATGGAGGAAGAAGACATGCTGCGCCGACCCTAAATTAATTCAGCTAAGCGCGGAATATCCTGATGACGTACAATCTTTCATCCATTGCGTTAGATGTTCCACATCAGCCTTTCCGGCTTTTTCAAGTTGTCTGAATATGGACTCCATGTTACGGTTTTTTTTTAGTTTTTGGTCATTTGCTATTAAAAAACATGTTATTTATAAAATTTACTTCAAAACCAGTAAACAAATACAGTTGACAGCCATCAATTTGTCATTATGGTCACGACGTTTTAGTTTTAAATAGAAAAAAAAATCTAAGGAGTATCCTTTCAGTTATTTTTACTCTGACTTGGTATCTTTGTCAAAATTCATCATCATCATCTACAGCCAGGTGTACCATCAGGTTGCTTCTTCTGTATCGACTCGACCATAATACCCTTCTCTTTGCACTCCAACATCAAATCTATGAAATCGCCTCTTCCGCTAGTTTTATTCTTTCTTTGCCTGAGAATCTCGCCCACAAGCTCATTGATATCGCTTTCAATATGAGTCCAAACTTTAATGTTCCCAAATATTTCAGGTAAAGCTTCCTTTGCAAAAGCTTCCTTTACAAGGTCTTGTGGTCGTTGTTTGAAAATTTTAATTCCAAGCTGTCTGAACGCCGAGTTAACGTCGTTTAGAGTATATACAACATGTAACGTAATTAACGCACACCCTCAGACACCCCAATTAGTTTATTATGTTATAATCATAATACATGCACTGATTTTTTAATTAAACATGTTTATGCAATGATTATTTAATAAATTAGTTTTCCTAATTCCGGAAGAATGTTGTAGTCACAGTACAAATCAACGAACGCACACAGTCGCATACGTAGGTCTTATACCTACGTATGCGACTGTGTGAGTCTTGCTAGCCTTGTAGGTATTCGCTCGCGTTCGAGACAGCTGTTAACGTCGCGTCGTCGCTCGACTGAACTTCAATAGAAAACTTCAATACATTTTAATGCCTGTTTTCTTAATTGATGTTTTAATTTAGAAAGCACTTCGTAATTTTTTATCAAAAGCGTTCACTATCCAATTTTTTAAAATAAACCAACGATTTAATACGTCCCCACAAAAAAAGTCGTCAAATCAGCTGATTGGGGATTCTCATCGAATTAATCCCATATTTCGTTTTGAAAACGAGTACGTGTACGCCAATCGGCTCCCCTGTCGATAGCTGTGTTCGGACGGAACGTTCCTGTTGAGAATAGACAATGAGCGAAGACTCAGTGGTTATATTCTTGTATTATGAACTCTTTTAGTGTTGTGGCTTTTGCCTGACAGTCTTGTCAACTCAGATATAATGTAATGTTGTTGAAAAGAAATAAAGCTGGACGTGATTAATTAGCAGATTAATTGTATTATTGTATTGGTGCCTTGTAGCGATCCACCTGATCTACACAATCTTTAACATGGTAGCAGAGTAAAATAAAGTGAACTGTAGAAAAGTGGAAAAATCGTCTGTGAAGTGAAAAATTCACGATGGATGAAAAGTCGTTTGAAAGTGCATCAAAAGTGAAGATCGAGTGCCTAAGTGATGGCAAAGACTTCAAACATTGGAAATACAGAATCCGCAACGTACTCAAAGGTTATCCCGATGCGTTGAAGATCATTGATGGGACACTTAAAGTTCCGATAGAACCAAAGAGTATAGATTCAACAGAAACAAGGGCTGATTATGAGAAGAAAATGAAAGAATTTCAAGCTAAAGACAGCCTTGTACTAACGCTACTGACGAACAACATGACAAATGAAGTACTTGACCAAGTTATGCGCTTCGAAACCGCTAAAGAGGTATGGGATGAACTAGAACGTCTCTACTGTGGGTGCGCTGAAGAAAAGAGTTATGATTTGTGTCTACAATTCTTTAGTTACAATAAAGACCCAGAACATGACATAAAGAAGCATATTTCTGCTTTGAAGAATATAGGGCATGAGCTGAATAACCAAATTCAAGCGAAGCTTCCTGATATACTGCTGATCTGCAAGATACTTGGGACCCTACCTAAGAATTTCTTTGCTTTCAAGTCAAGTTGGCTCCTTGTAAACAAAAAGGATAGGACACTAGAGAATCTAACTGCACAGCTAAGTACCTTCGAGAAAGCCTTAAAGAGCAATGAAGAAGTAAGTGATACTACTAATACAAAGAGGAAGTACTAGTAGTCAAGACAGAGAAAACGAAAGATAAAGGAGCAATCTTCAAATGCAAATACTGTGGATTAGCTGGGCACAGAGTTCGCAAATGCCGTAAATGGATAGAAGATGGACGCCCACCAAAGCCGTCGTGCAGCAAAACAAATGTAAATTTGACCGTGTTAACTGTAGGAGACAATCTTCCAATTGATGACAAGAACTGGTACGTCGACAACGGAGCGACAAGCCATGTTACGCATCAAGGAGACATCTTCGAAAGCTTCGAGCACTTTGACGATTCGCACAATGTTACTGTCACCGCAGCTAATGGACAAACCATCGAAGCCATTGGGAAAGGCAATATTCGAGCTGAAGCCAACTGCAACGGTAAAGTTGAACAACTCCTACTGAAAGATGTATGGTATGTACCACAAATCAAGAGAAATCTATTTTCTGTTCTTGCAACGCATAATGTATCGTCGAAGAGCACATTTGAATCTACGCCAAAGCAATGCATACTCAAAGTAGATGGAGTGATAAAAGCAATTGGGACAAGAAAGATTGACGGAGGCCTATACAAGTTGGTTATTAACTGTATCAGACCAAAGAAGCTGGAAGTCAACCAATTACTGACAAACCCACTACAGCTGTATCATGAAAGGCTAGTACACCAAAATAAAAGACACGTAAAGCAAGTTATTGAAACTGAGCTCGGAATGAAGATAAATAACAACAAGTCAGATCTATGTGAAGGCTGTATTTATGGAAAGACGCACAGATTGCAGTTTGGAACAAGAACAAGAGCCACTCAACCTGGTGAACTTGTTCACACTGACATATGCGGGCCATTTCCGACATCATATGGGAAGAATCGATACTATATTCTGTTCAAAGATGACTACACAAGGCATAGACATGTTTACTTTCTAAAGCAGAAGTCTGAAGCAGCATCAAAGTTAATGCAATTTCTAGCTGCAGCTAAAGTTGCGGGACACACTGTAAAAGAAGTACTCAGTGACTACGGCGGTGAGTTTGTTAGCGCAGAATTTAAAAGGATCCTTCAAGAACGCGGCATAACACAAAGACTGACTATGCCATACACTCACGAGCAAGCTGGATGTGTAGAGCGAGAGAATCGCACAATAGTAGAAGCAGCGCGTGCCATCATGCATGCACGTGTAAAGATTCCAGAGAAGCTATGGGCAGAAGTGATAGAAGCTGTTGTGTACGTGCTAGATCGCACTGGACCATCAAGCGTACCCAATAAGTCCCCATACGAATTGTGGTTCGGAAAGAAACCATCAATCAAGCAACTAAGGATTCTCGGCTGCAAATGCTACGCCCATGTACCTAAAGCTAACAGAAAGAAGCTTGAAAAGAAAGCAGAGCTGGGTATACTGGTTGGCTACGAAGGAAGCGAAGGCTACAGGATCTGGAACAAAGAAAAGTCTAAACTGACTAGGTCTAGAGACGTGACATTTGATGAGCGGCCACTTCTAGAAAAACCTGCAGAAGATGACAAAATTCTTTCACTAAAGCCGATTACTTCTAAAGAATGGACTTTTCCATGGATTCAACATGTCAGAGATGAAAGCATTGAGAGGAATGCTAATGATCAGAGACATGAAGATAATCCAGAAAGCCATCAAGATCAGAGTGACATACACTTGAATGACAATGAACCTTCATCATCAAGAGATGTTGAATACAATGATGTTGATGATCAGGAAAATGACAATCTAAATCAAAGTGAGAATGCAAACTCGGATCAAAACTATGAAACAGCTCATTCAGATAATGAAGAGGAAGAGCTTATTGAAGAGCCTGCCAATAATTTGAATTTGAACCTCTCTAATAATGAGATTGAAAGAGAAGGTCAGAGGACATTGAGAGAAAAATCTACATTGAGACCACCAGATCGATTTAAAGATTATGTGATGGCAGTAGAGGCTAACAGTATGGCTGAACCTAAGACCTACAAGGAGGCAATGAATTCTTCAGAGCGTGAAAAATGGCTACAAGCCATAGATAGTGAAATAAATTCGCTAAAAGACAACAAAACTTGGGAGCTAGTGGAGTTACCTAAAGGAAGAAAAGCAATCCCTTGCAAGTGGATATTCAAAATAAAAACGAATCCGGATGGTACAATAGAAAAGTACAAAGCCCGACTCGTAATAAAGGGATACTCACAAAAGAAGGACATTGACTTTCACGAGACATTCAGTCCCGTAGCGAGAAGTAGCACCATAAGAGCTGTACTGAGTGTTGCAGCAAAGGAGAAGCTAAGTCTAGCACAATTTGATGTATCGACGGCATTCCTATATGGCACGCTAGATGAAGAAATATACATGAAACCACCAGAAGGTTATGCGAATGATAAAAAGCTGGTATTCAAGCTGAAAAAGAGCCTCTATGGGTTAAAGCAAGCGCCCTTATGTTGGAATAGGTGCATAACGGACTATATAGTTCAAATTGGCTTCAACCAAAGTAAATCGGATCCCTGCCTGCTTACAAGAAAGCGAGGGGGAGAAAGGATAATCCTTGCCCTATACGTTGACGACGGTCTAATAGCGTCAACAAGTGAGAAGGAGACGACTTTTTTTCTAGAGGAAATGAAAAAGAGATTCAAACTCACAACCAAACCGGCCACCTATTTTCTAGGCATGGAGATAGAGAGACAGTCAGATGGCTCAATACTGCTTCACCAAAAAGCGTATGCGAACCGAGTACTGAAGAGATTTGGGATGGAGGAATGCAAACCAGTGGCAACTCCAATATTAAAAGCTGAAGATATGAAGGCGATGAATAACGACCAAGAGGTCAAAGTTAGCACGTTCCCATATCGCCAAGCCGTTGGAGCACTTGCCTATTTAATGACCGGCACGAGGCCAGACATAGCCTATGCCGTATCAGTGGTATCTCGCAATCTAAACAGTCCAACCAAAGATGATGTGCAGATTGTAAAACGGATCATGCGATACATCAAAGGCACTATTGATCATGGAATTAAGTACACACCAGATTGTGCTGCTGACCTGAAGTGCTATAGGGACGCTGACCACGGTGGAGATGCAAACACTGGAAGATCGACCTCAGGCATTCTTTGCATGTTTGCCGGAGGTGCCATCTCTTGGAATAGCAAACGACAGAACGTTGTTGCCATATCGTCAACGGAGGCGGAGATCTACGCAGCGAGTGAGACTGCTAGAGAAATAATATGGCTGAAACGCATTTTGAAAGATATCACAGGAGATGATTGTCATGCATATCTGTGCGTGGACAACGAATCGGCTATCAAGATAGCGAAAAACCCTCCAGAGTTTCATCAGAGGACGAAACATATAAGATTAAGGGCATTCTTTATCAGAGACTGCATTCAAGAGGGAAACACTGATATCCGACATGTCAATTCAGAGAAGCAGATCGCTGACATGCTTACAAAATCTCTATATGGGCCCAGAATCAAAGAACTGAAGATATTGGCCGGAGTTTCTACATTCAAGAGAGGTGGATGTTGAGAATAGACAATGAGCGAAGACTCAGTGGTTATATTCTTGTATTATGAACTCTTTTAGTGTTGTGGCTTTTGCCTGACAGTCTTGTCAACTCAGATATAATGTAATGTTGTTGAAAAGAAATAAAGCTGGACGTGATTAATTAGCAGATTAATTGTATTATTGTATTGATGCCTTGTAGCGATCCACCTGATCTACACAATCTTTAACAGTTCCATGGCCACGAAGTAGCAGCTAACATAGTCCTACCCTGCGGTCTACTCTTGTACCATACCTTTGGTTGACTTGAATGTTCTGCCAGCTAGAACCACATTATCACCACACTGCACTGTGCCACAGGCCTCACTATTAGTCACCATTTCACTGAACATTTTGTGTCAATTATTCGAAAGACATCGCGATATTTGCATACACTGTACGGAAGGTAGCGCGAGACTAAATATTGTTTACATTTATTTAAGTTAGCTTTCATCGCCCGCGCCGCCCGTTGTCATGATGGCTATCTCGCTCTATCCCACGTTTTTAATTTGCACGAGAAAGGGAACGAAAACTGGTACGACATATTTTGCATTTTGTTGGTATGGGTAAATATTGTTTCCTTTGTATCCAGTGTCTGTAAGTGTGTGCGTGCGGTTAAATCGCCAAGTTTACTTCAACTGTTTTTGTAAAGACTTAACTTGCTTGAAATACGGTTCATTTTTCTTTATTTTGTATTGAATGGTGGAATTTGTATTAATACAAATAAAACTGCACTTTTAAAAGTCTTATTGCCTTGAGTTACGGTCCATTTCAGTTTGCTTGGACTATACAGGGGTAGTGTGACTATAAATTAAGTAGCTTTAATTATTTTTGGGATAAAAAATTACCTATATTAAAAATCATAGAAATCGATTCAGTAAACGATTCTGAACAAAGTAATTTCAGGATGTGCGTTAATTATGTTACATGTTGTATATAGTATCTAGATCAAAACCAATGGCTCCTATGAAGTCGGTAACATACCTCGCCATTAGCTCGAGAGCGTCTATAGAATTGCCTTCAGCAGCCAATGTTAGCGCACGAGTCTTCATCCTCTTTGCTCTTTCCACTTTCAAAGAAGACATAGCCTTTAACTTTCCACTAGTGAAAGTAAGGGTCATTCTCTGCCTCAGCAACTTCCAAAGGACACCTTCAGCAAAAAAACAGGTTCTGCATTAGAGGCTCGAATGCCGTTTTATGGGGTGTTAAACCACGCTCGAAAAAATGTGCAAAGTCTGTGGCCAAAACTCGCTTCACCATTTCAGGATCGCGTATCAACAATAGGCATGACGACAATATCAAAAAATTGCAAATCTATTTAGTCCGTCAGTTAGAGTATTGGAAATGAATGGACACATATTTTTTGTTTTTGTAAATCAATGTATATTGACAAAAGATAAAACGCATCAAAACTCGGGAGTAGGGGCTCGTGACGTCAGAACTAGCTAAAAATTATACCTAGGCGTGACGTATTGAGAATTTTAAAAGCGTCATATCTTCGTCAATTTTGGTTTACGTATCAAAAGAAAAAACTCGGGTCAAATATTTTTTTCATCCCCCCATCTCGGAAAGAGTATTTTTGCTCTTCGATATCTGAGTGCAAAAGTCGTTTTTATCCTCTAGAGGATAAAGTAAATTGAATTTAGAACATCGTGTGCACTAAGTTTGTGAATTCAAAACATCATTAAACCTATTTACTTCTACCTCCATGGTGCCGAATTTATCATAGGTACAACCTTTTTTAATTTGTTAAAAACTCAGACTCGGAACCTTCTTGGTGTACTTTTATAATTTACTTTGCACGCGCCATTTTCTTGTCAGGTCAATTGTTAAAACCTTTGAGACCTTTGAGAAGGATTTGAAACAGTACGTTTTAGTTAGTTAGTACAGTTTTTTTAGTATTAAAAAAATTGAAAAAAAAATAGGTAGAAAATGCCCAAGGCATTAAGTCCGCCTTTGTACAGTTTTTACTTGGGCATAAAGTTTTAATAAATAAGTAAATAAATATTACACTCAACTTAACTAACTGTAGCAACGTTACTTTAAATTTTTCTTAATTGTACCTAAGTATTATTTGTTATAATTTAAAGATTATTCTGTAATACTTACCTACCATAATGTAGTAGTTAACACCTAAACTGAAATAAAAGTATCTTGTGATTGTAAATGTTTTTTTTTTTGCATTTAGTAATTTCCTCGCTGAGGTGGGATGAAAAGTTACGTGTTGCACTCGAGTGCAAAGATTTTTCACCTCGTGCTCTTTTGATTCCCTCGCTAACGCTCAGGATTCTAATTTTTGAATCACTCGCTGCGCTCGTGACTCAATTTTAGAATCCTTCGCTTGCTCGGTTATCAAAATTGAGCACGCGGTTAAAAAGCAACTTTGCACTCTTGTATAACAAATAACTATTGATAATCTAACTGACGGACTAATTAGATTTTTTTGTCGTCTCGCCTATTCAGGTCGCGTACATCGATAGAATACAACCATAAGTTCGTTTGGATATTTCCAGTAAAATTCGTCACTGACTTGTGTCCAGCTAGATTTGAAAAAATATACTTTTATATTGTTTCCGAAGAATGGGATGGGTTTATCGGATTTTATAAAATCCGATAAACCCGATAAACGAGGTATACCTCGTTCCTCCCAGTATTTAAAGTTTCTAGTGCGGATAAAGTAGAGCGAGATTAAAAGGATCACAACGATGGCCAAGGCTCTCATGTTGCCGGGTCTATATAATGATCAGAATAATAATATAAATAATAATCTTGAATTGTTCGTAGATTTGCGAACGTCGATCACAGTACTCTGTAAAGAACGAGGAGAATTGATATACAGAGTGTAAACAGACCCTTCACGAAACCGTCAACCAAGCATTTTACAGTGCATCAACTTAACGCAAAAAACTGGGAAACGACTTTTTTTTTGGGGTGAAAAATTACGTTTTAAGGTAAAACACATTGTAACGCACACAAAACACCGTGCTAGTAGCTGCATTGAATAGTACGGAGGTCGTGGAGGTGGTTTATGTAAAAATCTTTCACATAGTGTTTAAAAAAAAAGTTGTTAGTATGGTCTCGAATAAAAAAATAATCGCAATGACGGGGAGAACAAGTGCCTTTCGGCTTCGTTAAGGGTCCGCATGATAGCTGCCGACCAGGCTAGCCAGCTTGATGTCAGATGGCAGATTTTTAAGGCGGGTAATCAGAAGGTATTTAGTGTGTACATAAATAAATAAATAAATAAGGTATGGTAGTTCCCAGTAACTAGATCATGAAGCAGATAGCAACTCCCAAAAATATTTACCCCTAAAGCAAAGTCAAAAACCCCTAAAATTGCCACAAATACTTGAAAATCCCCCAAATTTTTTGTATCGGTTTAACCAAGCCAAGCTATTTTATAATTTCCAGTAAGCGTAAACAAACAAAAATACCACAAGCTATCAATACCTATAGAATAGATGTATTGACTAAAAAACCGTTGATAGAAAAAAAATCCTTTGTTTATGGTTAGGTAACACTCGTGACAATTGTATTTTTCTGTAACGAGGAATTGCTCTAGACGTCATTACGTGTCGCTAGGTCAACAAATAAATATGATTGTCTGGATTTGGTTATCTTAGGGTCTATACTTGTAAATAAAAAAGTCCCTAAAAAAGGAACTCCCCTAAGAAAATCCCTTCCCACTCATTTACCCCCTAAATTTGGGGGGAAAACCCCTAAGTTGGTAACCCTGTGATAGGCAGTCGTTCAATACTAGTCTTCAGCTGCATCTGGCTGTACTGCAAGCAGATCCCAACATAGTTGGGAAAGGGCAGACAGTTTATGATGGTGTATTTTTAACCAACTTCCAAAAGCTTATCAATTCGTCTTTGGGGCAGGCAGACGATGACGTCCGGTGGTAGATCTATAGCAGTCGTGATGGGGATAGTCCAGCAGTTACGTACTTTTACCTAGAAAGTATTCTGAAATTAATGGAACACTTTCCAGCTACCTCATCTTTTTTTCCGACAGGACGACTAGATTAGTAATCTGAAGTCCAAAAAAATCTGACTACCAGTATAGTGTTACCCACTTACCAGTGATAGGTTTGTCGAGGTCAGATACGCATCCGCCTCATGTATAAAAATATTCATTGCTTGAAGAATCATCATCATCATTTCAGCTGCTGGACATAGGTCTCCCCCAAATGTCGCCACATTGAACGGTCCCGTGCGACTCGCAGCCAGCGGAAGAATAATAGTTTTAAAATAATTGTAAGAGCAAGACCTTGAGTTGTTCTGAGTCGGCGTCCAGGCTAATTGGATGCAGCTGAATACCAATATTTTACACGGAGTGACTGCCTATATAACCAATATTGGCAAAAAAAAAACCACTTTGACCCAACAAAGAATTTATTTTAAAACCCTCATTTTGCTGCTGACTTCAAAGCTTCTTTAAAAGCGTTAAGCCCGACAATGGCTGCATCAATAAACTTGGGTCCTTCGGCAGCTAGTTGTTTCGCTAGCTGGTCAGCTGTCTTAGACTGCTCGGCAGCTATCTTAGCCAAGATAGATTTGAACTTGGCGAGTTCTACATGCTGCTGGTTTTCAACATCCTTAAATAACTGGCGAACGTTGCTTTCCTTCGAAGCTTCCATTATTTTTGCTGCAAGGTGTTTAATAATCAGGATTAAAAGTCATCATCATCATCATTTAAGCATGCACACGTCCACTGCTGGACGTAGGCCTCCCCTAAGTGTCGCCACATTGACCGGTCCCGTGCGACTCGCATCCAGCGGATCCCCACAACCTTCACCAGGTCATCGGTCCACCTAGTGGGAGGCCTTCCAAGGCAACCTTCTTCCGGTTCGTTCAAAGTTCGGATCAAAAGTCGTTCCATGTAAAATACTGGTACTCAGACGCGTATGGTTAGTCTGGAAGTTGACTCCACAATGTAGTTGGGAAGTATGTTCCATGGACCGACTGCCTACTGGTCAGTCCACGACACCCATCGGATATCATCTACTGTTTACTTTTTCCCGACTATGTTGGAATCGGCTTCTAGTCTCAACGGATGCAGTGGAATACCAGTATTACCCCTTAATGTGGAAGCGTCAGGGCAGCCCGCGAAATTCAATTTTTCTTAGGTTTTTTGCAATTTGCAGGTCAGTGTGAGGTTGTATTCGTATGTTGATGAAACGTGAATCGCGCAAGTTCATGAAAAAATCAATCAATAGGGTTACATGAACTTAGAGGGTTGTATTGATGATTTTAATGATTGTAATTCTGTAACTACATACTGGCGCGACTCATTTTTCATCAACCTACAACCTGAAACTGTCCTGCAAACTGCAAAAGACGCAAGAAAATTTGAATTTCGCGGGTTACCCTGAAGCTACCACCATAAGTAGATATAGATTTGAAAGCCTCTGACTACTCGTAATTAATGGCACGCTAGATATCTCTACTATTAGAATGGTGTTATACTTACAGTTGTCATGGTATGAGCATGTGATGCGGAGGAATGAGGACAATGTCATAGGAAAGTTTTGAGAATTATTGTGGATGGTGGTAAGAGTATGGGAGGACCAAAGAAACGTTGAACGGACTGTGTGAAGGATGATATGGCTAGAAAGTAGGTGACTGCTGAGATGACGAGTAATAGAGAAGTATGGAAGAAGAAGACATGCTGCGCCGACCAGTAGAATTAATTGAGCTAAGAGCAGAAGAATGATGACCATGATGACTCACAATCTTTCATCCATTGCAGTAAATTGTCGACATCAGTCTTTCCGGCTTTTTCAAGTTCTTTGAATACGGCATCCATGTTTTTGTCCATCTTTTTAAAAAATTTTGGTCATGTATTATAAAAAAATAATGTTATATATTCTTCCAAATGGTGATCGATACGCTTCTGCTGCAGATTTTGTTCCCGATTTATAATTGTTTGATGACAGCAATTTCCTTAGACATTACAACCCATCACCCTGATGTGATAGGCTAGAATCTTTCACATTATCGTGGATGTGCGCATAGATGTGCGTGCCACGCTACTTACATAAGCTTGGCGACCAGAATGGCTGTCAAATCGTATTTGTTTTCTGACTTTGAAATACAGTTGACAGCCGTCGATATGTCATTCCAATATGGTCAAATTTTAGTTAAAAAAAAAAAAAAAGAGTATCCTTTCAGTTATTTCGACTCAGCATTTTGGCGGCGCAGTTGGAGCATTGGTTGACCGATTGGCTGCTGTGTTGCGTGTCGCGGGTTTGCAGGATTTACTCGCTATAGTAACAATGTCGTCTACTCATCTCGCCGCCGGACGACCAACACTTCTCTCTCCATTCCTTGGTAGCGCTCGGTCACAGCCTGACTCCACCTGCTATCACCGTACCTGGCTAAGTGTCCAGCCCAACTCCATTAAGTTCATAAACAAAATTTCCATTATCGTAAATCTTTGAACAGACGGCGACATACCAAGTTGGACACCCAATATACCCATTGAATATATCAGCGTCATATAGACACAATTTGACGGTTTCACTTCGACAGTTTACATTACAATGAATAGGCAGATTGCAAAATGAAGGGTTTCACAATATGACGCCGACAAACATAAAGAATCGTCGGAAAGGGACTAAGCATCGTGGCATCGGCCAATCACAGTGCAGTACTGCACTGTAATTGGCCGAAGCCTGATTAATGTTTCGAACTTAGACACAAACGCATTTTTTTGTATCGTGTTCGTGTTGTATCGTAAAATTCGTGCAGGGAACGTTTTTTCTATAATTTTGATTTGTAGGGCTAATGCATTTTGTGACCGAAGTATCGTATAAAATATTTAGTTATACATCGCAAATACGGTGAGCAAAAATAGAAGACTTGACTTTTTATCTTAGTAGTCCTTTGCAAGTATTAATAATTGTTAGTGACTTTGTTATTCGTTGTTATTGGCTTCGCCCTCGTTCTCCTTCTCTCTCCCACCGAGTCCCACCCATTGTGAACTCCTGCATTCTGTCAGTGCTACTTGACCAGCAGGCCTACCATGACGTCTTAAAGCAGGATCGTTTTAATTTCGTGCCAGTGTGGGAAAGAGATGGCGCTAGACGTCCTCTATAGCTCCGTCTCTTACCCACACTGAAACGCGATTAAAACGATCCTGCTTGGTAGGCCACCTGGTAAAACCGGCCAAGTGCCACGCGCAGTGCAGGGTTTGTAGCCCGTTATATTTTAGATTTTGTTTTTCAATGCAAGTCTTCACCCGTTTTAAACAAGCAACTACTTCATCTTAGTCACTTTATAGGATTTATTCTAAGGATTTTGTATTTGGTACAAAATTATACAACACCCAAGTTCAACGACTATTACTGCTAAACTAGTAAAGTAATCTTAACCGCTTTAGTTTTCCTTTAAGTTTCATGAAATGCACTATCATCATGAATTTTTACAGATTTTTCAAGCCAGCAGTTTAGCTTTTAGAGGGGGGGGGGGCGCCCTTTTTTTTTTTTTTTTTAGGATGGGAAATCATCAAAAATGACTTCTCCCGCTCTGGGCGGAGCAGGAGGGAGTGTCAGACTTTTACTGACTAAAACCCATCCATGTTCCTTCATCGCCCTTTGTGTTCCGGGGCCACGGTATCTCTTTCGAATAGTCCCGCAGCCCCGGCAGGCTTCGGCCCTTGCGGACCCCTTCACTGTTGCTGACTCTCTTTGAGGCGCGCGTGGAACACGAACGCGCGTCGACACGGGGGGGGACGCCCTACTGTAACAAAAATTTGCACTTTAAAGTTTAATATTTCGTAAATGGAGCATTAAATCAAAAAGTAGTATTAGCCACCCCTAAGTCATTTTAAAAGACCTATTTAACGATACCCCACACGTGGGAGTAGACGACGAAAAAATCATCCCCACTTCACATGTAGGGGGAGCTCTAAAAAAAACTATTTTCCAAAATTTTATTTTACCACTTTGTCGGCGTTATTGATATACACACCTCTACAAAATTACAGCTTTCTAGTACTAACGGCCTCTTATCAAAACCTCGGACAGACAGACAGACAGACTATAAGGTTTCCTTGTCAGGACTACGGAACCCTAAAAAAATTTAATAAATGGTTACTTAGTTGATTTCTATTTTATAGACTATCTCTGTTCCTCATGTGTTCAAACTTCCAAATAACTACACTCACGGTATACATTAACTATTTATGTTCTCAAAGTTTGAAAAAGTTACATAATTTGATTGCAACAAAATATTTGGACATGGTTAACTCGCTACTGCAGGAACAGTCTACTACTCAGTACTTTCATAAAACGCATGTACGCACACCAAGTGACTAACATGAACTTTAAAATAATTCCAATAATTATAAGGGTTGTCAAACAAGGTTTGAGCACACCCCTTCACAAAAATTTAAAATAATGTCATGTCATACTTAAAACGGAGCCAACCCCTTCATGGAGTAATTCGCACAAGTCCCGCTCCGACTGTATCAGAGCTTGTAACGAAACCATAGCGCGATTCAGAAAGTGTACACTTTCCTAACAACGCCATCTATCGAGCCATGGGTCAAACTTGGCGACATTGAGTTCGGACTAAGAAACAAACAGCAGGGCAGGGCTATTACGTATCTTTCTGATATCCAGTGACTATCAAGCTTCGGTTGTACACCGTACATCACACTGAGTGGATACACTACGGTGTATACTTTACGGTGACTTACAGGGTCATACATAATACGAAACTAACCTTTTGACAGGACACTGAGCCCAGTTACTATAATTTCGAGCTGCCAACATAGATACGTAATAGCCCTGCATATGCTATATATGAGCTGTAGATAATATTTTAACCAACAGACAACCTGAAACTGACCTGCAAATTGCAAAAAACGTAAGAAAATTTGAATTTCGCAGGCTACCTTGTTAATGAAGAAACTGGCTGATATAGTTTCATTCGCAAAACAAATCCATGGCGCGATATATTTAAGTTCTAACTGTCAAATCCATGGCCTTGGAGATGTCATAACATTTTGAAATAGTATACCAACAACTAAGATAAGATTGTCTTTTCGTTTTTTACTAAAAATTTGTTCTTTAGTAAAAAACAAAAAGGCAAGAAAAAGCAGATAATCATGGAGCAAGCTTTCGCCAGTCTGCAGAAGGATGGGAAGAATGATGTGGACAACTTGATCAAGTGGATGAAAGATTGTAAGTGCATGTTAACTCTTGGTACCCCATCCCGTACGTCGTGATGTCCCAGAGGTTGCCCCCCAAACGATGGGTGACGGTGATGACTTGCTTGTCCTGTTGCTTGCACATCACAGGAACTGATGGACGCTACTTCTTCTTTACGTGTCGATGACCTCAAATTGTGTTAGACCAGTATGTAGACACCTGCACAGCTCTATCATTTGCTTTCGATTGGCTCTCGATAGGCACAAGTGGTTGTGCAGGATGGGCAGGACAGGTGGAGCATATCCTGCAGAGGTGCTGCACACTAACAATCTATCTAGTGGCCAATATGTAAATCCCCAAACCGATTGCGAGCCCAGGTTGGCCGCTGTAGATATAATCTGGCTAAATGGGGTATCCTCGATTCATCCGAAATAGATTGCCAGTATGGACGCTACTGAAATATTCAAACTCGGAATTACCAAATTTTGGGCTGACTTAATTTAATTGTCATCGACATGCTCAGAAGAATAGGTTAAAGCCTCGCTCATAAGCACAAGGCTGTGGGTTCAAACCCGGCAATGTAACGTTTTCAATTCATTTAAAATAAGAGTAGAGGAAGACCAAAGAAACGATGGATGGACTGTGTTTAGAATGATATGGCAAGAAAAAAAGCGTCTGATGAGATGACGAGTAATAGAGAAGTATGGAAGAAGAAGACATGCTGCGCCGACCACTAATGAATTGGGATAAGGGCAGTAGAATGATGATGATTACCTATGTACTTTTTAAAGTTTATCTTGGACATCACCGACGACGTCGAGCGTCGTGTGACATACCATGGATTTTTAAATGCAGGAAGCCGCTGCGACACCGCTCCAGCGCCTCGCCGCACGCACACGGGACGCGTTACCCGCGAGACGAGTTAGCCTGCGTTTTCTAGATGTGCGAGGTGCGAAGATGCGTAGCGAGGCTGTAGAACGGTGTGAGCGTTTGCACCAGAGATGTGCTAGGCCGCTGAGCGGTGCGAAGATGTGTAGCAGGCTCGTTTCAGATTTGATCGGTAACCACACAGTCTAGTGACTGCTATTTTTTCGCTCGCGTCCAACCCTATAAGCGCACATCCCGTTCTCTATAAGCGTAGCTTTACCTTGATTTATCCATCGTTTTTGAGGGTCTGACAGGAAGAACACATGTCTCAACAGGAAAAAAACGGAACCCATTTACGATCACTTTTTGTCCATTTTTTCTTCGAGGATTTTTTTTTGTGGGAACATTTAGTTTGCTTTTTTTTACAGCGAAAGTAATAGACGCATCTAAGGAGCAAGAAGCCGAGGCCCGCAGCCTCTTCAACGATGCAATAGACAAAGCCAACGTTACCCTAGATCAGTTTAAAGGAATTGTCACGAAGTTAGCTGCAGAATTTAAAACAATGTTTGACGAAGTAGTCAGACGGCTGGCTGAGAATGGTCCCAAAGCGTTGCAAGATGCGATAGGTGGCGCCGCCAGCACTTTAACTGGCGTCTTGAAAATGGGAAGATGAATACTTCCCCAAATTAGCCTATAATGTTCCCACTGCTGGGACACAGGCTGAAAGAGGAAGTGGGATGTTATCCACGCGAACCCAATGCAGATTAGTGAATAAAAACGAAATGAATACGTACCTTACTGCATTAACTAACATTATAAGAAGTGAGTGTTTTCGTTTATTTTTTATTGTTTATCCCATGATCTGTCCACGAAGTAGACACAATAGTTAAACAATGGCGTCTCGTCCAAACCGGTCATTTGACAGATCATGATATATTACACCTTTACACCTTTATAACGCGCGAACGTATTTCAATGAAATTTGGCAAACTAGTAGAAGACGATCTCCTCCTCCTTGCGTCGTATTCCTCAATGCTAGGGGTCGAACCTCTCTTCAGTATCATCTTCTCTCGGATGATCTTTCTCCATCTGATTCTGTCTCTGGCTGTGTGGAAGGCGCTGTGGACTGTGTAGTCAAGGGCGGTGCGGATCTGGTCAGACCATCGCATTGGGCTGCTTCCACGAGGTTTTTCCCCGACCACCTTGCCGGTCACGATTAACTTTTCAAGGTTGCCATCGTCTTTTCTCGCAATGTGACCGAAGTATTCCAAGACTCTGCGCACGCACTCAGATGACAGCCGTGAGGAGATTTTGAGCTCTCGCAGTATAGAGACGTTTGTCTGATATGCTGTCCAGGGGATACGCAGCATCTTTCTCCAGCACCACATCTCATAAGCGTCAACGCGTTTTCGGTCAGCAGCTTTTAGCGTACAAGTCTCAGCGCCTTATGAGAAGATCGAGAAGACCAGGCTCCGTATCTGTTTTGGTTTTTGGTTTTTAACTGTGATGATTTAAAATATGATCTAGTTTAGAATTATCAGGATACTATGGAAGGTCTACAAATGACAGCCGGGACCAGCGGCTTAACGTGCTTTCCGAGGCACGGAGGAAACTTGGTATGTAATGAGTGGTCACTCCTCCACGGACAAACCTCGGTAAACACGGCTTAACATTGAAGATCGACCCGTGCGTCTGCTATTATTTAGCCACGAGTTCCTCGAAGAATACTAAGCAAATGATGACGTAAAAATCTTCTATTCTTCTGGATGCGAGTCGCACGGGACCGGTCAATGTGGCGACACTTGGGGGAGGCAAATGATGATGATGATGATTCTTCTTCTGTTACAGCTAAAGTAATAAACGAAACAAGGGAACAGGAAGAGAAGGTGCGCAGCTACTTCAAAGATGTTGCCGACAAAAAGAACGTCACCCTTGAGAAGTTTAAAGAAGTCATCAATAAGGTAGCTAAGGAGTTTAAAACAAGCCTCGAAGGGGTGACTAAGAAGTTAGCCGAGCAAGGTCCGAAGTTGCTGCAAACCGCTGTAGATGGAGCCACTAGTACTTTGAAAGGTTTTGTGAAAGATCTTGTTCCTAAAATGTAAATAAATCCTTATCCTGAACATCTCTCATCAATAAATATTTCTGGCATTATTTGAGTTTTTTTAGGGTTCCAAACCTCAAAAGGAAAAAACGGAACCCTTATAAAATCACTTTCTTGTCCGTCTGTCTGTCCGTCTGTCACCACCGATTTTCTCAGGAACGTGTGGACCTAGCAAGTTGAAATTATAAATAAAAATCAAGGACCTGACTGACCTGAGTCAACACGATAAAAATAAATAGACAAATTTAGATTTTTTTCAATGGTCCGTGGATGGGTGATCACCCATTACTTACCACGTTTCTTCAGGCACATTAAGCTGTTGGTCCCAGTTCTAATTTATAGATCTTTGACAGTCGTTACAGCTTTAGTAATCAGTGGCCCGAAAATCTGATGATAATCAGTCTTACCAACGAGTATCGTATTACCCAGTACTGACCGGGTTGTGGAGGTCTTTAGTTGGAGGTATTCAGCTGCATCCAGTTAGGCTGGAAGCCGACCCCAACATAGTTTGGAAGAGGCAGGTAGATGACGGTGTACTAGCATAAAATAAAATAAAAACCTTTTAAAATGTTCATAATAACTATATTTACATACTTGACTAGAAGTACAATACTAATATACAAACACAAATAATATTTACTAACTATTTATTTAATAACAATTGGTTTATTAATACTGATATTATTTAACATTATTTTCGGCTAACACACATCTGAAAAAGCAACCGTAAAATTCCGTTCCATGTAAAATACAGGTATTCAGCTGCATCTGGTTAGACTGGAAGCCGACCCCAACATAGTTGGGAAAAGGTAGGCAGCTGATTATTTAACCGGTTACAAATAAAAAGAACATTTTTCTTCAGATGTATGGAACCATATTTAACATGTCATTTTTTGATAATAAACTTGTAATTCTGCTCACGCCTTACAAGAAAGATAGATGTGTTAAAACCGCCATAGACTGCTCAGCAGAATTCCAAATGTTATCATCATGACTTTTAAGTAAATTTACTAAAAAAAAATACAAAATTAACTAACTTAGGTATAGGAACATAAGTGCAATAGTTATAGTACTTAATTTAACAGTAACTTTAAAAGGATGCATTCTGAACTTTCGCAACGTCGCAAATACGTCGAATTGAGAACCTTTATATTTTTTTTTTGCTAAGGTACCGAATTTAAACCGTATTATTGAATTTTATTTTATTTTGGAATTGTAAACCTTAAGTATAGCCGTGTTGCGTTTTTTTTTGATGAGTTTTCGAAACAAATCAAAAATAGTTTGATGAAATAAATGAAATGAAACCTCCTCCTTTTTTATCGTCGGTTAAAAATTTGAAATAAATTCTGCTTTTACAACACATAGTCCAGTTGCAATTTATTATCAATATTTTATTGCAACACTTGTTTTTTTTTCAGTTTTGCATGAATTAATCAGAAAAGCGAAATATTTGACAGATATTTACAGTGATGCTAACTTTCAGAGTACATAGCCATAATACTATTTATTGTTGACAAATTGTTAAATTGCATAATTGTTAAATGTAATTAACAAACTATGTACCCCATCTTTTAAATTCGTACTCCTTTTTACGTAAGGCTAAGTTTTAGCGCCATGCAAAACATAACTGGCGACATTCTTTCATAGATAACAACATAACATCACGCCTGTAAATACCCAAAGGGTTACGCAGAGATCTACCAAATAATACACCCACATTTCGCCAGTTATGTTCACGTCCAATGTAATAAGGGGCGAGCCGTGGCTGCCACCGAGAAATTCCTGATGAAAAAACTCAATAACAATTTGCCCGATCCGGGAATACAGTAATAGTAACTCCTTTTCCCCTTTTGAAAATTCTAGCGTGATGCTTTGTTAAGATAATTATTGCAATAACAAGAAACTACATAATATATTTCGGTATTTAAGAGAGAACTTACAAACACGGCTACCTACTTTTTTGCCTCAAAAACATTTGCGCAATTTTTTCCCAAAACACTTTTCGTATTTAGCAATTCAACCTTGTATGGATTGCCATTTGACATAGTCACTGTTGCAAGGTTTTTAAACGTGTTTTTGCAAACTGTTAAAGAATTTAAGATGTAACTCCATAGTGTGTCAAGGCTATTCAAGTGTAACCATGAGGTCCACTCAGTAACTGTACTGTGGAGGTCAGATTGGCAGTTGCTCTATGTAACATACTGGTATTCATCTGCATCTGGTTAGACTGGAAGCCGATCCCAACTTGGGAAAAGACAGCAAGATGATAATGCCAAGATTCACTTTTGCAAAGATAGACGGTAAGTTTGATGGAGATGTTTTACTTGGTCGAGCTAGATTCATGCTATACAAGATTACTTTGTGATGTTCACAGGATGGCTATTAACAACTGGATGAAAGTTGCTGAGAATCGAGTTGAGTGGCGTGCGAATGAAGAGGCATGTCCAGTAGTGAATTGCTGTAGGCTGATTATCATGATGAACACTTTGGAGTCCCATAAATATGATTGAAAAAACATCACACTCTGTATTTTTGTTGTCTAAGCAGTAGTATAAAGGGTGTAAAAAACCTCTTAACGAAGCCGAAAAGCACTTATTCTCCCCGTCATTGCGATCATTTTCTTGTTCTACACCATACCTGGGAACCATCTAGTTACGGAGGTCAAAGTTTCAACTTTGTGACAAGTTTTTTTTTTATACAAGTTTTTATTGTGAGATTTTTACTCTAAACACCTCCACGACCCCCGTACTATTCAATCCATCCATCAGCACAATGTTTTAAGTGCGTTACATTGAGTTCTACCACAAAACATGATTTTTCATCCCAAAAAAAGTCATTTCCCAGCAATATTTTTTGCGTACAGTTACTTAGTTTGATGTACAGAATGCTTGGTTGACGAATTCGTGATGAGGTTGTTTACACCCTGTATATCTTCTTCTCTCATATCATAGGTACTATATGAGAATTTCCCTTGCTGTACCTCGGAAAGCATGTTAAGCCGTTGGTCCCACCAATGTTGGTTTTACCAAGGGGTATCGTATTACCTAGAACTAACTGGGTTGTGAAAATCAGATTGGCAGTCACTCCGTGTAACATACTGGTATTCAGCTGCATCCGGTTAGACTGGAAATCGACCCCAACATAGTTGAGAAAAGGCAGGCAGATTCTCTTGCCGTGGCAATAATATTATCAACCCAGCAAGGTAGTCGCAGGGTTGACAGTCCAGAGTGCACCCACAGTGACCAAACTCTTGATAGATTACAGCCCATTCGCTCCTATAGAAGGGACCAGCAGTGGGAACGTTGAAGGCTGTTTCAACTCGCGGAGGTTGTTTGAATGCACTAATTAGCATTCTTATTATATTAATGAGCCTCTAGAAGGACTGAGTAAGTCTTCGAGTCAGTGTGACATCTTCTCAATAAGTTCTTGCAGGGCTAACGCTTTTGATAGTCTTCTCCTAAAATCCTGGAACAAGATGAAAGGTTTTGTTAGAATTATAAAACTTTTTAAAATTGATCTTGGGGATGGATAGAGAATACAGTTAGATATGACAGATAGATTGCTATGTAACATTACATCGCTTATCACTACATAGTATAAAACAAAGTCGCTTTCTCTGTCCCTATTTCCTTATTTGTATGCTTATATCTTTAAAACTACGCAACGGAATTTGATGCGGGTTTTTTTAATAGATAAAGTGATTCAAGAGTACGGTTTTAGTATATATTTTGCGGGCGGGCGAAGCCGCGGGCATCAGGGAGTATTTCACAAAAGCGCAGGGCAGATGTATTTAATAGATTAATTCGGCACAAAGGAAGGCACCAAATATTATCTTCTTAAGATGAATGCACCACGGTAACCCGCGAAATTCAAATTTTCTTAGGTTTTTTGCAATTTGCAGGTCAGTGTCAGGTTGTATGTTGATGAAATATGAGTCGCGCCAGTAATACACGGTATGTCGTTGCTTTATAGAAATCTAAATTTATAAAAGAAGAAACTGACTGACTGACTGACTCATCTATCAACGCACAGCCCTAACCGCTGGGTCTACAGCTTCCAAATTTGGCAAGTAGTTTCCTTATGTGGTCTAGGGGTGCACTAAGAAAGGATTTTTCAAAACTCACCCCCTAAGGGGGTTAAACAGGGCTCCAAAGTTTGTATGGGGAAACAAGATTAGTTAGACTATTTTAATCGAAACTTCACAGGAGTGTTCCTATTGATAAATGAGTAGAAACGGGTTTCAGGATTTTTCAGAATTCAACCCCTAACAGGGGGAAATGGGGTGACGAAGTCTGAAAATCAACATGGGTATCGTTTGTATGGTGTATCTGGTCAGGTGTATTGCAAAAACAACGATTTTAAGATTAAATATGGCGGACCTAAATTAACATCATCCCCTGTTGGGGTGCGATGGGGTTGAAATGTCTAAAAATCACTATGGGTGTCGATACCGAGATTATCAGGGGTGCTGATTACGAATATGGCATTTATTTTGAGTTCCAGAAGATGTTGGGTGTTATTTTTGATTTATTGTGATGATTGTGATTACGATGATAATGATTGTGATTACGATGATAATGATTGTGATTACGATGATAATGATTGTAATTACGATGATGATGATTGTGATTACGATGATGATGATTGTGATTACGATGATAATGATTGTGATTACGATGATGATGATTGTGATGATGATGATTGTGATTGTGACAGTGATTGTGACAGTGATTGTGACAGTGATTGTGACAGTGATTGTGACAGTGATTGTGACAGTGATTGTGACAGTGATTGTGACAGTGATTGTGACAGTGATTGTGACAGTGATTGTGACAGTGATTGTGACAGTGATTGTGACAGTGATTGTGACAGTGATTGTGACAGTGATTGTGACAGTGATTGTGACAGTGATTGTGACAGTGATTGTGATAATGGTGGTGATCGTCATAGTGATGATAATAATTGTGATCATTATGAAATTTGGCACATAGATAGTTTATAACCTGGATTAACATGTAGGATACTATTTATCCCTTTAGTATGATGCCGTGGGACAGTTACCGAACTTCACGCGGGCGAAGCCGCGGGCAACAGCTAGTATAATCATATAAAATCGTTAATACAACCGTCTAAGTTTATTTGAACCCCATCAATAACTACAATTTCTTGAAACAGTCAATCAATTGGGTTGAATGAACCTAGAAGGTTGAATTGATGGTATGAATTCGCGATTCGTCCCTCCTCCAATAAATCTAAGGACCGAGAAAAAAACCTATTGTATGATTGACTGGCGAATTGTGGGAGTATTATTAGGTACTCGTCTGCCTATCCCTTCAGGGTTTACAGGTGTGATGTTATGTTAAGTGCAAGTCAGATAGTCAACGAACCTGATATAGCGCATGCCCGCTGTGAGGCACTCTGGAGTCGAACATGTCCTTAGACATGAGGCACAGGGCCTTCCCGTTCATCGGGAACCTCTCGGGCAGGCCTCCTCGTCGCGCCACCCACGTGCCCACCTCTGCGCGGCCCCAGGATCTAGGGTCTGCGGGAAGAAAGAGAAAGTATTGCTTAGTTACATAAAGAAAAATCCATCAGATTTTTTTCAGTAGTACGGAGTCTGGATTTGAGCAATGACAGCAATTTGATACTTAGTGAGAAGTGGTATACTTTAGACCGGCTATACAGTGTGAATCTTCACAATGTGCACATATCGAAATGAGGGAAACTGTGCTAAATTTTATCGACGGAAACGGGTCGTATCATAGGTTCGATCCGCCCACGGAACAAATTAAATATTGGTATGACGTACAGGTAGTTGTTTCGGGTCTGGTTGTTTGTGTATGTAAGTTTAAATGTTTGTAAACGCACCCCCGATAAGAAATACCTAGTGTGAGGCAACGGTAAAAAAAAAGAAAAGTGGGTAGGATGAGACTAAAGATAGGAACTATTATGCAAAGATGGTGTCGAAAATACTTACCTAGAGGAAGGTCATCTTCTTGCAGCACCCTGAGGTCCAGGGCATCCCACTTGGCGTGCGGAGGAGGCACTCTGTCGCAACGTGCTTGAGTAGGCATAGTTACAGTTGAAGATCTGAAAATTAGAGAAAAAGGTGTTTTAGTCATTTTAATTCTAAAGAACGATCGGCAAAGTTTTATTGGGTTTTTCCATCAGGAATTTCTCAGTAGCAGACACGGATGGCAATAGGCTCGCCCCCTATTCCATGGGACTTAAACATAACTGGCGAAATGTGGGTGCATCTACTATGAGTTACACCTCTGCCTTACCCTTCAGGGATAACAGGTGTGATGTCATGTATAATTTAGAGTACAAAACCAGTCACCCATCCAACAATTAACCTCATCAACCGCAGCTTAACTCACGGACCACAATCGATCCATCCGTTCTTTTATTTATTTAACGTACATTCGTTACAATAACCCGCATCCCACATGATTATGTAACAACACACAAAATTGTCGCCATTTACTACTATTAGCGTTCGCCGCATCCGTTTCCGGTAGCAAAATGCTGGCCGTATCCGCCATCTTGAATAGGTTTTGTTATGTTCAGCCTATTGTAGGGTATTTCCCGATTTTTGTCCTATATCCGCTTGGGATCGGCTATTATTTGGTGAATTTTAACAATTGTGTGATTTAAATACATATAATTTTAGTTGTTGTTACTGGCCTTTGTGTTGAGTAAACCCCTGCAGGGTTAAACCGGTCGGGGGTTGTAAACAATCAAAATCAAAGCATTTATTTCAAGTAGGCTAATTACAGGCACTGTGAAACAACGACAAAAATTAAATGTAGCTACAGTCCCAGTCACACGACACAAAAATTGTGAAAGCACTGTAGTTGCCCATTCCAAAACGTAGATCTCTATGGAGAAGAACGGGCAAGAAACTCCATGGACACTCTTTTAATAAGTCCATAACTCCTCATGTTGTCAGACTTTCGGGCCACTACCTGTAGCGACTGTCAAAGATCTACAATTGACAGCCGGGACCAACGGGTTAACGTGCTTTCCGAGGCACGGAGTAAAATCGGTCAGACTGTTGTAAACAAACCCTCCACACACCTCCACATCGGTCTCCACCGGCGGCTTACAACAGCACGCACTGTTGACGCACTGTTGTAAACCGCCGGTGGAGGGCTTGTTTACAACAGTCTGGCACGGGCATTAGACACGAGCTTCTCGCTGATGGCGGGTTTGAGTGTCTTAAAAAAATCTTAAGTGGTATTTAGTCTTTTTCTTAAGTCATGTTTTTAAGTAGCTTCAGTGGTTTGCGACTCTTGACGACCTGTACAGCGCCTCCACCGCTGGAATAAACGTGGCCACCTACTGGGCCCATACCGTTTAATTGGAAGGAAAATCGATACGATAAGAAGAAGAGTGGTTTGCTCATTGTCTCACATTCAGGAAATGAGACAGTCAGTCACAGAGTGGCTTGCTCCTATTGATGTACACACACACACGTGTTTGTTGTGTTGTGTTTGTTTGTTCGTGTATGTTCACTAAGTTCGCAATAAATGTTTTGACTTTGACTTTTGACTTACATAATGATTCACAGAGTTATTTTAATAAATGTATATTATTGACATAAACTCACGACTATTTCCCGTGGGGGTAGGCAGAAACTACAGAACGACCGCGACACGACGACGACGACGTTCCTTACATACACCTTTCGCCTTGTCCACGTTCATATTACATCTGGTTACACGCACGCCACTAGCGAGTATTGCGCATTTGATGAATAAAATTACTATTATTAATATTATACAGGGTGCAAAACCATCTCATCACGAAGCCGTCAACCAAGCATTCTGTACATCAAACTAAGTAACTTTACGCAAAGATTATTGCTGGGAAACGACTTTTTTTTTGGGGTGAAAAATGATGTTTCGTGGTAGAACTCAATGTAACGCACTCAAAACATTGTGCTGATGGATGGATTGAATAGTACGGGGGTCGTGGAGGTGTTTAAACTAAAAATCTTACATTAAAAACTCGTAATTAAAATTAAACCCCCAATATCTCCGTAACTAGAAGGTTCTCAGGTATGGTGTAGTACAAAAAAAAGGTCGCAATGACTAGAAGAACAAGTGCCTTTCGGCTTCGTTAAGAGGTGTTTTACACCCTTTATATAAATGTGAAAGTAACTCTGTTTGTTTGTTACCTTTTTACGACTAAACGCAAGGAGATAGGTTATATTATGGGGATTGAAAATTCCGCGCGAACGAACTCGCGGGCAACAGTATTTTATTAAATTAATTTACTAACAGGTGCAAAAATTCGCTATACAGTCTTAATTAACACACTCATCACACGCCGAATGTACCGCCAAATAAACAGGCAATAAAACATCCAAATTCGTCCACCATTTTAGGAGATAACAACACAAACAATTACATAATTGGTCACCCCATTAATAATATAAAGGGCCCATTCAAAAAGAGGATGCAACAAGGCAGACAAACGTAATATCTTTGCCAACGGATAATAAAAAAAAAACCGACAATGCGTTCCTTTTTTGAAACGGGCGGAAGTGTCGATTTCGATTATGGCGCGTCCGTCCGCGTTTGGCGGGAAGACGGTGGCGCGCGCACTTCCGTTCAATAGAACTACTTTTTTATGTAAAAACAATTATTTATTAAAGCCCTTATTTTTTAATTTAATTGACAGAATGTTTTGACTGGCTGTGGTAAGTACTGTTGGTAATTTTTATATTAATTAGGAAGCAAGCTACCATACAAGCGACCATGTTTTTCTATATTTTTCGGGAATAAATAGTTCCATTTAAGGTGGATGCTCCAGTGTAGCCCGCGAAATTCAAATTTTCTTACGTTTTTTGCAATTTGCAGGTCAGTGTCAGGTTGTATGTTGATTTAAAATATGATTCGCGGCAATAACACGTATGTAGTTACATTTAATGAGTTAATTTTAATTCATCAAAAGTTTTTAATCATCAAAATCATCAATACAACCCTCTAAGCGCATAAAGGTGCAGGAATGAGTTTGACCTTGAAAAAGTTATTCCTGCACCTTTACCTGACACTGACCTGCAAATTGCAAAAAACGTAAGAAAATTTGAATTTCGCGGGCTGCCCTGGAGCATCCACCTTAACTTCGCTTCTTATGAGCTTCACAGTTTCAACGATTATTTTAATTGTCGTTTCAACAACATTTTTCTTGTGTGTAAGGTGCTTTCGTCAGTTTATAGGACATCTGACAGGTTGACCATGAAAATAATAATAATTAAAATTGTAAGTAATTGACTTTTCGTACCACTTGCTAAAAAAGCTCAAAAAAGCCACAAAAAGCGAACATAACAATAGTCACTTTTAATCTGTTAAAAACAGGGAAAGCGAATTGTACTGAATTTCATTCATCCTATATGGGGAGAATGTGATTTAAATTTGGAATACTTACCGAAATTTATACTGTACTACATCTGTGTTTACACCATTGTGTTTGTATATACATTATACATATTTTTGAAAAAGGAATACGCATTTATTATGCAGTTATGATTATTAAATAAAATTACGAAAACCGACGAGGCCGTATGAGCTTGATGCCTTTGCTTTTCCGACAAAAAAATATTAGTCTAGGAATTTACCGCGTTTTTGTTTTCTTCAAATACATAAACGTTAAGTTTATTTTAATTTATTTTTATAAATAAGTTAATGTTCTAAAATGCTTAGGTATCTCATATTATTATTTTGTAAATTTTTTCGCAAATGGTACGAAAAGTAGAGTATTTTCCTCGGTGATAAAGCTGTCTTAGTCTTGGGTGAACTTAAATCCCCCGCTACACTCAGGACTCGTCTTAAATCCCTCGCTTCACTCGTGATTTAAGTTTTTAACACCCTCGCTACGCTCGGGAGTAAACCTCGAGTCCTTCGTTACGCTCGCGATTTAAATCGTCTCCCGCGACAGAAGACACTGCTTTATCCCCTTGGTTAATAATCTACTATTTCCATCTACATAATTATAGGGTTCAAATAGACCCTTAAGGAAGCCGAAAGGCACTTATTCTCCCCGTCATTGCGATCATTTTTTTGTTCTGGACCATACCTGGGAACCTTCTAGTTACGGAGATCCGCCCCGGCTTCGCACGGGTGCAATGTAGCATAAACATATTTATAAACCTTGCTCTTGAATCACTCTATCTATTGCTGAAAACTGCATTAAAATCCGTTGCATAGTTTAAAAGATCTAAGCGTACGGACAGCGGGAGCGATTTTGTTTTATACAAGTAAAGAATATGCTACCGTCTACCTGTCTCTTGCATGTCCTGACGGACTAATCTTTCAAGCACTCACGGATGACGACCAGCTTCTACTATTATTTAATACCAAAAGCAAAACATGAAGTTTGTTTTATCAACAACTGCAATTATTAGTGACACGTATAATCAGAGCATTCATTAGTCACTAGAATATTTTACCATGACTCAGTATAATATCATAACAGTCACTGAGTATAAAGTGTTTCCTGTAACTTTTCATCTGCCTGCCTTTTTTCAACTATGTTGGGGTCGGCTTCCAGTCTGAGGGTTCTTTCAGACGAGCGGCACGTTGCCAACTGCAGATAAAGTGCAGCCGTCGCCACCTGTCGACGGCCGCACGTCTCTAAGAACCCTAACCAGATGCAGCTGAATACCAGTATGTTACATGGATACCCCTTGGCCTTAGTAAGACTGGTTGATGTCAGACTTTTGGGCCACTGACTATACCTGTAACGACTGTCAAAGATCTACAAATGACAGCCGGGACGAACTGCTTAGCGTGCTTCCTGAGGCACGGAGGAAACTCGGTATGTAATGGATGGTCACCCATCCACAGACCAACCTAGGCAAGCACGGCATAACCTAAAGATCGACCCGAGCGGCTGTTATTATTTAGCCACGAGCTACTCCATGGCTGCATGGTTATTGTGATAAAAAAATTGCTTACGTCATTACGTTTGGGTAATCACCTTACAAAACCAAAGGATATTTCCGAGCTACACGTCAACATCCTCTGGATATCGGAAGCCTGGTATCAGCTGCTACCGACAGCTGCCACTAGGATCCAGTTACTATACACATATGTGTGTAGCACATGGTATGGTCAGGGCGATAAGCAGCTTAATTTGTAGTGTGTATTGTGCATTACGGTTTACGGAAATTTGGGGAACACTTCCGGGTTTTATGAGATGAATGGGAAAGAACGTTTCAGATATTAGGAGACCCTAAGGTAGACTGGTAGAAAATGCCCAAGGCATTAAGTCCGCCTTTGTACATTATGTGCATAAAGTTTTAATAAATAAATAAATAAAATAAATAAATATTTTGACAATTTAGCATTTACAAGATAGGTTGACATTTAGCGTGACCAAAAAGCTGGCTCTTTCTTTTACTAAAGCATTTACGTTCAACGCGGCAATGCTGCCAGTCTTCTGGGCACGTTTCCGGATGACAGCGATGTGGAGGAGTACTTGGACGCCTGCGCCCTGTTGCTTATTTAGTTTGTCAGGTTATCTTCTAATTTAGTGTATTAATTTATTAACTAGTACAATTAAAGATAGATTCCAGTGTGATTCCCAAATCAGAATCATGATAGAGTAGGTACGTAGGTCAAATAAGAATCTAACTAGCTGATGCCCGCGGCTTCGCCCGCCCGCAAATTATATTCGGTTTCGGTTTAAAGAAACTTTATTTCCAATAAAGACATAAGTCACTTACTTGAGAACAATACTAAAAATATAGATTACAATAAGTTCGTCAGTATTACAACCTAATAGTTACCCATCCAATGCATTCATTTCTCCAGAAGTGATCGATCCGCAATAATGTGCTGGCTAAGTTGAGTTTTGAATGCATTGAAAGAGTGTACATTTCTTACACAGGACGGTAATTTGTTATAAAGCTGTGCTCCTTCAAAAGTTAGCATTTTTTTGCCATAGTTAGTTCTTGTTTTTGGTAAAACTAGCAAGCTATATACTAAAACCTTCCTCTTGAATCACTCTATCTAATAAAAAAACCCGCATGAAATTCCGTTGCGTAGTTTTAAAGATTTAAGCATACATAGGGATATAGGGTTTTACTTATACTATGTAGTGATAGTGAAGAGGAACGGATCGATAACTGACTTTGGAGACCTCATTTTCGATTAGAAATCTCTTGAAGTCTTCAATCACGGAGTCAGTTGAAAGAAAGAAAGAAAGAAAAAGAATTTATTAGCCCGCACAGGACAAAACACATAAAATAAAATTGTGAAATTAACAACTAATAAAAATTAAGCATTAAAAAAAAAAGAAATTAAAAAAATAAAAAGAAAACGAAATTGGTCCTGTACAAGGCCAAAAGGCCCCTATCTCAGCATGGTGCTGTCACATTAAAAAACGTCACAGCGCTGGTATTCTGATAGGGCCCAAAGTGAGAGTGATGCCACGGTCAGCTACGGATAAGGTAAATATATAAAAAAAATAATTGTAGACGAATAAACAATACATATATGTGGAATATTATGAATACGAAGAAAATAATAATTACAACTACACCCCACGTAACCAAACTGTTCGCCAGTCTGTGCCATAACTTTCACTGGCAACAGTTACCTTTATTGGTCTGGTTACTTCCCTCAGGATTAAAAACGAACCATTGCTAGCCTGGATTTCACAGTGTTTCTGTTTGCGATGCATGTAAAAGATAAAAAGGACCTTTAATCAGAAAATGGCTCACGTAATTTACCAAAATAAGACATATTGTTACTGTGTCATCCCACTGCTGGGCAAAGGCCTCTCTCCATGACTTCCAAATCATTATATCCAGGGCCAATGTGGACCACTGGTCGTAGGCGTCCCGCCATCTCCATCGAGGTCTACCGTTTCGCCTTCTGGTCGTGTCAGAGCCCCCACATCGTGGTTATTTTAGCCCACAGCTCGTCGAGCAAATTGCAAATAAGACAATATGAATTGTTAATTCAGAGGTTTTTTTCCAGAACCATTTTAAGTACCATTTTGAAGTGTAATATTGTTACAAACCAATTAGTCTCTCTTTCTCGTGTGGTCAGTGCCTAACCTGGTGTCATTGTTTTTTATGCCGCCCATCTGATTTTACATGCCGTCAAGAAAATCTCTCAGGCATGCTGGTTTCCTCACGATGTTTTCCTTCGCCGAAACAAGTGATAATTATACAATACACACATGAATCCGAAACATCAGAGGTGCGTGTCTTGTGTGTGTTGGAACCAACAGTTATAAGTTATAACTCTAGCCAAGGCAAATATGTTACCAAAGCACAATAACGACCCAAATCCATCGCCTTATTACGACAAAAACTTGTTATCGACCCAAAATTACACATTCAACACAATTTCCCATTTCAACTTTCTTATATACGAACGCGTTCACGCTTTTCGCACAATGCTCCACGTAATGGATACATTCTAGCACACGCCATTACCGTCCGTGTTCACTTCTGGGCTAGCTTGCTATTATTATGGCTTAATTACCCATTTCCCTCGTAAAATTAGCGGTTTAATGCATTATGTTGACGATGCTTCCCATTAAACCGCAGCTAAAACGATAGGAAGTAGTGATGAAGGCCTTGCATTTTAGGGGACGGAATTGAGTTATAAGGACATTAAAAAATTGCTCATTTTCAACCTGATTTGTAGAAATGGTCTTCGATTTTGATTAAGTCAATACAGGCCTTGACTATTTCAGCTAAAACCTCTTTTTGAAAAAACAAATCTTTATCTTTACATACTTAGTATTAAATAAAGTCGCTCCCGCTGTTTGTTCGATTTTATTGCAGTTTTCAGCAATAGTTAGAGTGATTTAAGAGGAAGGTGTATATATGTTTAGGCTACATTGCTGCACCCGTGCGAAGTTGAGCGGAGCGCTAGTAATTAATTTATGTCTGAAATCGCCAACCCATCTTGAGCAAACGTGGTGATCAATGCTCGTACCTTCTCTGTATGAGAAGACGCCTTTGCCAAGCAATGGGATAGTAATAGTCTAATATTATATTTATTCATAAATTCTGTAAATGGTGGTGGAAACGTCATCAAAATCTGTTGCGAAGTTAGGAATAACAGCGCAGACACAGAAGAAAAGCGAATTGATTTTACAACATATATGTACTCATATTATACCGATTAACGTCGTAACAATTATACCGATTAAAAAACACACACATTACCTTTGCCTCATTATACACAAAAAAAACAACAATTCCCGCCATTGTTTTTGACACATATTCACACAGGAAGTCGGAAAGCGCGGGAAAGCGACATAATGGCGGGAAGACGAAGCAACAATGGGGTAATTACTTGAAATTGTAGCCATTTTCGTATAAGATTGCAGATTAGAAAGTAGTTTAATGATAGCTCTGTCTGTTTTTTAAACTTGGTGGCGTAACTGATCGGATGGTGTGTTTCCTGTAGATGTTTTAATTTGACAAGGGATTGTTTTAGGACGATGAGAGTTTGAGTATATCATCCGCCATTTTTTATCCACGTGATCTGTCAATTGTGTCAAAATTATCATGACAGTTCTAACGAAGATTGAAGAGATTCTAGATAAGATTAGTTTCAGGAAAATTGAGTTAATAACTATTAAGTTTTCCGAAAGTGCTGATTTAAACTTATTAGGTATAAGCTTGATGATAATTTAGACTAAATTAAATATCATATTTAATTTAGTATAAATTATTACCTAACGTAGTGGTCGTCAGCTGCATCCAGCTAGACTGGAAGCCGACCCCAACATAGTTGGGAAAAGGCAGGTAGATCATTTCGATAAATTGATGTGATATACACATAGGCTTCTTCCAACCCACAAAAAAGTTGTGATATTTTGGTATGTCTGTAGTAGCAACTTAGCACAACTCCAAGAACCAATTCTGCAACTTACAGTTTTCGAAGCTAATTAAATACTTATGAAATAATTACTTAAATTAAAATTGCGACTTCATCTTTTGCTATGTTGACAAACACACTGACATAGTTTCTGAGTCGGTCGACTGTCGCAGAAATTGACAAATCTTTGTAGATTTGATTGCGGTAACGAATTTAGTGAAATGTCACGCTCTGAATAATCGTAATTGTTGGTAAAAGTTTTTTCTTGATATTGGAAATGTTAGACGGGTGGTGAAAGGTATTAAATGTCGATTCGCGGAACAACTGACATCAGTTGTATAAAAATTAACGGTTGACCTCGAAGATAGTACCTATTACTTACTACTTCTGTTAATTTTAAAGAGCATTTTCACATAAATTATTGATGTTTTAATTGATTCATTTTGTTGAATTTTGATGTTGCATGTTTTTTGGAATAGTTCGGTTTTTATTTACGGTTTTTTTTTGTAGTTAATAAAAAAAATGATAAAATAGTTACTTTTTTTTTTGTTCTATTTTTTAATATGGCAGCAGTTGTAATAACATAAAATCCTGTACGATCTTGTTAAACATTATCGAACTCAAATAAAAATGTTTAGTACGAGTATTAAAATATTGGTGTTTCAGTTCCTAAGTACACTACATTTCTGAATAAAAAATAAACTTTTTAGTTTTTCATAAAAATGTTTTTTTTTTTTATATAAGTAAACTGCTTTTTTGCCAAGAGTATTTTTGAGCAGACAATTAATAAATAAAAAGAACACTCACCACGCTGCAGACACGTAAAAAAACAGTAGCAATCCTTTTCTCACAAAAAATCGTTTTCAATCACAAATTCACACTCAAAATACAGTTTGTCACAATTTCAAACACAATAATATTGTCAATAAAAATATATCGTAAATATTTACGGTTTTTCTCTCAACGAACTCAACTATTCGCAACCAACGCCGAACGTTGAATGTGGCTCGGTCATTCGTTCCTCAACCTTTGAATGAATGCAGATGTCTGAGGCAAACACCAGACACAAGACGGTCTTTCGTTAACTTCTATTCCCACGATTGTAAACTCTAACAGATGAATGTAACGTTTGAAATTGATCGAAGTTTAAATGTAGTTTTGCCGTTTTTGATTTTGAAAAGTATTTGCAAGCATGCGCCACTGCGGCTTAATACAATACGCTTTCTCGCTCGCACTTACTGTAATAGGTATTGGCGTGAAAGAGATAAAACGTTTTGCTTTTAAAAATCGATAATGAATTCCTCGCATCCTGCCTGTCAGCATGTGCCTCTGAAACTAATCGTTTCCGCATAATTGACGTATTCGATAATGACTTAACTCCACACAAAATGGAACTGAAATTACACTTTATTCCTTTCCATTAAGTTTGATATTAGCTTGTAAGTTTTTAGCAAAATATATCTAAAAGATTATGTTAACGTAATTAGGGACGCGCGTTTCCGACGCGGTTGCTATTTTCGTTTTCCCGCGCAAATATGTTTCGTTGAACACCGGATGGCGGCCACAATTTGGGACGACCTTTTTCATGATACTTTATGCTAATTATGTGGTTGTTTTTTTTATAGAGCCTTAATTAGGAATGATTATCCAGCTAGACAGATGGTTTTTGCAAAACGTGATGAAGATGGCACCGGGCCGTAGGCCGACGAAGGAGGCCAGCGGAGGCCCTGCACAGAAGTCAAAGAGCTGTTTGATTTTTGCAACCTTATTGTCGAGGCGTGTGGAACTATAAAAATATAAAAGGAAATAGGAAAGTAATGTTTTTGTGATAATTTCACGCGTTCGAAGGTCGCGGGCAACACATAGTAATAAATAATTGAGACCGAGTCCCGAAACCGGTTTAGGCTGATTTCTTTAACATGTTTTCCGTCACCGTAATTTTTAAATAACTAAACTTCTCTTGACCTCGATCACGCCTGATGGAAAGCGCTGGATGAGGTCTATGCTGGAACGAGCGCGCCCAGAAGATGCCTGTTCACTCTTGCTTTGAAGGCAGACGAGTTAAATGTGGGTGGGAACACAGAAGTAGGCAGAGCGTTCCACACTTTGGCAGTGCGTATAAGAAAAGTGGAGGAGAAGCGCTGAGTACGACTCGTCGGGATATCTACCAAGTGCAGATGGTACGCTGCAGTACGTCTGCTAGTCGGGTGGTAAAAGGGTGATGGTGTGATCAGGTCGTGGAGCTCCTGCGCACACTCTCCGAAGTACAGTCTGTAGAAGACCGACGGCAGGCAACATTACGCCGATGAACTATAAGGCTGTGAGGCTAAGCTACCAACGCCTCGTCGCGGAACGACCTTAAAAAAAATGTCTTTTATAACACATTTGCTCGTAAAGGGTCTCTTATTTCACCAATTTCAATATCGTAATGTACCTCATTACGCACTTGTGCTGTACAGTAAAATGCACAGTTTATACTTTTTTAAATCTTAGCAAAGAGTTTTTATATCAGAAAAGTGGTCAACATTTTATGAATAAAATTAACTTTGGGAGATGAAATATAATAAATAAACATTTAATTCTTTAATTTAATTAATTTTGACAATAAATTACAACCATTTATCTGTAAAAAAAACACATAAATATTAATTTACTTTATTAGTAATACTGGCTGTTTTTTGTGTCTTTGCCTTCAAAAAAAGCGCTGATGCGCGCGCCTCGCTAATTTGTGAACGAGTAAAAATTATTTCGCGCGCTTTTTCTTTTCGCTGTATTGTTTTTATTTGTTTTTTATATTTCCTCGCAAATATGTTATAAAACGTCGTATGACATACGTGCGCTTTGATAATTACAGCCTCAGCTTTTTTATCGCCCTCGCCTACGGCTCGGGCAAATAATATCGCCTCGGCTGTAATTTTCAACTTACCGCACTTATATCATAATGTACTATAAAAGTAGTCACACCTCTTCACTAAGCTCGTTGAAGCTCAAACTGCTCCCGCTCGTGTCAGCCCACAATATGTCGCCATGACACCTGCCTTGTGATTGAAAAAAATGCACACCTTTTGATACTCACACATGCGTAGATGTATATGTAGATAGAACCAAGCGATCAAGTACAAATATAAGATGTTTTAGTTTAGACAACGGAGACAACCGCACTTTCTACGGAGTTTGTGTGAAATGTGGTAGGCATTACGGTAAATTAAAAATGAAATGACAAGTAATCCTCGATGTTCTGTGTGTCCCTTAACCATCTGCTTGTCGCAGTTCGTCAACCCAACCCGTTTTTGGACGGCCCTGGCTCCTTAGGCCCAACCTTGACCACTATTTGGTAAATCCCTACTCCATCGGCCACGTCTGCGTCTAGCCAGATGTCCTGCCCAGCTTCACTTTAGGCGTATCACCCTGCAGCCCTGACCCCGACTTTCGGATTTCGGTGTTTCGCACTCGGTTTCTTGGTCGCTCGCTCCATGGCCCTTTGTGCAACTCGTATTTGGTGAACAGACCGGAACTTAGCATACGGAGAAACCTCACGTCGAAAAACATTTCAATACTAACACAGAGCAAAAACTCAATTTGTCACACAACCCATTTCTCAAAACTATCTAAAATAAAAACAAATTAAACAAAAACAAGGAAGGAAGGATCCGTCAGGAAGCTATAAAAAATCCTTTTTATATCGCTTATTATATAACAAAAGTCTTAACAAATGTGGCTCTGCATTGTTTACAGTGGACATCCGTCTCTCAAACGGTTTCCGGGCAGACCGATCTTATAATAAAATGGTTTAACTTGTAGGTATAATGGCGGCGTCCATCCGTCTGTTAAAGATGTTTACGGTTTTTTTTTGGGTGAGGATGAGTTTTAGGACTTTTTATTTGAGTTTAAACGTCGTTTTTATTGTTTTGGAATATTAAAGGTGTTTGGTGGGTAACGCCGGATGGTTTAAATGTATCCTTAGTGTGACCTACAAAAGGTAGACAAAATATTGTAAAAAATATTTATATGTAAGTATTTGGATCTGAAAATCTAGTTAGACACTATCAAAACTAATGTAAAGTCAGAAATACTGATCTCAGTCGATAACATAACATAACATCGCGCCTGTAATACCCGAATGGTTGGGCAGAAGAGTACCCTAATAGTACACCCACCATTTCGCCAGTTATGTTTCAAGTCCCATGTAATAAGGGGGGCGCCTCCAACTCACAAATCCAGACTCCGTGGCTGCGACTGAGCAATATTCCTTTCGGTGAAACCCAATAACACTTTGCACAACCTGGATATTGAACCCAATAGAATAGAATAGAATGGCTCTTTATTCGAGTATCCAAGACTCAAAAGCTGTTAGTAAAACTTATGACCATGTTAGTAAGCACTGATTGAACAAACAACACAACAAATAATGGTGGATCACTGCTGCGACAACCCATGAGTTATTGCACAACAGCGACCCACATAAACGCAGTCTAGGCGACTGGCAATCATGCTTAAGATACTGTTGGTGCTGCCCCACACCCTGCGCACCAGGGAAGCGCACCTTTTACGCATTGTTGCGTAAAAACAATCCACATGCGCATCTGCGAACATCCCCGACGCACTACAGAAGCGAGGCAGCCCCACCAGCATCCTAAACGCGTTATTATACTGAACGCGGAGAGCACTGAACGATCTTTGCGTACACCTAGCCCACAGGCTGCACGTGTAAAATGAAGTACAGTACGCTCGAAAGAGCGTGATCTTTACTGGAAGTGAGCATCGTGCAAGCCTGCGAGCCAACATGTTCGCTCTAACCGACAATGCCCTCCGCTCACGTTCAACGTCATCGTCGTCTTTAAGGTCAGGGGTCAATATATGATCAAGGTATTTAAAATTTTGTGCTCTCTGCAAAGGTGTGCCATACAGTAGTACAGGAGGCACTTTGTCAAGGCTTTTACCCCCAGCCTTAAAGACCATGACCACAGACTTTTTACAATTATACGCCAACCCATGTACTTTGGCGTACGCCTCACACTGTGCAACCAATTTTCTTAGGCCACAGACTGACGCACTCAGCAGCACCATGTCGTCAGCATACCAACACCTCAATACCTCATGCAACTGAACATCTAGTTCATAACTAATGTAAAGTTTCAAAGTTGGTGCATAGACTAACCTCAGTGAATAACTGAGCAAAACTTCTTATGAATTCACTGGTTGTTACTTCTTCCGAATGTATCAAACCTTTACCCAATTATTTAGGGGTTAACTTCAACAAAATGCTGCTAAATATTAGAATTGGAATCACACGTAATCTCCATGTTTCAAAAGAAAATGGACAAAACTTGCGCCAAGTGTACAAAAATAAAAGTATTACAAATAATTATAATAAAAAAGTCAAGAAACGCCTGCGACAGATATCATCATCATCATATCAGCCCGAATCACCGCTGCTGGGTATAGGCCTCCCATTTCTTCTGTCACACTTCCTGGTTCTGTGCGACCCTTTTATAGGATAAAGGGTGTAAAACACATCTTAATGAAGCCGAAAAGCACTTGTTCTCGCGATCATTTTTTTGTTTAACACCATACCTGGGAACCTTCTAGTTACGGAGATATTGGGATCAAAGTTCCAACTTTTTGACAAGTTTTTTTTTTAATACATGTTTTTAATGTAAGATTTTTAATTTAAACACCTCCACGACCCCCGTACTATTCAATCCATCCGTCAGCACAATGTTTTGAGTGCGTTACATTGAGTTCTACAATAACACATGATTTTTCACCCAAAAAAAACAAAATGGTTTCCCAGCAATAATTTTTGCGTAAAGTTACTTAGTTGGATGTACAGAATGCTTGGTTGACGGCTTCGTGATGAGATGGCTTACACCCTGTATGTACCTGTACCCTGTAGTACTTAGTATACACTACAATATAAACTGGCCTGGAAAAAATAAGTATCACACTTTCAAAATTGCAATAACTTTTGAAGTTCACAAGATATACTTTCGAAACAAAAAGGACTCGAAAAATAGTTTAATTTTGTCTATAATTTCAAAGAGAGCTGATAAAAATTGCTTTATAACGTTTTCTTATTTTAAATCTCTAACTTCTATAGTTTAGGAAAAATGGAAATTTTAAAAGTGTAGTACTTATTTTTGCAGGTCAGTGTAGATAATGACAAAAACAACTTCTTTGAACCTTTACAACTTATCTCCAAAACTGCTTAGCAATATGCACCTTTTTATTTTTGTTATAGAAGAGTTTATTATTATATGACATAGATTTATAACTGTGCTTACATTCTGGGGAACACACTCATACAATTTTAGGCCATCTCCTTTTAGAGTAATTTCACACGTTATAGTAAAACAAAGATGTTACGAAAAAACGGTATTCTTACGTGACTTCTAAACTAAATAAAGTAACTTACCTTAATTACCACAAAGAGTTCAACCGTCGGACGTCCTTTGTTAAGAAGAAGAAGAAAACGTGATCTCAAACAAATAAAAAATCCGGCCAAGTGCGAGTTGGAGTCGCGCACCGAGGTTTCCGTATAGACTTGTTGGTATTTTGTTAATAAAATACATATTTACATTTTTTTATGTTATTTATTTTATATATCCTTGTAGTTTATCTTAGTATTCATTAAAATTATTTTCAGATTTTTTTACCACTGCTCGTCTCTGATCACCCAAAGGTTGATTGGTAGAAAATGCGTATGGCATTTAGTCCGCCTCTGTACTTTGTGCTTGAATAAATAAATGTGCAATAATCTGTTTTTTACCTTTACATGTGCTGTAAGAAATTGCTTTTCGGCATTTTCACGATTCTAGGTAAAACGGAACGTACTCCATAGGTTTTGATTCCCTTGTAAAACCGCAAAATATGTGTCATAAACGGTCATATCTTTTGCTCGCGTTGACTTACATTTTTTCACTGCTCCCAAGGGTAGCAGACCTAATAAAAACCACGTTCCTGAGAAACAGGATCTTGACAGACGGAGAGACAGACTGACGGAAAGCAAAATGATCCAATAAGGGTTCCGTTTTTGCCGACTGAGGTACGGAACCCTAAAAAATAACAAAAACATACCATACCTGTCGATTCATCCTGTAATTTCTGAGTCCAATCCTAAATAAATAGTAAAACTAACCAAAATCGATACGTGCCATAACAATAGCTACTACTACTACCAATTTACTATAATATTTGACAATAAATAATGCCACCATTGTCCAGCCGGATGTCCGGACCGGACGACGTCCACAAACAACTTTACCGGTTTTTTTTTGTCGGATATATTCGGTTTTTAGGACCTCACGTGTGAGTGAATGATTTGTAGTCTGTGGCTGCAGGCGGTTTGAAAGATTTTGAATAAACTTGTTTTATTTTGTGAGCGTTTGTTCCGGTTTGGGGTAGGTAGAGGTCGAAGTGGTGTTGGATTAGTCACGAAGGCCCGAAGCTCTGTTGCCTTATTGCTAAGCCTTGTTATTTTCATGCTTCCAGGTAAGATTCGATAGCAAAATGGTTACATAAGTAAATAACATAACATCACGCCTGTAATCCCCGAAGGGTTAGACAAAGGTGTACCTAATAGTACACCCACATTTCGCCAGTTATGTTTAAGTCCCATGTAATAGGGGGAAAGCTTATTGCCATCAATTGGGCACAACTCCCAACTTCGTGGCTGCTTTTGAGAACTTCCTGCTAGAAAAACCCAAAAACACTTTGCCCGACCAGAAGGGCTATTACGTATCTCAGTTGACAGCTCGAAATGATAGTAACTGGGCTCAGTGTCCATCAATTAACGGTCAAAATGTTAGTTTCGTATTATGTATGACCCTGTTAGTCACCGTAAAGTGATATCCACTCAGTGTGATACGTAATACCAATATTATGACATTCACGGTTGTCATCAAAGTTCGGTGTACAACCGAAGCTTGATAGTCACTGGATATCAGAAAGATACGTAATAGCCCTGCAGGAGCTCATGCTCGGAAGTCGCGCTTCCGACCACTACCTACACCAACGTGGCAGGCGAGTGGCGACTCAGGTAAATAGTTTAGCTGTACCATAGTGCTAGTGCTTAAGCTGCTTAATAACCAACCTACGTTTGCACTAACTTTAAAAAAAATAAGTCAAATATTCGCTACTTCACATTGCGACTACCTACTCCGTTTCTAAAAAGCGTACCAGATGACCACTTCCGGTTTTCAAAAAAAAACATAATAACCATGATCATTGCCGACACACGTCCATCAAAAAAAAAGAAGAATGTCATAACGGAAACGGCGGGAAAGTATAGAATGACAGATGGAAAAAAATATAATGAAAAAATCTTTTATTGTAGCGACAATAAGCCCTAAATAGGATCTTATTTTCGTCACAAATCTTGCGTAAAGCCGGCTTTGGGGACAACAGCTTATTTTCGGGGTGATAAATGAGAAATTGCACGCATCCGTTCGAGGTTGGCTGTCAAAGTTTGACAGGTTGTCGGTCGTGCAAAAAAAAAATGGGTGTCGTCAACATTTTCTGTCAATAATTATTTAATTTAGTGATGGTGTTTGGGAGATTAAAAAAACAAGTAAAAGAAAAAAGTATTAAATGAAATTCGGTACTCATGCGCTTGATTCATTTTAATAACGTAAAAATAAAAACATAATTCATAGTATTACAACGTAAAACATTTCTGCAAAGAGGGTTTTCTTCTACCAATATTATAAGCTTAATTATGGTAAACCGCAAAAACTATATTTCACCTTATTACCAAAAATTATTTGTACTCATAAAATAATTTCATTGTACAGCAGCACATCAACCTTCCCGAAACTGACAATTTTTTCCAAACAACCTTGAACCTAAAGCTATAATGCTTTCGCCATAAAGTTGAGAATCTTTACAAAGGGCACAGAATAATAGGTATTAGGATTGCCCAACATAATGCAAGACAAATAATGAATCTGACGTCGACTTGCCGAAAATTAGTCAGATGCTGATTATATGTCATGGTGTTACCGTACTTATTTCGTAAACATGTTCTTCTTTTTGTATGTATTTCATCTTGTTTTTTATCATGTATCATTTAATTGTACTTCTGTGTGTTGTGCTGTGTCTTTTGTGTGCACTAAATAAATGGTTTATCTATCTATCTATTACCCTCGTGTCAAGAAATTGAGTTTGTTATTAGATCGAACTGAAGAATGATATACTTCCCTTTACTTTTATAGGCTAGGCCTTTTACAACACCCACAGTTAGGGGGAAGACCTTCTTTACAGCCACGAAGGGGAAGCAACAGCTTCCTTCCTGTCCTACAATATTCAAATGAATGAATTAATTAAATGATGCACAAAGCGTAATCACTATCATTACAGTCCCCTGTTTCAAAACGCATGCATAATGAATATATCTCTACGTTAAAAATAATAGAATAACAACAAAAGGTTACACACCCCTGAACATCCTCTTTTTTTCGACCCAGGAGGCACAGGCGTGTGGCGTGCAGCCTGCACGTGGCATCCATTTATAAAACAACCTTTTTTTTATCTGTGCATTTCGAATCTTCCGCTTATCTAAGCATTTTACGTCTTAACGCTTTTATAATAAAGTCTTTTCGATAAATGCTTTTGTTTCTACATTAATGATATGTTTTTATATTGATGCAAGATTAACTTAAAGATTTAGAGAGTTCAAAATTATTTGTTGTTTCCTGTATTTTGTTCTGTCAAATATAAATAAAAAAAAAAACATTTCTTGGTTTAGACTGCCTCTTCAATCTAGTGGTCGCTAGTAATAAAACTGAGTGAAAGATGACGAACCCCTAGACTAGATATGGGCCTGGTTGTTGGCATTTGCATTAGGCAAGTCTCTATAACACGGGACTTAAACATAACTGGTGAAATGTGGCTGCAGCACTAAGCACCTGCCAAGATGATAAAAAATATACCTATAAAACCAGCTAGAAAACCAGCTGGTGTTTCTCCACAGCCCGACTTCCCCCACTGCTGGGTCTATGCCTCTCTTTGTTTGTGCCAAGCTCCACGCTCCTGTGCCAACCTCATCCAGGATATTCCCGCAATGGCAACAGTGGTGTTTACTGAGAGTTGAGACAAAAAAAAAACATTTAGTTTACAAAAAAGTGTACAAGTAGTTCAGAAGTAGATATAATTAGAGTCCTATAATTTAATTTTACAATACAGAGAAGCTCGTGGCTAAATAATATCAGCCGCCCGGGTCGATCTTTAGGTGAAGCCGTGCTTGCCTTGCTATTACAGAGTGTCCGCCGTGCCTCAGAAAGCACATTAAGCTGTTGTTTCCGGCTGTAATTTAGCCATGAGCTCCTAAAAGGACGGCCTAGAAGGACATACACTGACCGCATTGGTGAGGTTCTTCAGAAAGCTCAGTTGCGTGCGTAGTTCTCGCTACTTACAACTGGCGTGCGAGTATGTTAGGATCATAGCAGGTGGCGACCTGTGGTTTCTGCCTACCCCGAAGGGAACAAGGCGTGAGTTTATGCCTAGTTATTTCCTGTCTAAGTTATTGTCAAATGAGGTTTACCATACAATGCCTACAAGTCAGGATATCGTCATCTGCCTAGCCTTTTCCTAACTATGTTGGGGTCGGCTTCCAGTCTAACTGGATGCAGCTGAATACCAGTATTTTACATGGAGCGACTGCCTTTTTGACCTCCACAACCCAGTTAGTACTGGGTATTACGATAACCCTTGGTAAAACTGGTTGTCACACTTTCAGGCCACTGACCGACACACACGCACTTTTGGCCTATAAGGTACACGTCAGGAAATACAGGCTTAAATTTATCGGATCTATAGAAAGGTTCATAAAACGATTATTTAATTTACTATCAGAGCAATAAAACCAATAATCCAAGTACCTACGACAATCAAAATAACAAGAGTGATGAAATGCGATAACAAACTACATAAACCTTATCATTTCCGACAAAGATTGTAAAATGCAACGACAGGAAAACGCTTTCCGTCTTAAGATTCCAATCAAATAAAAAAGCGGAAACAACGCATTATTTTGACAATACCGTAGGTAGGAATAACTAGACATAATCTGACGCCTGGCTCCCTTCGGGGTGAGCAGAAACCACAGAACGCCACCTGCTACGGCTGCTACGAACGTTACGAACTCCTTTTGCGGTCCACGTTCATTCATCTGCGACCTCCACAACCCAGTTAGTACCTACTGGATAATACGATACCTCTTGGTAAGACTGGTTGTCAGACTCGTTCGGGCCACTGACAACCTGTAACGACTGTCACTGTCTACAAACGACAGCCGGGATTAGTCCCGGCTGTCGTTTGTAGATCTAGGTGGATGCTCCAGGGAGCCCGCGAAATTCAAATTTTCTTACGTTTTTTTTGCAATTTGCAGGCCAGTACTAGGTTGTATGTTGTTACTTTTTCAAGGTCAAAGTCATTCCTGCACCTTTATGCGCTTGGAGGGTTGTATTGATGATTATAATTAATCAACTTATAACCCAGCACTGGCCTGCAAATTGCAAAAAAAAAGGTAAGAAAATTTTAATTTCGCGGGCTGCTTTCCGAGGCACGGAGGAAACTCGGTATGTAATGTGTGGTCACCCAATCACATACCAATCTAGGCAAACTAGCAAAACCATTCGATCATATTTAAAATTCCTTCCAATCTCAAGATCTTAATAACAATTAACCGAGAAATTAAACAACAAGTAAATTAACAGTCACTCAATTGACGGGAAGTGTATGCAAAACATGGTATAATATCCTCCGCCGGTAGCCGCCATGCACTTCCGGTTCCTCTGAACAATAAAAAGGATATCCCATTATAGGCGTGTTTGCCCTATTTCCCGTATGTGGGATGAAGAAAGTTCTTGTGGCTTATGTGACGTCATTTCCCGTTTCGTGTTGCCGAAAAAAGTTTGACATTTGCAATGCGTGTGACCCCATGTTATTATTATACTCTTTGCGTGTGACTCTGCCTGTAAGCTCGAGGCAAATCTACTCGTACTCATTTTTAAAACAAAATCCCGTGCACACCAGTACATCAATCTGTATAACGCCCTTACTACTATTGGTCCGCACAAAGAGTGTACCAATAGGATACTAACAAAAAAAAATATGTGACCTTTTTTATTTTACGTTATACCTACTTTGTTTTACAATAATTCTCAGGCTCTGTTAATAATCAGAGATATTTGACCATTCTTTTTACTAATAAGAATAAAACAAAAAAAAGGACCAAGGAAGTGAAAGTATTCAACTGTTTTATTTTAACTTTAAAAGTAATGCATTTTCATACTTTCCGTCAAAACGTATGTGAAACATGTCTACCTACCGACTAACCACCGAACTGAGACATCAAATCTTGTTTCTGCGGGAGGAAGGACGCCGAAAAACCGAGCGCGCCGAAAGAAATATTTTCTCATCCGTATAACGTTACCTATTCGTCCGATTCAACGCGGATAAGTGTGCGAGGTTTATAGGATTTCATACAAGTAATTCTAAAATTCGATTCTTTCGGCTCTTTCGCTTGCTTCTGCTCTAATAAGTGTTCTAGTCAAATTGCCGAAGAGCTGCAAACGACCGTAAGTATTTTTGGTTTTATTTATTGTCTATCGCTTTTTCAAACTGACTCTGTTTTTAATTTAAACTTCTGATTTTAATACATTTGTTTAGATATTTATAACTACAGTGTTTAACTCCAGTTCTGCAAACAATCTACTTATCCCATGATCTGTCCACGAAGTAGACACAATAGTTAAACAATGGCGTCTCGACCAAATCGGTCATTCGACTGATCATGATTTATCTAGCTTGCTCAATTCTTTCAACTATTTGTGCAAAAATCAGATGATTTGTGTTCTTTTTAAATACCTAAACTAAAAAGTGTAAACATTATTTTTATGTTTAGTTATTGGGTTTTTATATTATTTATTCTAAAAGAACATACATTGTTCATTTATCGAATAAATACATAACTAAGGTGAAGTGCAGTTTTGTTTTCTTAATGTAGGTAGTTATGCATGCTGTATCCGACCCCCAATATTTAGAATAATAACGATCATGTTAGGGTTCTTACAGAGTTTGAGTTGTTTGAGTTTGAGAGTTGGTACGCTCCCCGAGCGGCCTCTGCTGATACAGCATTCACGGTACTGATGGACGGGATGTAATGTCTAACGCCCGGCGATAGAGGAGATAAGGACTAGCAATGAAATACTGTATTAGATTTAACAAGTTATTTTTAGTCTGTATTAAAACGTCTTCGTGACCAGACTCATTTGTTTTCTTCAAAAAACCATCGGCAGTGCCCCCGGTGGTTAACTAGGTAGGTCGACATTTATTATTGTGTGAAAGACTAGTTTTTGTGTTGTTAGTGACGTACTGCTTGAGTTTAGCTATAAATAAGTTGAAAGAAGATGTGCCCTGATCTGCCGGTAGATTGTTTTATAGTGAACACCTTCGTAATTTATATTTTTCCTGCCATATTGCGTTCGCGGGGGGCGCGTCTTGATTTGTTCTTTGGCTGTATTTAGATGTTTCGAAGGATGTGTGTGTATGGTTTTGTTAAGAATTTTTCTAATGATGTGTAAAGTTGATAAATGCAAGTTGATGAAACTACTGAGCAATTAGTTTGGTATTTTTGTATAGTTCGGGTGTGGGTGTGTCAAATTGTGTCTTAGTCGTAGTTGAATAGAAGTTTTATTATTTTATTTTGTGCTACTTGTAGGTCTTTAATTCTAGATAGTGTGGCGTATACCCAGATTTCGATTAGATAATTTATGTGTAAGCGATTAACGATTTGTAAATGTTGTAGCGGGTTTTGATGGGATGTCGTTTAGGTACCTACCCGCGCATTGATCCCATTAGCGATATTATTTTAGATGAACCAATTTAAAACCAATTACCAATTTAGCCAATTACTACTTACCACTTACTTACTTATTATTATTATTACTTGTTATTTTTGTCAATTTAGTTTGTTGTCTTACCTGTGTCCAAGGTATTTTTCACATTTACCTACTTTTAATGATTTTGTATAGTTTTGTTTTAAAAGTGTAAAGTTAAGTGGTCATAGATTTTTATTTCAAAGTCAAAGTCAAAATTATTTATTTGCAATAAATGTGGTACAAAAGATAGTAAAAATAATATATCTTAGAGCAAAACATAAAAAGTGTAAACTTTTTATGTAATGCTAAGTAAAGTTAATTTGCTTTTTACAGAGAAATTCTGTTCGCCCATGGCGGTACGAAACGAAGGCCATGTGAGAAACCAGCGTCCAACCAGCACAACGCGAAAAATAACACCCCAACGTGTTGAAAGAATGGTGGAAAATTCTCGTGAACCATTCAGAATCATATCAAATCAGAATTTTATATAAGGTACTTATGTTTGTGTTTTTTCGTCGACCATTTTAAGGTGGATGCTCCAACCAGCCCGCGAAATTCAAATTTTCTTACGTTTTTTTGCAAATTGCAGGCCAGTGCTAGGTTAACCCGCCAGGCGCATAAAGGTGCAGGAATGACTTTGTACTTGAAAAAGTAATTCCTGCACCTTTAGGAGCTTGAAGGGTTGTATTGGTGATTATAATTCTATAACTACATACGTCTTACAGTCGCGAGCAATATTTTAATCAACATACAACCTAGCATTGGCCTGCAAATTGCAAAAAAGTAAGAAAATTTGAATTTCGCGGACTACCCTGGAGCATCCACCATAATGGAGTTGTACAGTGTCCACCCCTAAGACGACTCACTGACCAGTGAGTAAGAATAATTTTATTTAACTTTAAAAACTACCTAATTATAGGAACGTCAAATTGAAAAAAATAAAATAATATAATGACATTAAAATTAATATAATATGATAAACATAATGAGATGCACCGTGCAATCATTTGATGTAGCCATAGAATGATTGACTAACATATCGATGAATCGTTTAAATTCAGATGCAAGTTACTTGTTTATGAATAAATGACTATGACTATGATGCACTGATGAGCCGCTAAACGGAGGTTGCAATCAAGTAGTTTCACTAAATGTTTTCACATTGATTACAGGCTATTTTCATGCGTTCAAGAGCCGAACAGCCCCACGCCACCCCAAGGATGGCTGGGTCCTCGCCACCTCCGCCAGCGCTCCTGCCGCGGCCGCCGCCGTTCTAGCGGAGGCGGTTACGTCAGCGGGCGACCACGCCACCGCCGCCGCCGACATCGCCTGCGTCGCTGGCACCGACATGTTCGCCCACGCAGCCACGCAGGGCTCCGCCATCGCCGGCAGCAGAAGAAGCAGCACCACCCACCAGAGAAGGGTGCGAAGCTGGTCATTTAATAATTTACTTACATGCTTCCATAATATTTTTTTCTACCCCTATTTATTTTTTTATATTTCTAATCCAGGTGAAACTATACTGAATATAAATGTCTGTTTACAAACAAAATAATCTTTTTTTTTTATTATAATTCAAAAAACAAACAGCTACAATATAAAACATAGAAATAAGAAATATAATATGCAAAACTTACAGACAATATTGCAGCCCACAACTACATAAAAGTGAAAATAATCGCTAGGGTTACAAATACAAACTGGGGACTTTGGGGACTGCCGATAGAAGTGAAAACAAAAAGTACACAGGCCCCTCCCCAGTCGTACCTATGGTTATGCCCCGCGCATACCTATGTGGTGCTACGCCGTAGCGGATCGCCTACGAGTGCTACGAAGCGTGACCGCACGTTACGTCAAGTGACGATGAGTTCAATGTTTTTCCTTCACCCAAAAAGTGCACAACGGGCCTAAAGAAGTTTTCACTTCAAAAATGTTGTAAAAAATAAACCTGTATAAATATTTAAGAAAGCTCCCTAAGTATGAGACGTTTAGACTTAAAGTGAGAACATGCAAAAATGTCAATGTGCTCGAAAGTTCTATTGCAGGAATCGACCATTCTGCGAACAGGCGAACGCAGGCCAGAGTTGGACTTGCAAGTGCCCACTGAAAATAATCTGCCACCGCGCGCACCTTTCGCTTGTGGTTCGTCCTACACTGAACGTAACATAACATTAAACAGTTCAATACAGTCAAATTTACTTCGAGCAATATTTTATAAATTCATGGCTTCTAAGTACCTACGTCTATTTTCGAGTGTTGCAAGCTTATACTTAGCGAATTAATCTTGGTACGGCAAATAATATCTAACGCAAGAACTTTGTGGTAACTATATTTTCGAGCCGTTTGGGTTTGAAACTCTGGGCCCGTGGGCCGTGGTGGGTCAGAGTGCCCATAGCCTGTTCAAAGAACTCTCAAAACGCCTAGTTGACGCTTCCCGTGACCCAAGGGCTGGCTTTTACCTTGGTCAGAGCCTAAGTGTTGCCATACAACGTGGCAACGCCGCCAGTCTCTTGGGCACATTACCAGCTGACAGCGTTGAGGAGTTTTTCGATGCCGTGTAGTTTGTTGTTAGTTTATTTAAGTTTTTTATTAAATATACCATTTCTTTAATATAATTTACGCAAGAACTTGTATTGAACACAATCATTTCAATGTACTTTTTGTAGTAAGAACTCCAGACAGACACGGCAGTACACCAGTTGAGAGCGTACAAGAGACTTATACAAGCAAAGATAGGAAGGTTTTTTAAAATTGACTATTGAACGCATTACAAATGCAAATTATTGTTTGTAACAGGAGCTTGTTCACAAACAATCACCACGAAATGAATGAAAATCGCAAATATTTGTATACAACCCCGATGATCTAGTGAATTCTGGGTTCTATTCCAAAGCGAGGCAAAGTTATTAATCACAAATAATACTAACGTAATTATTATAAAAAAATTGCGAATCTATTTAGTCCGTCAGTTAGAGTATTGGAAATTAATGGACACGTATTTTTTGTTTTTGTAAATCAATGAATATTGACAAAGATAAAACGCATCAAAACTCGGGAGTAGGGGCTCGTGACGTCAGAACTAGCAAAAAATTATACCATGGCGTGACGTATTGAGAATTTTAAAAACGTCGTATCTTCGTCAATGTTGGTTTACGTAATAAAAGAAAAAACACGAGTCAAATATTTTTTGATAACCTATGTGACGGACTATTTCGATTTTTTTTTGTCGTCTCGCCTATTACTCCGAAAGTCATCAGAGTTGCGTGTCTTGGGTTCGAACTCGAGACCTGTGAGTTGACAGTCTGACGGTCACACCACTAGATACTCCTCTGCCTAATCTTAGATAGCAAGCATGATGTTATGCAGAAATAAAACCATCACAAAAACATTATGGAATCGGAATTTATTAAAGTAATATTTACATTTGGATTTTAACTTATCACTACTTTTTATTACTTATGGCAATATGACACTTACAACTAATACATATTAGGTCTATAATCGCTTGGTAGATGATTTTAGAAGATGGAATTTTGCAGACAATGGTCTATGATGGCCCAGTGTGTACTACATGGTTGTTTACAAAATGGAACATACTGGCCCATGTAAGCATTTTGTCTGAAAAAAAAAACACTAAAATTTTCATCAAAGTGCCCTTCCTCTTTTAAAATATATCTATCATTTGATTTAATAGAAAATTCATTGATTTTTGAAAATATATCTGGCATTTGTAATATGAAAACTTTTTATTCGAAACTTATATTTCATGAAAAATTTACATCGGGAAAACTATCTGTGGGCCATACAAATATTTCTTCCTATCGAACCTGTGACCCTTAGCGCAAAAGCCAATCTCTTAACGACTGCGCTACTAAGTAAAAAGTTTTCATATAACAAAATTAAACACATTTCCAATTAAATTTAAACTTAAAACTAGGTACTATTTACAAACTTATCCAAATAAAAGAAATTGTTGCATTGTATTGAAAAATGTGCATTTAATTTCGATGCATAAGCCTTTTCCCAACTACGTTAGGGTTGGCTTCCAGTCTAACCAGATGCAGCTGAATACCAGTATGTTACATGGAGCGACTGCCTATCTGACCTCGACAACCTAGTAACTTAGGCTTTTAAAACACTTTCTTAATGCAAAGCAACAATTGAATTACTTTCTCAAAATGGAATTTTAATTCTAAGGAGAAAAAGGATTTTTGTTATAATTATATTAATTAATTTTATGGAATAATAAATAAACTTTACGTAATATACAAATATGTGCAAAATTTTCTCAGTTTTTGGATATAATACAGGTTTATTTAAATTTAACGATTTTTTACTAAAAATATCGGAACTTACCGAAAAAAACCGTAACTATGTAATTTTAAATAAACCGCAACTTATACTAGTATGTACATTATGTATTATGCGTAATTCCAGTGGTCATAATATTTTTTACTAGTTTTAATTCATCAATTTCAGTAAATGCCAATATGTTGTAACACTGAATAGCCTCCGGTTTTAAAACTTATTAAATCTGGTGACAAATCTATTAACCAATCGTAATAATTATATGATTTTAATAAGACTTTATTAGGTTTTTAACCAGAGGATAGTAATTACCCGTATTACAAACACTAAGTGACCTAAATTAATGCCTTAAATCCGCAATGTCGCACGGACAGAAATCAAGATATTCAAACCGAGGCCATGTTATACTTGATTTGTCGCTGTGTACGTACGCATTTATTTGAAGGCTTCATGTTTCCCTAGAGTTAGTAAAAAACGAGCTTTTTGATTTATTTCATCAATCAAATAGCTTTCTACAACATTGTAGAATGCTCTAAAAAAATATTGAATTGACATTCAATATGGCGCCGAACTGTCACTTTGACATAAGAATGGCCGCCATGACAGTTTGTCCAATGTGTGAGCCTTTATTTAGTTTTTTAATAGAGAAAAGTTTAGACGGAATGTCCCGAGAAATAGGAAGAATTATTATTTAAATATCGAAGTTTTTTTTTTGGTACAGTCAGCGATTTGCATTGGAGAATGTTTTTTTTTTACAATAGATACTATTTTTAATAGAAAAGTCAAATTATTGTTAGTTTCATATTGATATCTATAGATTATTATATGTTTGTACGATATTTACATTGATTTTTCACAACAAATGATAATTAAAGACAAATTAACTTTTTACCCATTTATTTTACGTTTTTAAGGTCATTTTCCGTACCTTTTGTGTTAATAATTTGTGGTCTGAACCTCCGGCTTTTGTTTATCCTGTATAGCTTTTCATGTATGAAGATATTGACCATATATAAAAACACGCAGATTGTCGCTAACTGTACTCACATTGTTTCATATCTAATATTGCACTAGTATCACTTATTTAATCGCTTTGCTTCGCTCGTATCCAATAACCTTTAACCTTTTAAACACCATTGTCACACATACGTGACAAGCAAGCGCGTGCCCTGTACGCCAAACGACACAAATATGTGACAAAATGGTAGGTGAAATTGTGGCTTGGCGTGGAGGACACGCACGCGCGTTTATGCTCTGGCGGTCAAAAGGTCAACAATACTTTGAATTCAAAATAAATTTAATAAAGAATTTAACAATCTTCAGTCCTAGAGTGAGCGAAGCCTAATTTACAACAACTTTTGACATACCAACATGCTTATAACATCAGAAATCCACACTTCAGGAATGAAAAGACAGACATTAAATGCATTTACAAAACGGCAAAAACCCGTTACACAACAAAAACAACATTATGTAATTTGACAGCTGTCAAAATTGTACTTTGAAAACGTCACTTTGACAGATAACTTCTGTCATTAATTGGACAGGTGGCTTAGATTAGGAAAAATTCCTTAGTTGAGATTTGTGGTAATACCTATATAAAGGTATTTTAAGGAATTATAATTAGACAGTCAAACTGGTTATTAATTGCTCGCACAGTTTCCCATACTCCCTCTGATCGCCCGATATTCTTCTCATTTTCAATCCTTTTTTTTCCATCGCTTTATTTTCACACAAAACCAGCTCAATTTGGATGCCTCCAGAATATTCTAGATTGAGGTATCCTGTCAAAGTTCCATCGCCATCTTTTTGGTCAGTTTCCACAAATATACTCTGTGGTGGAACTCTAGTATTTATGGCTTCTTTCAACAACTCCACGATTCTTTGAGAATCTAGTTTTGAACAAACCGTTGACAGAGTAACTTCGTAATATTCTTGGACGCATGAAACTTTCTGAGGACTTAGAAGTATGGGAATTTTTTGACTCTCTTCGGGCCTGCAAATTTCTGTTAATCTTAGGTCCATCGTAGACCGCTGCAGTTTCTCTATTTCTTCGCTAGGTGGCGGGACTTCTTCGTCGCATTTTTCTAGACAATGTCTACTGCTATCCCTAGACATGTACACATCTTCGTAATATTCTTTTACTTCGCCAAGGGTCCCTTGGGCGGAGAACGAAGATCTTGGAGTTTCGCCTTTTTCTGAAAAGCTTCCTCTACCGAAGTCACTTTTTTCAGAGAATGAAGATCTTCCAAAGTCTCCTCTCTCAGAGAAACTCCCTCTGTCGGAAAAAGAGAACGATTCTCTATGCTCGGAGAAACTGCCTCGATTCTCGCTGAACCCAGAACTTATGGACACAATATTGGAGTAGATTGACTGTATGTTTTGTTCACAATTTGGGGATACATTAGCGGAATCATTGCTTAAAGAATCATCGCTGAAACCTAAGGATTTGTCGCTTCCTCTTCTTGGGTACTTTATTTCCTCAGTCAGAAATTTCGCCGTTTCGTCAACGCTTTCCTTCGGCGACTGCATTTCGGCGTCCTTATCCGGGATAACTTCGTCTTTCGGCTCCGCTGGTTCAACCTCCTGACTGACTTTTCGTCCGATACCTTTGGTAATAGACGGCCTGTCATCAAGGTCTGACGGTTCGGAAATCACGAACTGCGGCAGCGAATATTTCGTATTTTCTAAGCTGTCCATGCTATCTTCGGAAGAAGACGCCACTAGTGTGATTTCAGAGCCAAGACAGTCTGTTAAACTTATTTGGGGATGCGTCGGCGCAAAAGAAGGTATAAACCTCATATTTTCTTGAAAAGCTTTATCCAAATGCGTCCCATTCCCGATTTCCTCCTGTATCATGTCTAAAGGGGACCCAGGGTTGGAAATAGGCGAGTTATTTAAAGATCTATGTGTGACCATATGTATTTGAGAATGTACTAAAGGGTGAAGCTGTGCGTATTGCCCTGTATCCATGTCTATATTACTTCTTAGATCTAGGGGAGTCGCAGATGCTTGGGGGGTCCCTCGTGTGATCGATCCGGTATGCAGGTAGCTTAGACCTTCAGTTATTTGGTGTAGAGGTGATCCGGGGCTCACCGGAGAATTATGCCCGGATAAAAGGGTGAAATTGTTGTATGAGTGTATGGATTTGATGATTTCTTGCGATATGTTGACGTGTGGGGAATATAAGGCGTGTAAGTTGATGCCGATTTTGAGCGCTATGTCCTGTGGAAGAAAAGAACAAAGAGTTAGTCTTGTGATGGGATTTTGAGGCTTATAGCTATGGGATAGGGCTTGGATTTAGTTGTATGGAAATATACACAGGCAAGCAAAGAATCAGACACTCAAATTGTGAAATTCTCACAGATTTGTTCATTATTAAACTTATTTATAAAACGTTTGGTTCTTAAATTATGGAAAATACGCTATAAATAAATACGCTATCCTCACAAAAAATATCTATAAAACTATAAGTACTAGCTTATGTCCGCGGCCTCAACCCGCGTGGATTTCTATAATTGTCCCACGGGATCACACTACCGGAATAAAAAAGCTGGTTGTAAACTATCTGCGTGCTAAATTTCATTCAAATCCGTTCAGTAGTTTTTGCGTGAAATAGTAAAAAACATCCTCACAATCTTTCGCATGTAATAATAATAGTAGGATAAAAAAAATAACTTAATAATTATTTATTAAGCTGGAACCGACAGCCCATTCAATAACTATTTCATGAAAAAGTCATTCAATGGGGTTAAATGAACTTAGAGGGTTGTTTTGATGATTTTAATTATAATAATTCTGTGATTACATACTGTTACGGTTATTCGCGCGACTCATTTGTTATCAACATACAAACTAGTACTGACCTACAAATTGCCAAAAACTTAAAAAAAATGAACCCTGTCGGTTCCCCCTTAGGTTTTTTTTTAATGGTGAAATTTCGGTGCAACGAAAAATGAGGTAGTATAAGTTAACAAAAGCATATGAAGTAGTGTTACCTGAGTGAGTACAAGCGTGGAGTGCAGCTGCAGCGCGGCGGGGTCCGCGCCGAGGGAGCGCGCGGCCAGCAGCACGGCGCGCGCCGCCTCGCCCGACAGCGCGCCCAGGTCCAGCGGCGCCGCGCCCGCCTGGTGCGTGGGCGAGCCTACGGAGGTCATACTTACTTAAGTACATCAGCATACACGGTTTCATACAAAAATGCAATACCTAAACAGGCTCTAACAAGACCCTTAAGGACGCGTTTGCAAAATTGATAGGTACAAAATCGAACTACTACATTGACACGGGTCATACACACAAGTGTACGCACGACTAACTGCGAGAATAGTAGTCAAGTGAACTCATTTTGATGCTTTGAAAGATTTTTACGTATTTCTTAAAAATAAAATTATGGTAGGTCCCTACAAAAAAATATTTTTGCTGTTTTTACGAATTACCTCCGGACTTGATGGAGTGACCTGAAGGTATACTTCAGTGACTGCTACTGTAACTTCTCGACGTGTTGTACTAGGTGAGCCAAGTTTGGGCTCGTTTTGTTAGTTATGATGAGACCTTACCTCCGGACTTGATGGAGTGACCTGAAGGTGTACTTCGATGATTGCTACTGGAACTCCTTCACATGTTGTACTAGGTGAGCCGAGTCTGGGCTCGTTTTGTTAGTTATGATGAGACCTTACCTCCGGACTTGATGGAGTGACCTGAAGGTGTACTTCGATGATTGCTACTGGAACTCCTTCACATGTTGTACTAGGTGAGCCGAGTCTGGGCTCGTTTTGTTAGTTATGATGAGACCTTACCTCCGGACTTGATGGAGTGACCTGAAGGTGTACTTCGATGATTGCTACTGGAACTCCTTCACATGTTGTACTAGGTGAGCCGAGTCTGGGCTCGTTTTGTTAGTTATGATGAGACCTTACCTCCGGACTTGATGGAGTGACCTGAAGGTGTACTTCGATGATTGCTACTGGAACTCCTTCACATGTTGTACTAGGTGAGCCGAGTCTGGGCTCGTTTTGTTAGTTATGATGAGACCTTACCTCCGGACTTGATGGAGTGACCTGAAGGTGTACTTCGATGATTGCTACTGGAACTCCTTCACATGTTGTACTAGGTGAGCCGAGTCTGGGCTCGTTTTGTTAGTTATGATGAGACCTTACCTCCGGACCTGATGGAGTAAACTGAAGGTGTACTTCGATGATTGCTACTGGAACTCCTTGACGGAGTTGGCGAGCCCAAACTCGGCTCACCTAGTACAACATGTGAAGGAGTTCCAGTAGCAATCACCGAAGTACACCTTCAGGTCACTCCATCAAGTCCGGAGGTAAGGTCTCATCATAACTGCCCAAACTCGGCTCACCCAGTACAACACGTCAAGGAGTTCCAGTAGCAATCATCGAAGTACACCTTCAGGTCACTCCATCAAGTCCGGAGGTAAGGTCACATCATTACTAACAAAACGAGCCCAAACTCGGCTCACCTAGTACAACATGTGAAGGAGTTCCAGTAGCAATCACCGAAGTACACCTTCAGATCACTCCATCAGTCCGGAGGTAAGGTCACATCATTACTAACAAAACGAGCCCAAACTCGGCTCACCCAGTACAACACGTCAAGGAGTTCCAGTAGCAATCATCGAAGTACACCTTCAGGTCACTCCATCAAGTCCGGAGGTAAGGTCTCATCATAACTAACAAAACGAGCCCAAACTCGGCTCACCTAGTTCAACATGTGAAGGAGTTCCAGTAGCAATCACCGAAGTACACCTTCAGGTCACTCCATCAAGTCCGGAGGTAAGGTCACATCATTACTAACAAAACGAGCCCAAACTCGGCTCACCTAGTACAACATGTGAAGGAGTTCCAGTAGCAATCACCGAAGTACACCTTCAGGTCACTCCATCAAGTCCGGAGGTAAGGTCACATCATTACTAACAAAACGAGCCCAAACTCGGCTCTCCCAGTACAACACGTCAAGGAGTTCCAGTAGCAATCACCGAAGTACACCTTCAGGTCACTCCATCAAGTCCGGAGGTAAAGTCTCATCATAAGTAACAAAACGAGCCCAAACTCGGCTCACCCAGTACAACATGTGAAGGAGTTCCAGTAGCAATCACCGAAGTACACCTTCAGGTCACTCCATCAAGTCCGAAGGTAAGGTCACATCATTACTAACAAAACGAGCCCAAACTCGGCTCACCTAGTACAACATGTGAAGGAGTTCCAGTAGCAATCACCGAAGTACACCTTCAGGTCACTCCATCAAGTCCGGAGGTAAGGTCACATCATTACTAACAAAACGAGCCCAAACTCGGCTCACCTAGTACAACATGTGAAGGAGTTCCAGTAGCAATCACCGAAGTACACCTTCAGGTCACTCCATCAAGTCCGGAGGTAAAGTCTCATCATAACTAACAAAACGAGCCCAGACTCGGCTCACCTAGTACAACATGTGAAGGAGTTCCAGTAGCAATCACCGAAGTACACCTTCAGGTCACTCCATCAAGTCCGGAGGTAAGGTCACATCATTACTAACAAAACGAGCCCAAACTCGGCTCACCTAGTACAACATGTGAAGGAGTTCCAGTAGCAATCACCGAAGTACACCTTCAGGTCACTCCATCAAGTCCGGAGGTAAAGTCTCATCATAACTAACAAAACGAGCCCAAACTCGGCTCACCCAGTACAACACGTCAAGGAGTTCCAGTAGCAATCATCGAAGTACACCTTCAGGTCACTCCATCAAGTCCGGAGGTAAGGTCACATCATTTCTAACAAAACGAGCCCAAACTCGGCTCACCTAGTACAACATGTGAAGGAGTTCCAGTAGCAATCACCGAAGTACACCTTCAGGTCACTCCATCAAGTCCGGAGGTAAGGTCACATCATTACTAACAAAACGAGCCCAAACTCGGCTCACCTAGTACAACATGTGAAAGAGTTCCAGTAGCAATCACCGAAGTACACCTTCAGGTCACTCCATCAAGTCCGGAGGTAAAGTCTCATCATAACTAACAAAACGAGCCCAGACTCGGCTCACCTAGTACTACATGTGAAGGAGTTCCAGTAGCAATCACCGAAGTACACCTTCAGGTCACTCCATCAAGTCCGGAGGTAAGGTTACATCATTACTAACAAAACGAGCCCAAACTCGGCTCACCTAGTACAACATGTGAAGGAGTTCCAGTAGCAATCACCGAAGTACACCTTCAGGTCACTCCATCAAGTCCGGAGGTAGTCTCATCATAACTAACAAAACGAGCCCAAACTCGGCTCACCTAGTGCAACATGTGAAGGAGTTCCAGTAGCAATCACCGAAGTACACCTTCAGGTCACTCCATCAAGTCCGGAGGTAAAGTCTCATCATAACTAACAAAACGAGCCCAGATTCGGCGCACCTAGTACAACATGTGAAGGAGTTCCAGTAGCAATCACCGAAGTACACCTTCAGGTCACTCCATCAAGTCCGGAGGTAAGGTCACATCATTACTAACAAAACGAGCCCAGACTCGGCTCACCTAGTACAACATGTGAAGGAGTTCCAGTAGCAATCACCGAAGTACACCTTCAGGTCACTCCATCAAGTCCGGAGGTAAGGTCACATCATTACTAACAAAACGAGCCCAAACTCGGCTCACCTAGTACAACATGTGAAGGAGTTCCAGTAGCAATCACCGAAGTACACCTTCAGGTCACTCCATCAAGTCCGGAGGTAAAGTCTCATCATAACTAACAAAACGAGCCCAGACTCGGCTCACCTAGTACAACATGTGAAGGAGTTCCAGTAGCAATCACCGAAGTACACCTTCAGGTCACTCCATCAAGTCCGGAGGTAAGGTCACATCATTACTAACAAAACGAGCCCAAACTCGGCTCACCTAGTACAACATGTGAAGGAGTTCCAGTAGCAATCACCGAAGTACACCTTCAGGTCACTCCATCAAGTCCGGAGGTAAAGTCTCATCATAACTAACAAAACGAGCCCAAACTCGGCTCACCCAGTACAACACGTCAAGGAGTTCCAGTAGCAATCATCGAAGTACAACTTCAGGTCACTCCATCAAGTCCGGAGGTAAGGTCTCATCATAACTAACAAAACAAGCCCAAACTCGGCTCACCTAGTACAACATGTGAAGGAGTTCCAGTGGCAATCACCGAAGTACACCTTCAGGTCACTCCATCAAGTCCGGAGGTAAGGTCTCATCATAACTAACAAAACGAGCCCAAACTCGGCTTACCTAGTACAACATGTGAAGGAGTTCCAGTAGCAATCACCGAAGTACACCTTCAGGTCACTCCATCAAGTCCGGAAGTAAAGTCTCATCATAACTAACAAAACGAGCCCAAACTCGGCTCTCCCAGTACAACACGTCAAGGAGTTCCAGTAGCAATCATCGAAGTACATCTTCAGTTCACTACATCAGGTCCGGAGGTAAGGTTTCATCATAACTAACAAAACGAGCCCAAACTCAGCTCACCTAGTACAACACGTCAAGGAGTTCCAGTAGCAGTCACCAATCACTTCATCAAGTCCGGAGGTAAGGTCTCATCATAACTAATAAATAATAAAAATCTTGCCTTGTCAAGTATCAAATTTGGTTTATCGAATATTTTGTGTTTGTACAGCGATCTTTTTCAACTCGAGCCGCTCCAAACAGGCGTTACGTGTCCACTCTCGACGGCGGCCGTGCGCGGACTAAAGTTTCATTCAAAGTGTTTGTGCAATAAATCAAGACGGGTATCCAAAATAAAATAACCCCTAATGCAATCGATTAAGATTCATCCAGAATAGCAAAAAATGTGAAAAAATAAGATTTGGTTTTCATTTTTCTGCAACTATTTATATCATTTCGATAAAAAAAAAAAAATCCTTGCATTAAGAATTGATTATGTTTGCCAACATGCAGTATTTTTAGAAATAGTAAAATATGTTAATAATAGCACAAAAAATGTACCTAAACTCAACCCTGTATCGTTAATTTTAGGGAAAATGGCAACGACAGATCGATTTTACATTATAAAAAACTAAAATTTTCAATGATCAAGTTCCTATTATTTGAAGATGAAGAACCAATCTATACGAGGTAGTTATTAGTTATATTGGATTTTGTTTGATTATGCCATAAAATTGTACCGAAAAACAGCATAATTTTACCTGATATGCAAACGCGCCCTTAAGGTGGATGCTCCAGGGTAATCCGCAAAATTCAATTTTTCTTACGTTTTTTGCAATTTGCAGGTCAGTGTCAGGTTGTATGTTGATTAAAATAAGAAAGACTTTGACCTTGAAAAGTAATTCCTGCACATTTATGAGCTTGGAGGGTTGTATTGATGATTTTGATGATTATAATTCTATAACTACATACGTCTTTTAGCCGCGAATTATATTTTAATCAACATACAACCTGACACTGACCTGCGAATTGCAAAAAACGTAAGAAAATTTGAATTTCGCGGACTACCGTGGAGCATCCACCTTAACGAAGCCGAAAGACATATTTTGTTCTGTCCGTCATTGCGATCTATTTTTTTTCTAGACCATATTAGTTACCTTCTAGTTAGATATTGGGGATCAAAGTTCCAACAAGATTTTTTTTTTTTTATATTTTTACTTTAAATACCTCCACGACCCCCGTACTATCTGGGTCTTGACACACAGACGGAAAGACGGACAACAAATTGATTCTTTATGGGTTTCGTGTTTTTTTTCTTTTGAGGTACGGAACCCTAAAAATAGCTGTTTCCTACAAAACTACTTGTCTTTATGACGGTATAGCCTTTGACAAATAAATATCATAATCCCGACTAATTAATATGATTGCGTCTATATTTGCATGTAAACACACAAATCCCAATTTGCGTAATTTGTCCAAACAGATCTAATTTAATTACAATCTAATAAATGTTGATGATTAATATTGTTGTTGTATTGTGTTGTACTGTTTGTTGTTGTTGTTATGTTATGTGTATGTTGTTGTAAAATTTCTCACCAGGCATAGAAGTTCCTGGCGTGTGTAATCTGACTTCAGCATGCGGGGGCGAAGCACCCGGGCCTCCGCCACGACGCTCCAAGCCGCGCTGTTAACAATGACAAATTATTTCAATTGAGTACAAAAAAAATGTGAAGATTACCGAAGCGCATGTCTTGTCTGGGTTAACTGTTTAAGGGAACTTATGAGGCGTCAGAATTTAGGTGAGGTTAAGTAAGTTAATTACCTGTAACTGCTGATATTCAAGCCTGGCGGACGCGATGTCATGCGCCACTCTTGGAGGGGAGCACTCGGCGCGACGGACCGGAGAATAACGTTCTGCGTGTTCGCGGGCTGCAAGCGAAGTTGTCATTAATAATAATAAATAAATACCGCTGGACATTACACACACCGCCATCTAGTGCCACACTAAGCAACGAGGCTTGTGTCGTGGCCACCAGATAGTTGGTATACTACATAGATACGTTTTATTTTGTAAGTACATACTTATTATAAATATCCATGACTCGGAAACAAATGTCCATGCTCATCACACAAACATTTGCTCCTACCGGGATTCGAACCCGGGACCCTATGAACGTAAGGCAGCCTCACTACCGCTGCGCCATTCGGTTATACATTTAGGGCTACTGCACACATAGACAAGACTGTCTTAAGACAGACAATTACTCAAAATGTACTCAAATGTGACGTCACAGGAGTTTTCGAAGCAAGAAGAAAAAAATGTGTCCAATAATCTATCTGACGGACTAATTAGTTTTTTTTTGTCATCTACTTTATTCAGGCCACTGTAACGACTGTCAAAGACCTACAAATGACACGGCACCAACAGCTTAACGTGCTTTCACGAACACAAAAAGCCCACCTTGTTTTCTTAAGGTATTTTCAAAACATTTGGAACTGAGAGTCGAACCCAAAACGTTGAAGCGTCCAAAATATTAACTTATAAAAATTGTGACGTCACTGTTATTCCGAAAATCAAAAAAGTAAAAAAGTCTCAAGTTAGTATAAAAAAGTAACATCAACTACAAAAACAACACACACAAAAATGCACACAACTACATATAAAAAACACGCACACGTACTACGAAATACAAAGAAAAAACACTCGCATGCAAAAAAACTGTACACACACTACAACAAAAAATATTGAAAAAATTACCTTCGTCGATATTGTACTGAAAACAATATATTTTAATTTAAAATGTTTAAAAACCTCCCCAGTGTTAGTTATTCTATCTTATTATGTTCTCAAAATAAAAATAAAATACATAACTACCTAACTAAAAATTCTAAAATAATGGGTGCACAAAGACCCTTAGAGACACTTGTTCACTTCAAAGTTCCAACTTCTTCACAATTTTTTTTTTTACTTGTTTTTAAGGTCATGTTACTTTGAATATCTCCATAATCCACGTCCATTAGCACAATGTTTTGAGTGCGTTACATTGAGTCCTACGGAAAAACGTAATTTTACACCCCCAAGTCGTTTCCCAGCGATAATTTTTGCGTAGTCACTTAGTTTGATGTTGATGTACAGAATACTCGTCCATTTACCCTGTATAGATCGCGTACAAAACTATATGATGTACAGTGTTTAGGCACGCGAGTGTTCATTAAATGAAGTGGCATTACTGTACTTTTAGTGAGGAAAATTGTGAACTTATTATGGGATGTTTTTTTCGTTAGTGAAAATAAGCTTGAGGGAGTTCTACTATATTTGAAAAAAAATAGTACCATTTTATACCAGTTCGAAACACATAAAATGAAAAACTTTAATCAAAACCCTTCACCTGAAAAAAAATGTCAAAAAAAGTAAAAAAATAAAATTACCCATTTCTTGAACGGTTGCTAACATTTGTAACTTAACCCTCTGCGGACCGGAGTATTTCCTTTGCTTCGAGTTATAACCAGGGTTATAATTCCCGGTATTAACCGGTAAAGGCGTACCGGCTGTTATGGAACCGGTTTGCATCGGGACACCCCCAGTTATAGTGTTAGTATCCTGATAAGATTGGTTCATTTGTGACCCCTGGTTCATGGGTGTACCACTCGAAATTGACCCCTGATTTGGTTGTGAAAAGGGAGCATTTGTAGTTATTGGACTGCCAGTAGGGTTCGGGAAAGACGATTGATTCATTAAGGACCCTTGGTTCGGTGGGGGTGCTTGGTAGGCCTGGTTCAGGGGGGTGATGCTAATAGGGGGCTGATTTAATGGGGTAGTACCCATTGGTTTGTTCTGGTACGGATTTTGGTTCATAGAAGAGTCTTGGTTAGTGAAAAACGCTTGCCCCTGAATAGGGGTGCCTTCCGTAATTGACCCCTTTTTGATAGGGGGTGAAATAAAAGAATCAGAAGTGAAATTACTTTGGTATATTGGTGTACTTTCAAAAGGCTGATTTATCGCAGGATTTGAGAAGGACCCAGTCATAGTAGTTTGATTTGGTGGGTTCTGGAATGGTCCCTGATTCATAGGAGGATTTTGAAAGGGGGTCGTGATAGGGGTTCCATCAGTTATAGACCCCTTTTTGATAGGAGTACTTGAAAATGGAGTTTGAGCCATAGGGGCGTCTTGGTACGAACCTTGATTTGCTTGAAATTGATTCGGATTCATGGGGGTACCATCAGTTATAGACCCCTTCTTGATAGGACTACTTGAAAATGGAGTTTGAGCCATAGGGGCGTTTTGGTACGAACCTTGATTTGCTTGAAATTGATTCGGGTTAATGGGGGTACCATCGGTTATAGACCCCTTCTTGATAGGGGTGCTAGAAAATGAGGAATCATACTGGTCCATAGATTGATATGACCCCTGATTCAAAGGGGTAGACTGAAAAGACCCCTGATTCATAGCTGTGCCACCAGATATTGATCCTTGGGTCATAGGGGCATTCTGGTAACCAGCTTGGTTCATCAGCGTACCACTGGTAATGGAACCAAAAGTGTTCACACTTGACGCATTATAGGAACCACTAGGCATGCCCCCGAAGATATTATTAGGACCAAACGTAAAAGTGGTCGTTGCATCATAACTTGGAGTACCAGACATGATTGAACCTTGGTTCAGAGCGGTACCGCTAGTTATTGAACCAGTATTTTGTACCACACTCCCATGGCTTGGGGAGAATTGTCCCATACTTGGGGAGAATTGTCCCATACTTGGGGTAAATGGGGACACGGCTTGGCTGATCGGTGGCCCAGATACCCCCTTTGTCCCCATGATACTGCCTTGGGGTATGGTCTGCAGGGAAGGCTTCATCGATTTCTGATTGCCAGTAGTCTGCGAGTAATTAGGGGTCCCTGCAGTAATAGACCCCTGTGTCGGGGATTGGGGTACCGGATTCGGGGGTCCAGTGGGAGTTGGGGGACTTTGATATCCACTCTGATACTGCATAGAAGGCGGTAAATAGTTCCTCTTCATCCTTGCTTCGACCTCCATTACTAATTCAGGGCTAATTACTAAAATAAAACAATAAAAAGAAAAATAAAGTAAAAAACAAAAAAAGCAAAAAAATATCAAAAAAAAATTGTAGCGGAAAATTGATGCAACTTACTAGCGCCATGCTTAAATTAACTACTTTGATCAAACTTTTTTTTTTTTTTAAATATGGAACTGTTGGGATTTTTTTTTAATCATTTCAAAATCGTGACTTCTTGCTTCAAAATAGTTGATATTTATGAAATTGAAAGAAAAGTTTCACAATAAAAGTCGCTTCGGGTACCACGTACTCAGTACATAATTCAGAGACACCCCCCCCCCCCCTCCACATGGAAACCAATCCTTATTTTTTTTTAAATCAGCTGTTCCATTCGTTTTGACCGTGTAAGGCCTGAATTCTTGTCGCGCTGACGGTCGGTCGTGCCGTCAGCGAGAACAAAATACGGCTGTCGGTCGCTGCTGACGTCAGCGTCGCAGTATGGTACTATATAGAACACAATGTATACTCGTGCGCGACCGACCGTCAGCGCGACAAGAATTCAGGCCTAAGTATTGCAGTTTTGTAGGAAACAGTTCCTATTTTTAATTACTGATGAATTTTTTCTTTGTGGGGGGGAGGGGGATTGACTATCATTTTTTTCTTTACAATAAAAACAGTATAACTGGAAAAAAATCTCAACATCCTTTAAAAGCAATCAAATTACAACATCAAAACAGTAACATAGCAAATACAGTACTCCGTTGTAAATATGACAAATCGAGTTTTGGGAGAAAAGATTGCCAATAGTATCAAAGTCGGCAAAATTACACTAAACGAGGTACCCACTCTATGCAACATGACCCAGACATTGGTTTCATATCTTCCCCTTTTAATGTTTAATTTATTTTTATACAGGGTTATTTGTAAAACACCGACAACCTCTCAGGACTGTGTTACTAACATCATAATCAACAACTTTTGTTCTATGACTTTTAAAAATTCATCATATTTTAGTTCATCAAATTTTCATAAAAAAATATAAATATTTAAATTGAACGCTTTTACGGGCCCTCGCCGCCCTGACCCCGCTCCCCTCACTATTGTACTCTCGCTTTCTTTTGCTTCGCATAGATTTCTTAACATTTAGAGCTTTCAATTTAAATATTTTTATTTTTGTAAGAAAATTTGATGAACTAAAATATGATGAATTTTTAAAAGTCATAGAACAAAAGTTGTTGATTATGATGTTAGTAACACAGTCCTGAGAGGTTGTCGGTGTTTTACAAATAACCCTGTATATGGTGTTATAGCAGCAACAGATATACAAATTCTGTGAAAATTTCAAATGTCTATTTTAATCAATAGACATTCATTCAATAGACATTTGAAATTTTCTGTTGAAATTTTCCGTTTGTTTGACAAACGGACAGCGGAAGCTTAATAATAGGGTCCCGTTGGTTGCCATTCGAGTACGGTACCCTAAAAAAGACAGTCTCCAACCGACTCTAAAAGTGTGATCACTAGAAAGGGACAAAGATATGCAGAGCGTCGTCTATCTCTTTCCAAGGCTCAATGTATCATATTAACGCGTGGGTACTGTACAATCATTACATAGCATAGTACATAGTGTGCTACTCACCAGGAGGCCGCTCCGTGACAGTCAGGAGACCTGTTCTTCTGACTCGTATGCTGGTCGTGGACGAGGGGGACGTGCTTTGCTGAGGGAGGTAAAATTATTGCAAATAAATAATAGTGCTACTTGCTAATTAATTAATGTTGTAGATGCGAAAGTTTGTGAGTGTGGATGTATAAAGGGTGTAAAACACCTCTTAACGAAGCCGAAAGGCACTTGTTCTCCTCGTCATTGCGATTTTTTTTTGTTCTACACCATACCTGGGAACCTTCTAGTTACGGAGATATTAGGGGTCAAAGCTCCAACTTTTTGACAAGTTTTTTTTTTAATACAAGTTTTTAATGTCTCCTCGACCCCCGTACTATTCAATCCATCCATCAGCACCACTTTTTTACCACACTGTTCTACTACAAAACATGATTTTTCACCCCAAGAAAAGAAGTCGTTCCCAGCAATATTTTTTGCGTAAAGTGGCTTAGTTTGATGTACAGAATGCTTGGTTGACGGCTTCGTGATGAGGTTGTTTACACCCTGTATAGTCCGCGCGCGAGCTCCGAGGAATCGCTGGCTAAAGCGCATAGCCCACCTAAACTCAGACTGCTTGGTTGCCAATGTAATCAGTATAAATATAAAGAGCAATACATAAAGCCCAAATTTGAATTATATTCTTTGTGCCGGGTGAGAGCGGAGTCGTTTGTGTGGGCTTAGACCTTTACTTAAATCATCGGTGGTTTTATTTCAAGTACATAATAGCCGCATAGAATGATTCAACTAATCAACTATCTGGTGTCCACGACACAAGCCTCGATGCTTAGTGTGGCACTAGATGGCGCTGTGTGTAATGTCCAGCGATATTTATTTTATAATTTAGTACTCTGCGCGAACTAAATTATGAAATCATTCTATGAGGGTATTATGTACTGAAATAAAACCACCGATGATTTAAGTAAGCCTCCGATTCCTCGGAGCTCGCTGTATGGATGTTTGTTACTCTTTCACGCGAAAACTACTGAACGGATTTGGATGAAATTTATCACACAGATAGTTAATAACCTGGATTAACACATAATCCTATGTGTTATTCCAGGTTATTAACTATCTGTTCTGTACTTTTTATCCCGGTAGTAAGATCCCGTGGGACAATTATCAAACTTCATGCGGGCGAAGCCACTGGCAGAAGCTAGTAATAAATAAATATCGCTGGACATTACACACAGCGCCATCTAGTGCCACACTAAGCAACGAGGCTTGTGTCGTGGACACCAGATAGTTGACGTACCTTGAGGTCTATGACTATGTTAATGGATCACAACTACCTAATTTTATTTATATAGAAAACTTACAGCTAATACATTCAAGTAGTCAGAAGTAATAATATGTAGAAGAAAGCCAATTACAAGTTTCCACTTAAGTATACAAACTTATGTATAAATTGACAAAAACTGTACAAAGAGCGTGTGAGAATTAAACAGAGAAACAACTGAAGAGAGTAAACAAAATATAAGACAACGTTACACTTCAAAGAAAAAGTTACTTAACATTTTTTTTTTAATTTCTGGACACTATTTGTAAATAAATCAAGCTCAACACCCCGGCACACCATATTGAACATTCGACATGCCCTTAGGATATATGTATTTTGCCTGTAGTTAGTTTTCACTATAGGTACATAAAGGAGATGAGGTCTCCGAAGAAACACAGACGGTACACGAAGTCCAATCTTGGCCACCAGAGACCTATTAATGATAATTTATCTGTGGTGCTAGGTAACTGGGCCTATCTCAGTTGTAAACGTCCCTTTGTGCCTACTGGCTATGTTTCGTTCTGTCTCCTGCTGATATGGAGGGAAGTGGAAATTATGTGCTAATGCTGTGTGTAATGTCCAGCGATATTTATTATCATTTTATTTCTTGCAAACTCAAACTCAAATCATTAATTTCAATTAGACTATTACGGCACTTTTGAATGTCGAAAATACAAAAAAAGCAAAGCTATAGTCACAAGGCATAATAACTTGAGAAAGTATTGTAGTTGCCCATTCCCTAACGTAGATCTCTATGGAGAAGAACGGGCAAGAAACTCCTTGCTTACCATAGAGCCAGTACTAGAAGTGACCACGTTAGCCGCGTCCTCAGGAGTAGCCATCGTGTGCCGTTTACTGCTGCCACGGTTCATCATGTACCTGCAGACAAGTAACAACATGTTTACAACATATCATCGCGCCCGTATTCCCCAAGGACGTAAGCAGAGTCCCACTAAGGCGACTACAGCTAAACGCGAGTTTTATAATGCAAAAAAGCATATGATTCTCTGCAATAAACAAAGCCAGAAAAATATATGATATTCTTCAGGATATATGCTAGTATGATAGTGTTTTGAAAACAAATTACAACTCATTTTACGCGATAAAAAAAATCACAAACTTATCTCTAAAAATTTTTTTAACGAGTAAAAACCATACTCAAATACATGCGATCATTCTGATTTTTTGGCAAATAATTCTGCAAGCAATATATTAGCATCAGTGTCTTAGTTTTTTAGTCCAATCAATAGAATTTATGTAAATCGCAAAAAAAAAACTAATTTCGCACTATTATGCCCGCAGTGACTGACGTAACAACCACTTTGTAGTGCAAGCTGATTAGAACTTTATTCTAACAGGATTTCAAACGAAGAATGAATCACCACAATTAGAGTTGCTAATTTAGCTCCTATAGTCGTCTTAAGTGGGAACGTATCTGGACTGCTAGTGAATTCCTCAATATTGCACGACCTTCCTTCACCAATGTCTGTGATGTCCAAGATAAACTTAGAAAGTATACAGGATGGAATTTTGTAATGCCACCTGGAGGGAAAGTATTCTTAACTAGCTGACCCGCGCAACTTCGTCTGCGTTACGTAAGAGAGAGAGAGGCTTAGAGAGAGTGTGAGTCAACCTAAAAAAAATGCAGATAATATGCTTTAGCGGACTTTTTAAGAGGAACAATCCCGTCATACATGTATGATTGTTGAGTAACTTTAACCGTTTACGCAGCGCACGGAAAGGAAGCTCTCAAAAGCAATAATTTTTCGCTGTATTTGCAACAATTTTCATTGATGCTCCGCTCCTATTGATTGTAGCGTGATGTTATATAACGTATAGCCTTCCTCGATAAATGGGCTATCCAACACTAAAAGATGTTTTTAACTGGAATCAGTAGTTCCTAAAATTAGCGCGTTCAACCAACCAAACAAACAAACTTTTCTCCTTTATAATAATAAGTATAGATTCAAGTAGGTAACAATTTAATTTCTCGGAATTATATGCAATCATCGTTAAAATATTGTACTATGTTTTTCCAATTTGGGGCTTCCCTCGACAGCCTTAGGTTTTCATCCTTAGACACTCGATGACAGTCATACCTCAGCTAGGTCGAAAGTTCTCATCAAGGTGCAGGAATGAGCCCAAACACGATATAGCTTTTTTTTTCGGATGGGAAATCATCAAATGACTCCTCCCGGAGCAGGAGGAAGTGTCAGACTTTTACTGACTAAAACCCATCCATGTTCCTTCATCGCCCTTTGTGTTCCGGGGCCACGGTATCTCTTTCGAATAGTCCCGCAGCCCCGGCAGGCTTCGGCCCTTGCGGAACCCTTCTTTTTTGCTGACTCTCTTTGAGGCGCGCGTAGAACACTCCTGCGCCGTCGACACGGCCTGTCGTCATGAGACGGACGGACGGCGAGCTAGCCCATAGCTCCCCGTCCACAGGCCCGCTCCTACGGTGGCCGGGGGCCAATACGTGGCTCCCGACGCCCGGGGCGTCTCCCGCGGTGGCCGGGACGTAAGGATCTCTCCCTCTCACGTTCCACCACCTCCTTCGCTAGCATGACTGCTTCGCAGAAGGAGGTGATGGCATCCCATTCCGTCTCGCTCCGGACCATGTATTGAACCAGGGCTGGGAGAGAGAGGTCGCCGCCGCCGATCGCCGCTTCGAGGACACGGCGGTGCTCCGCCCAAGTGGGGCACACCTCCACAGTGTGCTCCACCGTGTCCTCCGGTCGATCCTCACAATGGAAGAACCCGGGCGTCTCCTCCCGCCCGAAAACACGATATGAGGCCAATAACAATTTAGCTGTAAATATAATCTACGTAAACTGCGTATGGATTATTGATTATTGCGAATAGCATAGCACAGTTCTTGCACGGCAAGAACACGTGGATTTATCAGGCTTCTGGTGTTCGTTATACTTCTTTTTGGAGAAATCATCCTCATCATCATACTCCTGCCCTTATCCCAATTTATTTGGGGGTAGCATGATTGTATTCTTCTTCCTTATGTACTACTCTATTACTTTTTGGAAAAATATTTCACGAAAAAAATAAGAAATGCACACAACTTATACAAAATGAAATATAGGAAATCTCACAGCATCAAAAAAAAAATTAAACAAATCACAAAAAGTGAAAATAATGTTGGAGGGTTTGAACCTGCAACCCCGTAGTTTACAGAGCGGTCATGAAACTGCAAGGCTATTTACTTCGTTGACATAAGCCACAAATAGCCGTTCTCATGTACTTACGTCATGACTGAAACGTCAAACAATTGAAGTATACGGAAATAATGCAAAATTGCCTATCCCCTTAAGGAAGTAGCGTGATAATATATAGTTTAAATATTGAAGAAGCCTATGCAGTATTTTTGACGTGATGCGCGCACAAACATTTCGTACCAACCACTTAAACCGAGGAAAGCTGATTTTCTTGAGTTCCGCTATTTTGTGCGTATTCAACTCAAAAATCAAATTTCAAGAATACTGAGAAATTATATTTACCTGTATTAGATATGGAGTATATGTAGCAACTTTAAAAGGTTACACTTCATTGGTTTTGATTGTATAGGTGTTTGAAGTTTATTAATTTTAAACACAAAACCCTCTTTTTTGCGCCTCTGGATGAGATTTAAAAAAAATGCTAAGACAGGTATTTCTTTATTTTTATTAATAAGTATTTATTCTGAGTTTCATGATTCTAGAACAATCTAAATTTTTTTTTTCATACAAACTTTACCCCCCCTCTTTTCACCCCCTTTTTCCAAAAAAATCCAAAATTTCTATAGCCTATATGTTATTCTGAATGTATTTAAACAGATTTGTGAACATTTCAACAAAATCGGTTCAGCAGTTTTTACGTGATGCGCGGTCAAACAAACAAACAAACAAACAAACAAACAAACAATATTTTTTTAAATGGTTTTAATATGTTCAGTTACTTATTTCAAGTCACCCCGGCTGGTTTTTTTTTTTTAATCTTCAATGAACAGATTTTTTGGTCTCAACGATTTTATTATATGTATAGATACTGCAGATAGAAAATTTTACTCAAATGAAACATTCCTTTATTTTTGAATAGAAAGCAAACTGCATTCAAAGATTTTCGAAAATTCTCTTCTCCCACACCCGGGAATCGAACCGGCTAAAATCTGAAAAAATTATACCCTGTACTTTTATTGCATCGATCGTTAGGGTCAATTATAAGGATGAAATCTCTCTAACAAACATGATAAATTAAATGAAAGGAAAACCAGGAAATCTGAAGTAACAAATTCAATGAGTCAAGTTAAAGCTCTTTAGCTAACATCCATCTTTTGTAATGCAGACTCCTTTGCGACATACTCGTAGCTGCGTGTATGAGGTCATTTAAATATGGAATGTTAGATTAAAATTTGAAAATTAGATTGTCATAGTTGTTATTCACATTTGATTGTTTTTACAACTCATTTCACATTTTGTCTCACGGTGAAAATGGCTTATCAAGAACAGTTTGATTTAATGGAAGCTTATTTTTTAAATAACAAAAACGTGAATCTAGCTCTGCGGTGGTATGGAGAGAGATATCAAGACCGATAGGCACCAACTCGGTTCGTATTGAAAAGAATGGTAGAAAATTTAAAGAATACGGGTTGTTTCAAGAAGAGACGGCAAACTATTCAGCAAAACTATTTCGATTTTGAACTTGATGTTTTAACATACTTTGAATCATTTCCGAAGGCTTCAAGTAGTTTCCTTTGAGTAAAATTTTCTATCTGCAGTATTAAGAGTACTTTCCCTCCAGGTGGCATTACAAAATTCCACCCTGTATATGAATTGAAGTCACGTTAGTACTTGCACGGATTCAAATTTTGGAAACCGTTACAAGTAGTCACTAGCCTGAGTCCTACAACCAGTCTTACCAAGGGGTATTGTATTACCCAGTACTAACTGGGTTGTGGAGGTCAGATAGGCAGTACTCCATGTAAAATACTGGTATTCAGCTGCATCCGGTTAGACTGGAAGCCGACCCCGACATAGTTGGGAGAAGGCCAAGCAGATGATGTCTATAACATGTGTGTACTATCTCACCTGCATAAATTAGTGTTGTAAGCAGAGTCTGTGTTCTGTTCCTCTGATTGTTCCGTGTTCTCGGTGCGCGCTGGTGTGCCGCTGTCTGATACCTGTGGGATTGAAAATGAACGTTATGGTCTTCGTTGTAAAGTTTAAAGTTCTGTACGGGGTAGGCTTAGTGTCTCGATATAACCATAATCAACCTATAATGTTCCCTCTGGTCTCCTCTCTTTGAGAGAGACTGCGCTATAAGCCCATGCGGGCCCAGTGCGGGTTGGTAGATGTCACATGTCTTCGAATATTTGGTTCTAGGACATGCCGGTTTCTTCACGATGTTTTCCTTATATAAATCTGCATTTTTATCCATTGATGATCTCTTGATAGTATTTCAAGCGCCAATTGTACATTTTGATACAAGTGGAGAAAGTTTGCATTCGAGGCGGAATTAACTCCCGAGCCGTAGGCGAGGGTGTTTTTGAGCCGAGAACTGCAATAACAAACATCCACGTGTATCAAACGACGTTTTTCAATACACTTTTACAGAAATAAAATAAAAGAACGAAAACTATTTTTGTCATGAATTAATAAGAAACTATGATTTTAATTTTCTTTTTTTTCCGCGCTTTGCTTTCGCCAGGTTGAAAGAGAAGCAAAGGTATGAAGCCGCTAAACAGCCTAATATAAAAAATGGTTAATTTTTTATTTTTGAATTTAGAACGCAAATAAATGTTAGTTAATTTGTTAATAAAAGTAAATATTAGTTTTAAATAATCATGTTTATCTATGATATTCTATTTATAAACACAATTTGAATATCCAAAAAATATTTACGCCGTAAAGACGCTTAGTGCTTTGCCGAAATAAAAAAAAAAACATTCACCGCCGACTATAGGCATTGAACCAATTTGGACTAAATATAGTTATAGTTATCTGTGGCAATTTTCATTCCCGCACACGTGTTGGAAAATAAAAAAAAACAAACGCGTGTGAAATACATTGCATGTCGAACCTAATCGTGGTGCGATGAGAACCAGTTCTCGAGGAAGTGTATTGAAAAAGATATTTGCAGCACTGTAACGACCGTAAATTAAGCATTTAAGGACGTAATTAACTTTTTAAGGATTATAAGGCTCGCTTGCACCAAACACCACTCAAATGAGTCACACCAATGTCTTTTGTTATCAGAATGTTTAAAAAATAGGTAACTTGAAAAAAAAAGAATGATTTTATTTGCTTTCGTCAAAAATGACTGAGATATTAAACCTGCAAACTGCAAACCACTTTACAAATCAAATTTTATGAACGTAAACACTGCGCATCACCCGTAATCGGACATGACACTCGCGGCGGCGTGACGCTGCGGAAACACCAATTTAAAAAAGCGGTGAAACTTTACAACGCTGTAACTTTGGAAATACTGGCCCGATTTCGATGAAACAAAAACTATTATTATTTGCACGAGTACGCACATGAAATGTAGTAATTTCTTTATGGTAATATTTTGATATGCTGGTGTGACTCATTAATAAAACCATACTCACGTGATGCGTCGGTGCCGAGTGACAGCACGGCCGCTCGTGCCCTCGCGGCACATGCGCGCCGCCGTCCGACGCGCGCCGGCCGAACGTGGACGCTGGGGACGAGAATATACACTGTTACAAGCTGACAAGATAATAGGACTATGGCCACAGTATGGGACGAGACCAGAGTGCGTCGAAGCCAGTGTGGGTATGCAGGGTGCGTCGAGGCCACAGTATGGGTCGAGAGCAGGGTGCGTCGAGGCCACAGTGCGGGTCACGAGCAAAGTGCGTCAAGGCAACGGTGTGGGTCGAGAGCAGGGTGCGTCGAGGCCAGTGTTGGTCAAGAACAGGTTGCGTCGAGACCACAGTGTGAATCGAAAGCAGGGTGCGTCGAGGCCACAGTGTGGGTTGAGAGCAGGGTGCGTCGAGGCCACAGTGTGGGTCGAGAGCAGGGTGCGTCGAGGCTACAGTGTGGGTCGAGAGCAGGGTGCGTCGAGGCCATAGTGTGGGTCGAGAGTAGTGTGCGTCGAGACCACAGTGTGGGTCGAGAGCAGGGTGCGTCGAGGCCACAGTGTGGGTCGAGGCCATAGTGTGGGTCGAGAGCAGGGTGCGTCGAGACCACAGTGTGGGTCGAGAGCAGGGTGCGTCGAGGCCACAGTGTGGGTCGAGAGCAGGGTGCATCGAGGCCATAGTGTGGGTCGAGAGCAGGGTGCGTCGAGACCTCAGTGTGGGTTGAAACTATAGCGTGGATCATGAGATAACTAAAGTGAATTCACAAGGTTCAGCTGAACTTCTAAACGTCAGTGTTTCAAAAATATTATGTATAGGTTAAGCAGCGCTTTCCAAGGTCGGTTTTCAGATGGCGCTTTTTTTGTGTATTTTGTTGAGTTACCTTGCGTCTGCATAGCGTGCGGCGGCTTCAGCAGATGCTGGTCCTTAACGCTGAAGTACCGCGGCGGCTGGTGCTGGACCGCGGGCAGCTTGGCCGCCAGGTTCGTGTTGGGGAGCATGGACACGTTTGGAGATGCTTGTTGCTGTGGAGGACAAAATAATCAGTGTAAATACAGTTTTTTTTTTACTAGCAGATTAAACTACATAACATAAATCGCCCAAAAGATTAGGCAGAGTAGTATCGCCACACTTCGCCAGTTATATTGGAGTTCTATGTAATAGGGGGTGAGCGTATTTACGTCACCCAGGCACAAATACAGACTCCGTGGCTGCTACTGAGAAATTCCTGATGGAAAAACCCAAAATCACTTTGCCTGCCACCTGGGAACCGAACCCAGGACCTCGTGGTCAGCAGTCACGCTTGTCCATTTGACCAACGAAGCAGTCAGTCAGATTAAACTATTTTAATGTCAATATAAAGAAAGACGGGTAAACAAGACTGTGAACAAGAGATTTAGACATTATAACCCGTATCTACAGGGTGATTGGTAATAGAGAATACGCATGTAATTTTTTTTTCTTCACTTAAGGTGAATGCGCCAGGGCGGCCCGCGAAATTCAAAATATCTTACGTTTTTTTCAATTTGCAGGTCAGTGTCAGGTTATATGTAGATTTAACTATGAATGAATTTACTTTTTCAAGGTCAAAGTCATTCCTACACCTTTATGCGCTTGGAGGGTTGTATTGATGATTTTGATGATTATAATTCTGTAACTACATACGTCTTACAGCCGCGATTCATAGTTTAATCAACATACAACCTGACACTGACCTGCAAATTGCAAAAAACGTAAGAAACTAAGAATTTCGCGGGCTACCCTGGCGCATTCACCTTAAATCAATAAAATACAGTACTATCAAGAAAAGTATTAAAAGTTTAGTTCAACTATTGCTTGTCGCACAAAAATAATATTAAATTCCTGCAATTTTCTATGACAGTTCAAACTAAAATGTTAGGTAAATAATTAAAACAGGCTAAATAATTAAATTGTTACCCAGGGGGATCGGCGTCGAGGGCTGAAATACAGGCTCTGCCTAGTTCGGCCCCAAATGTTAATACGTTTGTGTTCTTTAAGTTTAGATTAAGCACTGTATTTGTAAAAAATGTACATATATTTGTGAAATAAATATTACTTATTATTATTGATTATAGAAATTTAGGAATTATGAAAATCGGTATTTTGAAATTCGGAATTGTGACTTTCGGAATAAAGTTTTTCGGACTTATGTAGTGTACCCGGTAGCCTCTTGAGAGCACATGAAAGAGCAACACACCAAAGCTCTCGAAACCACCATAGAAAGCTATCGAATGCAGTCGCTGTGCTCGCTAAATGGTATCATCATCACAATCAATCTACTTACGTTAAAGTGCGCGGACACATATAGCGGAGACGGCCTCAAGTCGGCCGAGGCAGCCCCACATACCCCTAGCTCACCACCCTGCAATAAATAATATCTTATATTTACTGTTTCTGTTAACATGATAGCGCCAGGGTAGCCCAAGAAATCGAAATTTTCCGCGAAATCGAAATTCAAGTTCATATAACCCCATTTAATGACTTTTTCATAAAATAGTTACTGAATGGGGAGCTCGTGGCTAAATAATAACAGCCGCTCGGGTCGATCTTTAGGTTAAACCGCGCTTGCCTAGGTTGGTCTGTGGATGGGTGACCACCCATTACATACTGAGTTAACACTGTTTTAAGCTTTCACGGTTCATAACTAAACTTAAAATGTCACTTACGGGATTATCTTCCGTGATTATTTATTGTTTTTGAGCTCCCGATATTTCGTCGCTGTTAAAAAATAAAAAAAATAAAAAATAATCACGGAAGATATCCCGTAAGTGACATTTTAAGTATACTGAGTTAACTTGGAAAGCACGTGAAGCCATTGGTCCCAGGTGTCTTTTTTAGATCTTTGACAGTCGTTACAGGTAGACAGTGGCCCGAAAGTCTGATAACCAGTCTTACCAAGGGGTTTCGTATTACCCAGTACTAACTGGGTTGTGGAGGTCAGATAGGCAGTCGCTCCATGTAAAATACTGGTATTCAGCTGCATCCGGTTAGACTGGAAGCCGTCCCCAACATAGTTTTGAGAAGGCTAAGCAGGTGATGATGGAGGGGATCCAAGGTAGCTCTGTGTATCTCATGGCGAAGCGGTGGTTCACCTGTGTGTGCCTGCAGTCTCCAGGTCCCACGGTATGTCTCCTGGTGGCGTGTGTCTCCGCGGAGTTGTTGGTTGCAGGCTGAGAAGGTGGCTCCTCGATCACTGGCGCTACTGTGGAGCCGAACTGGAAAGAAAACACATGGTTTAGGTATTGATAGTGTTGAAATACGAAAACCTGTATGGGTGCTTGGTGTTGATGCGGTTGGAGAGACTTTTGAAAATTAGGTATTTAAAGAAACTATCGCTGTCACACGAGATTTCGACATTGGTGCGATAAGGGCAACTACAGATCCGACAAGTAAAAAGTTGTAATTCGACGTTTGGCTCTCGACTATTCCATATATCCACCAATATTCGACCAATTTAAAAGATATTTCATAAACTGAATAAGAAGGATGTATACTGCGTCTCGGAGAGGATGTCTTCAGTCAGCGTTTCTAGCAGGACATTTGAGTCTTTGATGGACATTACCGCCGCAGAAAAAGCATCGACGGCTATTTAGTATAGGGCGGCTATTTTGAAAATTGTTTTGAGTGTTGGAGGCTGCTAGATTTTGCCGCATTGACGTTTCTTGAGTTTCAGTGACTGCATTGACAGGAGTGAATGATATAGAAGGAGAAGGCGCTGTTAATAGTTGAGAGGTATTTTCAGCAGTTTCTAAAGCTATAGCCAAGTCCAAGGTTTCTTAGAGACTCATAGTGGATTTCTCTAAAAGCCTTTCTTTAATTTTTTTTGACGATATCCGAACCCAACCGGCATGTTTTTTCCGGCAATAAATACATCGCGCTCAGTTTCATTTTGGTGTTCATTGGCAGTCACATTCTTAAAGAGGCAGTCACATTCTTAAAGAGGCAGTCACGAGCGATTATATTAAGATCTCTCGAGTACTCCGCCAACGATTCGCCAGACTGTTGTTTTCTGGTATTCAAGCGTTGGCGAGCAAGAATAATATTTTGCCTCTTTTCGTAAGCGGTGTTCAGAGTAATAATTGCATCATCGTACGTAGCACAGGCGCGGATATAGTTAAATATCGATGGCGATATATGGTTGACAAGAAATTTATACCTAAGGGAATCGTTTGCATCGGCGGCGGCGACCTCTCGCTTCCGGCCCTGGTTCGTGCCATGGTCCGGAGCGAGACGGAATGGGACGCCGTCGCCGCTAGCGAAGGAGGTGGCGGAACGTGAGAGGGAGAGATCCTCACGTGTCTGTGGACGGGGAGCTATGGGCTAGCTCGCCGTCCGTCCGTCTCATGACGACAGGCCGTGTCGACGGCGCAGGAGTGTTCCACGCGCGCCTCAAAGAGAGTCAGCAATAGGGAAGGGGTCCGCAAGGGCCGAAGCCTGCCGGGGCTGCGGGACTATTCGAAAGAGATACCGTGGCCCCGGAACACAAAGGGCGAGGAAGGAACATGGATGGGTTTTAGTCAGTAAAAGTCTGACACTCCCTCCTGCTCCGCCCAGAGCGGAAGGAGTCATTTGATGATTTCCCATCCGAAAAAAAAAGGGAATCGTTTGCCGAGGAAGCTTCTAGCGCGATAAAGTTCTCGAACGAATACTTCCAGTGAGCCCACTTCAAGTCCGAGCCAGCCATGGAAGGTTCTACGTCAAAACGTTCTGGCCGTAGGTACCGCGACATCGATGAAGATTTTTCTTTTTCAGTAGTAGGCATATCAGACACGGAGAAACACAAAATTAATGTTGATTAAATTGATACATGATAAAAGACAAAACCAATTAGAAATATTTGCTTTATTCAACATTAAGACAGTGACAATAACATAGAGTATAAATTAATAAATGAAATAAATCTTCTAAGTGAACAATGAGTTTATATCACGCATCTTATTCGCATCACTCACTTGTTGTTGTGAATTGTGATACGCGCTGTACTATTTGGAATTTCCTTCTGTTATTTTGACCTTGGCATTATTTTACTGACTGATATACACTTGTGACGATTATTCTGTGCTTGTGATTTGTTGATTCTAACCTCAAAAGAATAGTTGACGACATGATTTTCAAACGGGATGATGTTTACAACCTAAGAACAAACCAATCTAACTAGAGCTTATTTTGGGACATGAATAATAAAAGTCAAGTCCAGCTCCTATAGAAATCTGGCCATTGTTCTTTGTGTTTGATGCTCCTTTTAATGTGTAATTAATAAATAAAATGAAAAAATGAAATGTAATGATTTGTGTTTTTACGTTTTATTTTTTTCAAAATCTGCCCTGTAATTCTTGATAATTATTAATAAGTAAAGTATTGTTACCTTCTCCAAGTTGTCGGGCTGGTCGGTGAGGTAGTCCACGGGCTCGCACGGCACCGTCACGAGGCAGTCCCCAGCGCCGCTCTCCTCCGCCTCCATCTGCTCTTCTTCTACGTTCTAGGACGAGAGAGACAACATTATTTATACTTGTGTAGCGGCAATTCACAAAGTACTACAGTCAAATATAACAAAAAGTACTACAGCGCCAGCTGTGACACAGATGATGAACTAAACATCGAAACCTATCTAAATCCTCGCAAAAAATTTCCGCGCGATAAAACAAAGTCCTCCGCCGCGTCTGTCTGTCTGTTCGCAATAAACTCATAAACTACTGCACCGATTTTCATACTGTTTTCATCAATGGATCGCGTGGTTCTCGAGCAAGATTTTAGAATAAATAATTTGTCAAGTTTCTGTATACATTATGATCTGTCAAATGAACAATTTGTTCGAGACACCATTGTTTATCTATTGTGTCTACTTCGTCGACAGATCAGATCAGATTGGCTATAATATAATGATATTTGTTGGAGGTATCGGAAAAAATCAGCCGTCTGGGGAGCTTCACTTTTGGTCGCGACAACCGACATCCACGCGGGTGAAGCCGCGGGCATCAGCTAGTAAGACTATATACAAGAACCCGACACCAACTATCGGGCAGTACCCCACAGACACAAAACCCGTCTGGTCGGAGGATACTTCCTGTTCTATGGGGTGTGGAGAGCTTTACACCCTGTTCTTCATACCCCCAAAAGGAGTTTGGTTATTGATGATGTAAAAGATGCAGCGGTTTATAGTAGACGTGATCTCTTTGGTATGTCATATGTAGATCATTGACAGTCATCACAGGTTAGTGGCCGGAAAGTCTGACATCCAGTCTTACCAAGGGGTTTCGTATTACCCAGTTATAACTGGGTTGTGGAGGTCAGATAGGCAGTCGCTCCATGTAAAATACTAATATTCAGCTATTACCTTACTATAATTATATTAAAAACTAGTGGACGTCACGCGGTTTCACCCGCGTAGTTCCCGGTCCCGTGGGAGTACGGGGATAAAATATAGCCTATGTTACTCAGTAAAGACGTGGCTTTCTAATGGTGAAAGAATTTTCGAAATCGGCGTAGCAGTTTTTGAGTTTATTCATTACAAACATACACACGCAAAAATACAAATCTTTCCTCTTTATAATATTAGTGTAGATATAGATATAGAAAAACATGCGTTCCGATGGAAGTGAAAACTAAGTAACTTATGAATTGTGTCGTCGATCAATCCAAAATAAACTTTATCTTAATTGTATAAGGTTGATCTTGACTAACCGTTCTATGAAAGCGTTCGGTGACAATGACGCGAGTTTCATTATTTTTGTTCACCCAAAAAGTTTTCAACGCGCCTAAAGAAGTTTTCATTTCAAAAACTGTGGATTTCTTACCTTACAGCTAGTGAGGTCCAGGGGTTGGCCAGTCGTTGAGTCTAATGAATCTGAAACAATTTATTTAGTTTACACCAACAAACTTCAAATTGAAATACCATGATGCAATGCAATGAGTCACACCAACACATGAAAATATTACTATAAAAGTTACTGCATTTAATGTGCGTTAGTTAAATAGTTTTTGTTTCAACGAAATCAGGCCAGGATTTCTAAGTTACAGCGTTGTAAAGTTTCACCGCTTTTTAAATTAAAGTTCCTTCGCACACTCGCAGTGTGACGTCACGCTGCGATTTTCGGGTCCGATTGCGGGTGATGCGGGAGTAAATGATAGCGTGACGGTTGACCTCAAGTAACATGGCACAAGGGTAGATGATGATGATGATGATGATGATGATTACAATCATACCTCTATGTTGCAGACTATTTCTCGCGCTCGTCCTCTGTTGTAACTTGTCCATTAACAAGTGGTAGATGGCTGATATGTGGTCGAAACGGTCTTCTTGGATTGCCTGCGAAACAACAATGAATATTAGGCTTTATAAGAGCCGATGTGACTGCATTATGGGAAGAGCTCGTGGCTTAATAATAACAGCCGCTCCGGTCGATCTTCAGGTTAAGCCATGCTTGCCTAGGTTGATCCGTGGATGGGTGACCGCCCATTACATCATTACATACCGAGTTTCCTCCGTGCCTCGGAAAGCACGTTAATCCGTTGGTTCCGGCTGTCATTTGTAGATCTTTGGCAGTCGTTACAGGTAGTCAGTGGCCCGAAAGTCTGACAACCAGTCTTGACAAGGGGTATCGTATTAACCAGTACTAACTGGGTTGGAGGTCAGATAGGCAGTCGCTCCATGTAAAATACTGGTGTTCAGCTGCATCCGGTTAGACTGGAAGCCGTCCCCAACATAGTTGGGAAAAGGCAGGTGATGATGATACAGGGTGGATACGGTAAACGGAGCAGTAAGGAGAAGTAACTTAACCGTTAAAAAAAAGTACAAGACGAAACGAAATAGTAGATTATTGCATCGAGCACAAAGTAATTTATTATTGCACCGAGTGCCTGATTTAGAGCCCGAGCGTTAGCGAGGGCTCTAAACTAACAGGCACGAGGGCAATATAAATTACTTAAGGCGAGGTGCATAATCTGCTTTTCTTTCAACTATTACCTATAGGAATAGTAGATAAAAGAAACTCATATGAAACAGTTAAAACAGAAGTTTAATTATTGAAATTAAAATTAATAAGTTATACTTGAGCAATTATTAAACATAAAGTTGAGAGTTTTGTCGTTTCCAAAAATATTGTCAAGCTAAATTAACAAAGTTACCGCCAAATCACTTTTTTAAATTTCTTTCATTTTTAAATCAGAGTTAGCAGCAATCATTTTTTAAATTTGGAACAAGTAGGATAGAAACAAGTAGATAGGAAGAAAAACTGTGCAATAATGAAATGTCATACATTTTTATTGCTCTAGAGCATTAAAGATTCGCTTTGTACTGAGTTTTTAGTGTGATTGTGATGAAATTAAAGCACAGTTGGAAGAAAAATATATTTTTTTGTAATTCCAGACTGTTTAGTACTCTAACCTGGGTTGGTCCGATAGAACTTGTTGATCAGTATTAGAAACAGGATCGATTGGCATCAATTTTTTTTTTTCCAAAATGGATTTTTTCTTGCAAACTGTACATTTTTTCCATAATCTGTGAATGGGGATCTAAATTTCACGAAATATTATGGATAGTCTTCTAAGACCATTTTCGTGTAGCTGCAACTGTTAAGGTAGTTCCCCTTACTGCCCCGCTGAACGTTACCACTCTGTATAAAGATCTTTTTGTTATCTAGCCCATCTCGGCAGACGTAACGGGTAATGGTTTTATCGATTTTTAATGACTGTTTTTTGTAATGAGTGCGTGGTGTGTGACCTGTTCTATGTGCTGGTGCGTCAGGCCCGGCAGCGTCAGCATGTGCGCCACGACGGTGTCCCGCTGCGCCACGTCGCCGCGCTGCGCGCCGCCCGCGTGGCACGCGCACGCGCCGCCCCACGCGTCTGCACACGACCACATCTTACAGGTTAGCTACTTCAGAGGGTCTTGTGATCAGTAAAAAGACAAAGATAAAACGCATCAAAGATGAGTGCGGCTTTGTGACGTCACTTTCCGGTAAAAACTGTACCGAAATGTGACGTCACAAAAGTTTTAGCAATACAGCTTGTTAAACCTTCCAGTTATTGTGATATTCCTTTTTTCTTTTTAGTGTTCCTGCATGTTACTTACACAGTTTTTAAGTAAGATGTAATACTAACACCTGATGGGTCGTGATTCCTGACAATTTTTTTTTTGTTTTTCAATCCGAGGTAAACCATCTAGGAATCTTCTATCTTACCATAGTGTCCAGGCCCGGGGCCGGGCTGGTGGGCCGCGAGCCACCTGTGCCGCGCCACGCTGCGGAGGGACAGTCTCTTCTCCGGCTCCACCACCAACATGTGACGGATCAGGTGCTCGCAGTCTGTGGGAAACAGAGAGGGAGCTTACAAAGAGAAGAACATAGACAAACAAGGAGAGAACTTTTTACCCGATTACGGCAAACCCAAAAGGAAGGGTTATGATTTTAGCAGTCTATGTATGTTTGTTTTTACGTATGTTCCTCCGTAGCGCCTAAACTGTTCATCCGATTTTGATGAATAAGGTGTCAATCGATTCGTTATTATGGCCCGAGTAACATAGGCTACATTTCAACAATAGGAGCAGTCGATTTTACCTAGTAAACCCCGATTTTAACTAGAGCCTAATTTTTCAAGTCGGGGTTTTGTAGTGGTAGTATACCCCATAATCCGAGCGCAATCGGATGGGGTTGCCACAATACTCGTTGCGTCCGAGTCCACAGTCCAGGCCCGACTCACCTTGCGACATGAAGTAGGGTATCCGGAACTTGCCGCTCAGCACGACGCTCCTGAGCTCGTGCAGCGTGCTGCCGTCGAAGGGCAGCGCGCCGCACACCAGCACGTACAGCACCACGCCCAGCGACTGCGGGGGAGGCAACGATACAGTGGCGAGGGGCTCAGTTTTAGGGTTCCGTACCTCAAAAGGAAAAACGGAACCCTTATAAGATCACTTTCTTGTACGTCTGTCTGTCTGTCCGTCTGTCACCACAGATTTTCACAGGAACGGGTGGACGTAACAAGCTGAAATTTGTACCATATACTGAGGTCTATAGTCCCTATTAGGTGTATAAAAATCATGGTCCTGAGTCATCACGATAAAAAGATATGGGCAAATTTGGATTTTCGCGAAAACTTGTAAGTACCGAAATTTACCTTAATATTCAACTTTTTTTTATTTTAAGGACCTTTCCCTTTACTTGTACTGTAAGACCTTGCTTTTAAACAAATTTGACAATTCTAGGTCAACCGGAAGTACCCTATAGGTTTTGGGTCGAAAACCTATATGGTAGTTCCCGTTGACCTAAAATCACGAAATTTAGCAAAAAGCAAGTTCTTACAACACATGTAAAGGGAAAAGTCTGAAAACCGTAAATATGTAGTTTAATAACAAAAAAAAAAGCGATTTTACTATTACAAACTAATTTTTTGCGGTTGGAGCAATAGCCGTTTCTAGGGATAGAACAGCAAAGTTAAGTTTGTCCTTTAAAAAGTTTGTACGGAACCCTGAGTCCGACTCGCTCTTGGCCGGTTTTTTACCGAAGGGAATCCAGTAGGAATCGAGTTGTATGGAACCTTCGCCACTGCTAGGATAGCAGATAGATCTTCTTAATCGTGTGGTTAGTGCCTAACTGGGTGTCTGAGTTTTCACTCCGCCCATAGGCCTCTGATAACATAAAATATCGCCATCTCGACAGAATGTATAAACATTTTCATCCAGCTCCAGCTGATCTGCAGCAATGCTTACCCAAATATCAGCCTTAGGTCCATCGTACTGTCTGCCCTCGAACAGCTCGGGCGCCGCATACGGGGGACTGCCGCACCACGTCGCGAGGGGAGACCCTGCTGTATACTCGTTGCTGAACCCGAAGTCTGCCAACTGCCAGGAGAAAACGAGGAGTTAGTGGAGAATAGTGTGCCCTTGGTGGCTCAGAATCTATAAAGGGTGTTTAGACCCTTAACGAAGCCGAAAGCAATTTGCTCTCCCCGACTTTGCGATAATTTTTTTTGTTCCACACCATACCTGGGAACCTTCAGAGTTACGGAGATATTGGGGGTCAAAGTTCCAACTTTTTCTTTTAAATACTTGTTTTTAATATAAGAACTTTACTTTTAAACACCTCCACGACCCCCACACTATTCAAACTATCCGCCAGCACAATGTTTTGAGTGCGTTACATGGAGTTTTACCGTAAAAAAGTAATTTTCCAGCAAAATTTTTTGCGTACGGTTACTTAGTTTGATGTAATTAATGCTTAGTTAACGGCTTCGTGAAGAGTATGTTTACACCCTGTATATTCAAGGTGTAAACGGAGCCTATTGCCATCAACCGCGCACAAATCACTTAACTGCTACTGTGAAAACCTAATAACACTTTGCCTGATCCGGGGACCGAACTTAGGGCCTCATGCTCGCCAGTCGCGCTTGCGACCACAAGAATATCAGCGCTGTGACTTTTTATTTTTTTATTTACAGCACCATGCTGAGATAGGAGCCTTTTAGCCCCGTACAGGACCGATTTCGTTTCTTTTTATTTTTTACCCGACTGCGCCAGAAGGAGGGTTATGTTTTTCGAGAGTATGTATGTATGTATGTATAATTGTTTGGCACGCTTTGTGGCCTGAACGGCTCGATGGATTTTAGCTTGAGAGGTGTCGTTAGATTCGATGTGAGAGTGACACTGGGTATATCAAAATAAAAAAAAAAAACAAAATGGCGGATTTTTAGCGCCAAATTCAAATGTTTGGCACGCTCTGCAGCCTGAACGGCTCGATAAAGGGCTCATCATGAGGATTTTAAAATGGTATATCTAAGTAACTAAAAAGTGTAAAATAAAAAAAATAATTTAAAAAAATAAAAAACCCGACTGCATAAAAAATAACTAATAACTTTTGTTTAAAGTACTGAACATATAAAAACAAGTTCAAAGAAACAGGACATATTGACTGCAACAGTCGGAACCCATTAAATAATCTAGACTAAAATCATTGCATCCAATATGGGTCCCGACTGTTGCAGTCAATATGTCCTGTTTCTTGAACTTGTTTTTATCTTTTCAGTACTTTAAATAAAAGTTATTAGTTATTTTTTATGCAGTCGGGTTTTTTAATTTTTGAACTTTTGACTGCTTTTGAACTTGTTTTTATCTTTTCAGTTTTTATTTAAAGTTATTAGTAATTTTTTAAGCAGGCGGGTTTTTTAATTATTTTAATTATTTTTTTTAATTTTCTCTATGTTAACTTTTTAATAGTTTTAATAAATGCTTTTTATTTCTTTCTTTTTCTTTCACTAGACCGACGATGCAGTATGAATCTCATAAAAATAAGTAATTGGTTTTTTAATAAGTATCTGATACAAAACTCTCACTTCAACATTCCTTTACGCTTCAGCTATGAAAGAAATCTATGAAATATTGTCTAGATAATAAATATGAAACGTTATTTTTTACGACGACCCGAATGGCGCAGCGGTAGTGACGTTTCCTTAAGTTCTTAGGGTCCCGGATTCGAATCCCGGTAGTTATGTGTCTTGGGTTCGAATTCAAGACCTTTGACTTGGCAGTCCGACAGTCGCACCACTAGCTCGGCTATCACTACTGCGTTTACAGCTTGTATAGCAAATTACCTTTTCACTTCTCATGCTCTAAAAGTACGCCAATATAGCCCTACGAAGCGGGAGTAAAGTGACCACTTTAGTCCCTAGGGAGTAAAAAGTAATCCGTTTTTTAATTTCCTTCATGTGACATAGACAAACTCAAACAGCCAGTAAATATACTACTATTATCTGTGGAGTGTGGACCATCTTCATTGCGAAAATATTGAGAGTTTTAGTTCCATGGTTTTTCCGCAAAGAAGGTGCCGCCATTTTTTTTTTTTTTTTAGTATGGGAAATCATCAAATGACTTCTCCCGCTCTGGGCGGAGCAGGAGGGAGTGTCAGACTTTTACTGACTAAAACCCATCCATGTTCCTCCATCGCCCTTTGTGTTCCGGGGCCACGGTATCTCTTTCGAATAGTCCCGCAGCCCCGGCAGGCTTCGGCCCTTGCGGACCCCTTCCCTATTGCTGACTCTCTTTGAGGCGCGCGTGGAACACTCCTGCGCCGTCGACACGGCCTGTCGTCATGAGACGGACGGACGGCGAGCTAGCCCATAGCTCTCCGTCCACAGGCCCGCAAGAAGGTGCCGCCATGCGTTTTAAATTGTTAATCTGTGACTGGTTTAGAAGAAAAAACCGACCGGTTTTAAATAAATTTATTAAGAATGTCCAGTGACAGTGAAGAGTTTGACGTCGAGCAAAGAGCAAAAGACATAATAGATAATCTTTTGCCGCCAAAATCGCGGAATATTTACTTAAAAACTTACGAAAGTTCTTTGGACTGGAGGAATAATAAATGTTTTTGTACTAAATTTACTATTTTTCTCGCACTCGAAAGTGAAAAGTACAGTTTGCACCTCGAGACTAAACGCCAACTTAATATACCCTCGGTTTCATTGACTCCCTCGCACGCTCGGGAGTCAAACCACCTCTGGTATATTATGGCTTCGTTTAGTCCCTCGATATAAAATATACTATTATATTCATATTCTTGTAACTTACCTTTATATTCATATTCTTGTCGAGCAGCAAGTTCTCGGCCTTAAGGTCCCTGTGTACGACTCCGTTGGCGTGGCAGTACCCTACGGCGGCCACCATTTGTGCGAAGGCGCGCGCGGCTTCAGGCTCAGTCATACGACCTCTGGACACTAGGTGGTCTGGGGAAAAGAACATTTGTGATTATAATATTAATTAATTACAATTGCCAAACTTAAGTGGCAGTGGACAGGCACATAAAAAAAACTATTTTTTTTAGAATTTAATTAATGTTTTTTTTTTCGAATTTTTTGACATATTTTTATTACTATTGTAAAGTTGTAGTTCGTAAATAATTCTAGTTCTAATAGTTGTAGTTCGTAAGTAAATAATAAGTAATATTTAAGAAGAAGAAAATACCAAAAATATATATATATATATATATTTTTTAATTTTAGTCTTTCTGTCTGTCTGTTTGTTCCGGCTAATCTCTAAAACGACTGTACCGATTTTGACGGGACTTTTACTGGCAGATAGCAGACTGATGTCAAAAGGAGTAAGTTACTTACTAACTTTCTACTACTACTTTTATTTTAAAAAAGGAGAAGGGATTTTTTTTGGGATGGGAGACAAAAACTTAAAAACCATACAATCGTTTATAAAATCCGATTGAAATAGGGAAATAATATTTTTATAATAATTTCGTCGCGGGCAACAGTTAGTTAGTTTAACCTAGTACAGGCATCGAACTCTGTTGTGTGCGAATTCTAAATTTGAATAAATACATTTATATATATATATATATATATATTTTAATTTAATTTATTTAAATAAATACACCACCTTTATACAAACTATAACTCTAAATAATAATAAAAAATATGTAGAAGTAACAACCTCTAACCGTTACAGGGCGTCAAAATATTATTATTAGTTATAAAACAATGACTTACCGAAAATTTCTCCATTCGGAGCATATTCTGTAACTAAATATATTGTGTGGCTGCTCTCCATAACCTGAAACGAAAAATAACATTATTTTACATAATAATCGTAATTTGAAGTTAGACGTCATCATTATGCAGCTGAACACCAAGGGGTCTAAAATGGCCGCTTTAGCAAAATCATAATATGAATCACGTTAAAAATTTAAAAAAATAAGAATGTAACATTTTTAACGTGATTCATATTAGGAAAAGCGGCCATTTTAAGCCTGCAGTACGTTACATGGAGCGACTACGAGCGAAAATCCAGCGGACCAATGTTTCCCAACCTTTTTTGTGTCGAACCTCCCCAGATTATAAGTAACATTTTCATGCCCCCCCCCCCCCCCCTTTTTTGTGACATAAAACCTGTCAAACACAAATATGTCGAGGAAAACGGAACAAGTGTTGGCAAAGCAAGAGCGGCAACAAGGAATCGTTTGATCCAAAACTGCTCCAATGTCAAGAGATGGACTTATTTTCTAGAAATACTTTCTGAAGTTTTCTGCTCATGTGTCATATTGGTCATTTCTCTACGCCCCCCTAGGAAGGCGCGATCCACTGTACGGGAAGTCCTGCTTTAGGCATTCCTTTTATTATTGTCTAGAGGTCGTGACCGGGGCAGAACCCTGATATTATAGGAGTGTTCTCACCTGATACAATCTAACTATATGTGGGTGCCGTAATTTCTTCATTATAGCTATCTCCCTGAAGGTTTTCTTTAAATTATCTTCATCTAATCGTGATTTGTCTATAATTTTTATTGCTACCTGAAACATAGAAAATAAAGGCTTTTTTTAATCATTAGTTTTTTTTTTGTATACACAGTGCCTTTCACTGCAACCAGCATGTCCTAGAACCAAACATTCGAAGACATGTGACATCTACAAACCCGCACTGGGCCCGCTTGGTGGATTATAGCCCATTCCCTCTCATAGAGAGGAGGCCTGTGTCCCAGCAGTGGGAACATTATAAGTCGATGTGCGATCTCAGTCAGTGGTAATGTTGTTATTTAACCGACGTGTAAAAGGAGGAGGTTCTCAAGGTAAGTAAAAAAACATTGCAATTTTTTTTTTCCGGTAGTCGTGTCAGCCAATGGCTTAAATGCCAAGAGCCTCGAGCAACACCTGAGGAGGCTCTCGGTAGGCAGCTGGATCAGGGGCATCATTTAGAAAGAGGTACTTCTAGACACGTCTTGCGTACTTAGGAGGTTCCTTTCTCTGGAGCCCTGACCGCCCGGTAGTTTGCATCCTGTTGGCTTGTATAGCCTTTTTTTTTCGGTTGGGAACTTATCAAATGACTCCTTCCGCTCTGGGTGGAGCAGGAGGGAGTGTCAGACTTTTACTGACTAAAACCCATCCATGTTCCTTCATCGCCTTTTGTGTTCCGGGGCCACGGTATCTCTTTCGAACAATCCCGTAGCCCCGGCAGGTGCTTGTATAGCCCTGGATCGAAGAAACTGAAATCATGGGGAGAGGCCGAGGCCGGCAGCTGTAGGATAACGCAGGCCATCAGTAACGAGCTATAATCCCGCCGATAAACTAATACGCAGTTTGGTGGATTTATGAAAATATGTACAAAAAAAGTTTCAAAAAAGGAATTAATTTTATTATTTGAATTCAGTAACTACAAATAAATCTAAAATAACAATAAAATATGTACAAGTAGTGAAATGGGAAAATAAATGCAGGCGTCAATTTTTTTTGCAACATTTTCATTTATGCTCCGCTCCTATTGGTCGTAGCGTGATAAATGTGACCTTCTTGGACTATCCAACACAAAAAGATTTTTTCAATTCCTGAAATTAGCGCGTTCAACCAAACAAACAAACTCTTTAGCTTTAATAACATTATTAGTATCTAGATTTAACGAAGTTACCTTTAATATATATTACGACATAATAGACATTATAGCATAGTTAGTCATCTAGAACGGTTCACAGTTACTGGTTGAACTGGTTTAAAACATAATTTGAATATTATGAGAGCATTCAATATATAACATTTTAAATTATGCTTTCCGCCTTTCTCCAAAAAACCATAAATTATGACAAAATGACCAAGTTTTTTTCAAGCAAAAAATGCGCGACTTGGGCATGAGTTCCTAGGTTCGATTCCCCGGTCGGGCAGGGTTTTGGGCTTTTCGATCAGGAATTTCTCAGTAGCAGCCACAGTGTATGGATTTTTGCTTGGTTGATGGTAATAGGCTCGCCCCTATTACATGGGACTTGAATAGTAGTTGAACAGGGCGTGCGCTTGCTTGTCATATATTTATGTGACAATGGCGTTCAAAAGGAAAAGAACGAATGAACCCGTCCCCCAAGAGGCCTTTGTACTAAGAACAATAACATAACACCTCAATATGACTTGCAAACTATCTGGGTACGCCTTCATTCAGTGATAGCACGTACCAGATAACAAATCAGACCCATTAATCTTTTGATAACGATTATATAACGTAACATCATCAAATTCGTACGAGTTTGTTGTACAATATGATGACACATAAATTTTTATTCACGAGACGGTCACAAGACTTCGGAGGTCTGATTATCGTGACATCACAGCGTCACACCTGTTGGTGTGGTCGATCTCGGGACGACTACAGGAGCTAAACGTTTTATAATGCCTGAAAGTATATGATTCACTGCAATAAACAAAACCAGACAAATATATGATGTTCTTCAGGATATATGCTAGTATGATAGTGTTTTGAAAACATAATACAATTAATTTTACTCGATAAAAAAAATACGAACTTATCTCTAAATTTTTTTTAACGCGTAAAAACCATACTAAAATACATGCGATCATTCTGATTTTTGGCAAATAATTCTACAAGCAACATAATTTTAGCACGATAGTGTTTTATTTTTTAGTCCAATCAATAGATTTTTTGTAAATCGATCGAAACCACTCATTTCGCACTCTTCGGCCGCAGTGATTGACGTAACAACCACTTTGTAGTGCAAGCTGATTAGAACTTTATTCTAACAGTAATTTAAACGAAGTTTGAACCACCACAATTAGAGTTGCTAATTTAGCTCCTGTAGTCCCCTTAAACCGTGCTTGCCTAGGTTGATTCGTGGATAGGTAGTCACACATCATTCCGACTTCCCTCCGTGTCTCGGAAAGCACGTTAAGCAGTTGGTCCCGGCTGTCATTTGTAGATCTTTGACAGTCGTTACTTTGACAGTCGGTAGTCAGTGGCCCAAAATGTCTGAAAGTCTTACCAAGGGGTATCGTATTACCCAGTACTAACCGGGTTGTGGAGGTCAGATAGGCAGTGAGGTCGTCAGTTATTTTGAAATGACAGACACTTCAATTTTATTTATTTGTATAGATGTTTGTATTCTAGATATACATTTTCCCTTGTTTGTAAGCCGTTTTTATTAGGGTTCCGTAGTCCTGACAAGGAACCCTTATAGTTTCGTCATGTCCGTCTGTCCGAGGTTTTGCTAAGAGACCGTTAGTACTAGAAAGCTTTAATTTTGTAGAGGTGTGTATATCAATAACGCCGACAAAGTGGTAATGTAAAATTATAGAAAATATTTTTTTTAGGGTAGCTCCCCTACATGTGAAATGGGGATGATTGTTTTTTTCGTCGTCTACCCCATCGTATGGGGTATCGTTAAATAGGTCTCATAAAATGACTTAGGGGTTGCCGATACTATTTTTCGATGTAATGCTCCATTTACGAAATATTAAACTTTAAAATTAGTTTAGCAGTAATTGTCGTTGAACTTGGGTGTTGGATAATTTTGTACCAAATACAAAATCCTTAGAATAAATTCTATAAAGTGACTAAGATGAAGTAGTTGCTTGTTTATAACGGGTAAAGAGTTGCATTAAAAACAAAATCTAAAATAAAAAAAAAACATAATTAATTATCATAAGTTTCACAAAGCTGCCGCTAGATGGCGCTGTACCAACGGTTTCGTTCTATATTGTGATAACGGGCTACTACGGAACACTACACTGCGCGTGGCCCGACACGCACTTAGCCGGTTTTTATATAAGTAGACATTATCTCCGTCTATTATTTCTGAGAATACGCGTACCAATTATTTGTATTTAATTCTCTAACTCCTACGTACTCGCAATGGTAATACGACTTGACTTAGAAGTTCTATAGGCGAAGTTTCACTAAACACAGCCACTTCTAAACTAAAATGTGGCTCGTGGCTATTTACCGAGGGTTACACGGGTCGATTCTCAGAAAAAAGCAACGTTCGCCGAGGTTGTACTTCGAGATTATTCTCAACTAACGGCCCGCCCAGGCTTCGCACGGGACATATAAACCTTCCTCTTGAATCACTCTATCTATTGCTGAAAACTGCCTTAAAATCCGTTGCGTAGTTTATAAGATCTAAGCGTACAGACAGCGGGAGCGACTTTGTTTTATACTATGTGAAGAAGCTTACAGGGTGTAAACGGACCCTTCACGAAGCCGTCACCCAAGCATTCTGTACATCAAATTAAGTAACTTTACGCAAAAATTATTGCTGGGAAACGAGTTTTTTTGGAGTGAAAAACCACGTTTTACGTTTAAATTCGATGTAACGCACTCGACATATTGTGCTGATGGATGAATTGAATAGTAAACGGGTATTGAGGTATAAAGTTAAGTTGAAACCAGTATTTAAAAAAAAAAGAAAAGAGTTGGAACTTTGTCCTCCAATATCTCCGTAACTAGAAGGTTGCCAGATAGTCCCGCACAAAAAAATATCGCAATGACGGGAACAATAAATCCATTTGGCTTCGAAGGGACTTTTTACACCCCTACAGTTGCATAGTTCAACATTCTAGACTTGAACGAAAACTAGAATGTTACGAGAACATTCTAGTTTAGTTTTAGCAGTTTCAGCAGTTTAGTTCTAGCAGCCGACGTAACAGTATTAATAACGGTCGGTAACCCATCCATGTACCGACCTCAGCAAGCGTTGCTTACCCTTGCAGACCAACCCGTGCTGCTGTTATTATAGAGACTTAGAATAACTAAGCTAAGAGGCAGTTGAACCTCTAACTTATATCAACGGCTTCGCCCGCGTGGAGTTCCATAATTGTACCACGGGATCATACTACCGGGATAAAAATTAAAAAGTAGCCTATGTGTTAATCCAGAATATAAGCTATCTTGATGCTGAATTTCATCCAAATCCGTTCAGTAGTTATTGCGTGAAAGAGTAACAAACATACACACATACAAACTTTCGCCTTTATAATATTATAGTGTGACTTCACGTTGCCAAGTACTATATATGTACTACACTAAAAGATTTTCAGTGCTCAAGCCGGCCTTGACCCGCTAGGTCGTGTCGCAGCTTCTGTTATAATATATTATCGAGACACGTGCCGGGTGAGATGAGGAGATAAGGATTTCAAGGAGGCTGTACTGGTTTATAGGGTTCCGTACCCAAAGTGTAAAAACGGGACCCTATTACTTAAGACTCCACTGTCCGTCCGTCTGTCACTATAAAACATAATTATGGAAACGGGTATTTATCGCGAATTTTACCTTTAATATAAGCCCGACGTCTGTCACCAGGCTGTATCTCATGAACAGTGAGAGCTAGACAGTTGAAATTTTCACAGATGGTGTATTTCTGTTGCCGCTATAAAATCAAATACTAAAAACAGAATAAAATAAATATTTAAGTGGGGCTCCCATACAATAAACGTGTTTTTTTTTTACAGTTTTTTGCTCGATATTAATAACGGCAACAGGTAGACGCTTGAAATATTCACAGAATATTTAGTTGTAAATTCACTTTAAAAATTAATAATTAAAATAAAATAAATATTTAAGGGGGGCAAACGTGATTTTTTTGCCTAATGTTATTATAATATACTAAATGGTACGGAAACGGAACCCTTCGTGAGCGAATCCGACTCGCACTTGGCCGGTTTTTTTAACACTAGAAACGGGATATTTACCAAGTTTACTATTTGTTTTGAGTTCTCGATATTTCGGCGCTGTTGCAAGCACCATGATCACGGATAAACTTAAGTTATGTCGGGTGTATTTTACATGGAGCGACTGCCTATCTGACCTCCACAACCCAGTTAGTACTGGGTAGTACGATACCCCTTGGTAAGACTGGTTATGTCTGGACTGGTTGGTAACGACTGTCAAAGATCTACAAATGACAGCCGGGACCAACGGCTCAACGTGCTTTCCGTATGTAATGCGTGGTTATCGATCCACAGACCAACCTAGGCAAGCGTGCCTGAACCTGAAGATCGACCCGACCGGCTGTTATTATTTAACTACGAGCTCCTCGTGATAAGATGAAAAAATGGTTGTACACTGTTTTATAGAAAATAGTTTCACAGAATTTCGTTTCACATACAATTTTTCTCATATTATCCTTTCACAGAACAATCGATACGCAGACTATTTACTTCAAAGAAATTTAAATCATAGATTTTTGTTTCAAATAAAATACCTTGTTTCAATACTAATACGATTAGATAATTTAAAGCCTTCTTACAAAGAAAAACATATCATCGAGTGAATTTTTTTAAATAAACCTGTTACGACTCCATGACGCGCGCACCCTTCGCTCGCATATTAAATAACACTCTTTCCCCGATTACTGAAACGTCACTCAAAATTTAAATAGCACTTATACAAAAGTGACGTTTGGCCATACGAAATATAAAGTTTAGGAGCTGCTCAAATGTTAAGCAGCCCTTAAATTTTGAGTGACGCTCAGTATTCAGGGGTGTGACTTCTGTCCCCGAAGTGCCGGGCCTCCTTTGTCGGCCCTAGGCCTGGTGCCCATGCCGCCCATAAATGACACTGTCGCGAGACGGTCGTCGTCGTTCTCGATGACACTGTTTGGCACACGGGCGCGAAATGACAATTTAGCCAACGTAAAAATCTGACTAGTATATTTCTGACTAGTTTATCTGTGCTAAAAATGTGCAAATGTCGTGCTTTTTTCCAATTTGTATCGAAACTTTAAATAATTAAATCTGATCTCGTAAACCGTGGACGTCTGCTTATTGAAAATTTGTATAAAAAACTATCTTTATGTGTACTATCTACAAAAAAAAATATGAACTTCGAAATCCTTGTCCACTAATGGATATTTTAGCCCTATTTCTGTTTGCAGGGTTAGAAGGGGATAGCATTTTCGTTGAAATAAGATACCATGGAAAAATGCACCGAACAAACAATATTCGTTATAAAATAATTCTACTGAATGATAAGTTTGTTAATTTATGAAAAAATTGGATTTTAAAATTCTCTGAATTATGTTTCTGTAAAACATAGTTTCATTGAAGTAAATAGTCGTTAAGGCGACTACGGGAGCTAAATTACCAACTCTATTTGTGGTGATTCTAACTTCGTTTGAGATACTGTTAGAGTAAAGTTCTAATCAGCTTGCACTACAAAGTGGTTGTAACGTCAGTCACTGCGGGCCGAATAGTGCGAAATGAGGGTTTTTTTTTGCGATTTACATAAATTCTATTGATGGACTAAAAAAATAAAACACTATGATGCTAATATTTTATGTTGCTTGCAGAATTATTTGTCAAAAAATCAGAATGATCGCATGTATCTACTTTAGTATGGATTTTTTTTTACCAGCGTGCCTGAGAGATATTTCTTGACGGCATGTTAAGCCATATCAGAGGCCCATGGGCGGCATAAAAACTCTGACACCAGTTTAGGCACTAACCACGCGAGAAAGAAAGAAAGTATGGTTTTTACTCGTTTAAAGAAATTTTTAGAGATAAGTTTGTGATTTTTTTTTATCGAGTAAAATTAGTTGTATTATGTTTTCAAAACACTATCATACTAGCATATATCCTGAAGAATATCATATATTTTTCTGGTTTTGTTTATTGCAGTGAATCATATGGTTTTTTGCATTATAAAACTCGCGTTTAGCTCCTGTAGTCGCCTTAAAACAATAATATTGGAAATAATAAAAATATAAGGAACAAACAATATAATTATAATGAAACATTTTCTGCGAAACAAAAATCTATGAAATGACTTTCTGCGAAAAGGGTGAAACCTCAAAAAATAAATGAACGAGGAAAGAGTTTCGATTTTTTACGAGTTCCCTTTGTGCCCGAAGTTTATTACTTTTGAACTTTGTCGTATGCAAAAGTTGTCCCCTCGAAACAAAACGTTGTACCCTTTGTCTAAACTTTGAAATTAGGGAAAAACATCAAAAAGATTGCCTAGCAACAAGTCCCCTTTTCCAGATTTCGTAGAATACATGCCTACGATAAGATGAGATGACGAGTAATAGAGAAGTATGGAAGAAGAAGACATGCTGCGCCGACCACTAATGAATTGGGATATGGGCAGGAGAATGATGATAATGAATGAAGTACAAGAATTTGTGCCGTATATTACAACAACAAAAAAACCCGGCTACTGAAAAATCGCGTTCTAATTAAATTCAAAGTTTACAAGGTAAAATCGACGCCACCTATTGTTGAAGTCGGTTAAAATGTAGCCTATGTTACCTGGGCCATAATAACGAATCGATTGACACCTTATTCATCAAAATCGCGTGAAAAGTTTAGGCGCTACGGAGGAATATACGTAAATACAAACATACATAGACTGCTACAATCATTACCAGGAGGGTTATGATTGTAGCAGTCTATGTAATAAAAATGCTACGACTCCATGACGCGCGCTCGCTTATTAAATAACACTGTTTGACTTCTGTCCCCGAAGTGCCGGGCCTCCGCGGGCCTCCTTCGTCGGCCTACGGCCCGGTGCCCATGCCACCAACAAATCGCATTAGTCATCAAAATCGGGTTAAAAGTTTACATGCTACGGAGGATTATACGTAAATACATACATACATAGAGACTGCTAAAATCAGAACCCTTCCTTTTGGCTTCGCTGTAGTCGAGTGAAAAGAAGTCTACAATTGGCCTCAGTGCAATGGGCTAGTTCTTTTATGGTGGAACGCATGCCAGTCACAGGTATCCAGGAAAACATAAAACAATAGGAAACTAAAGCCATTTCCATACTTAACGAACAATCGAAATATGATACCTTTTGAAAATCGCGTGTACAAATACATAGTTGTGTGTAACCTCAGCACGGAGGCCATGCAGCTCAAGGATCTTTGGTCAGAACCTTGAACGGAGGCAGTAGTACAGGGTCTGCGGCGGGGTGGGGAGGAGGGGGGGGGGGTGTTCCGGTATTGTGTGATAGAGGTAATGAATGACAAGGATAGGCGGAAGACAGGCGAGTATGGTGGAACTATCTTTCAATGACAATTTTAAAGCAGTGATAGACTAGCGGTGTGACCGTCTGACTACCAAGTCATAGGTCTCGAGTTCGAACCCAAGACACGCACCTCTGATTTTTCCGATTTACATGCGTATTTGTATAATTATCACTTGCTTCGGTGAAGGAAAACATCGTGAGGAGACCAGCATGCCTGAGAGATATTTCTCGACGGCATGTAAAGCCAAGTCAGAGGCCCATGGGCGGCATAAAAACTCTGACAAGGCTCTAGTGTATAAAGAAAGAAAGAATGACACTTTTTGGATGAAAAAATAAACCGGCCAAGTGAAAGTCGGACTCGCGCATGAAAGGTTCCGTACGGTAAGAGAGCCCCCTTTATTTCGAAACAACAAACGGACACTTCAGTTTTATTTATAAATAAAAATAAATAAATATCGCTGGACATTACACACAGCGCCATCTAGTGCCACACTAAGCAACAAGGCTTGTGTCGTGGACACCAGGATAGTTGATATAGGTACTACATAGATACTTTTAGAAGATAAGTAAGATTTGAATAAAGCAACACTTCGCGCAGAAATAAGCATTACGAGTCTGTTAATGGCACATGGCGTGTTGAGAAAGAAACTGTCTTACAAGAATGAGTGACAGAGACAAAAACGTTTTTTCTAATATCTTTTTTACCTTACCAATAACCGGCCAATGCGAGTTGGACTAACGCATGAAGGGTTCCGTACCAAGTAGGGGAGGCGCCTTTAATTTCTTCCTGGTGGCTTCCTGCCCTGGTTCAATCCATGGTCAAGAGCGAGACGGAATGGGACGCCGTCACCTCCTTCTGCGAAGCAGTCATGCTAGCGAAGGATGTGGCGGAACGTGAGAGGGAGAGTACCTTACGTCCCGGCCGCCGCGGGCCTGTTGACGGGGAGCTATGGGCTAGCTCGCCGTCCGTCCGTCTCATGACGACAGGCCGTGTCGACGGCGCGTTCGTGTTCCACGCGCGCCTCAAAGAGAGTCAGGAAAAAGGAAGGGGTCCGCAAGGGCCGATGCCTGCCGGGGCTGCGGGACTGTTCGAAAGAGATACCGTGGCCCTGGAACACAAAGGGCGATGAAGGAACATGGATGGGTTTTAGTCAGTAAAAGTCTGACACTCCCTCCTGCTCCGCCCAGAGCGGGAGGATTAATTTGATGATATCCCAAAAAAAAAGAGCCCTTTGATAGTTTGTTTACTTATTTTGTATTATTTGTGTTTTTAATGGCAAATAAACACAATTTTTTTTTCCTTTCGGGTACGGAACCCTAACACTGTACTTTTCCAGACGCTCTCTTTCAAACAGAACCTCGTGGAAAATAACGAACGAAACAAGAAATTAAAAAGTGCGAGTCAACGACTCTCCTTGCGATCAACCTTGGAGTCACAAGAAGTCTACTAAGGCCGAAAGTTTTTTATACCGACTAACTGGCTTGTTGTATACCTTTCTAGCTTTTAGCCGCGGCTTCGATTGGAGGAGCTCGTGGCTATATAATAACAGCCACTCGGGTCGATCTTTAGGTTAAGCCGTGCTTGCCTAGGTTGGTCTATCGATGGGTGACCACCCATTACATACCGAGTTTCCTTCGTGCCTCGGAAGGCACGTTATGCCGTTGGTCCCGGCTGTCATTTGTAGATCTTTGACAGTCGTTACAGGTAGTCAGTGGCCCAAAAAGTCTGACAACCAGTCTTACCAAGGGGTATCGTATTACAATGTACTAACTGGGATGTGGAGGTTAGATAGGCAGTCGCTCCATGTAAAATACTGGTATTCAGCTGCATCCGGTTAGACTGGAAGCCGTCCCCAACATAGTTGGGAAAACTGGCAGTGGCGTACTCTTCACTATCACCATCTACCTGAGTTTTCCCAACTATGTTGGGGACGGCTTCCAGTCTAACCGGATGCAGCTGAATACCAGTATTTTACATGGAGCGACTGCCTACCTGACCTCCACAACCCAGTTAGTACTTTGTAATACGATCGTGCAGACGATCGCAAAAAGAAAAAAAAGAAAGAAAGATCGCAGGATCTTTAATAAAAATGTTGCTTTTGTTTTACTCGAGGTACCAAGCTATCTAAAAGAAAGAAAGATCGCAGGATCTTTAATAAAAATGTTGCTTTTGTTTTACTCGAGGTACCAAGCTATCTATCTGTCAAATGCCATTACGATCGGTCCCGCAGTTTAGGCGTGAAAACGTAACACTTACACGTAACTTGCATTTTTATTATTATTTGTAACATAGTTTATTCAGTTTTATTTTACTAACCTTCTATGGATGTTGCAGCTTGACCGAAATAAAAGTTATTTTATTTGTATTAATATCTAAATGGATAAAATTGACATCACTACATACTGTATAGTATAAAACAAAGTCGCTTTCTCTGACCCTATATCCCTATGTATGCTTAAATCTTTAAAACTACGCAACGGATTTTGATGCGGGTTTTTTTAATAGATAGAGTGATTCAAGAGGAAGGTTTTAGTATATAAATTGCGGGCGGGCGAAGCCGCGGTCATCAGCTAGTAAGTACTAAATACATACATATTATTTACGATTTGTTTGGTAAAATGTCATTATTATGTAACTGTTATGTCGTCATGTACCTAACATGAAACTTTTATAAAATAATTTCTCTTGTTTACAAGTATTATGCTGAGGGGAAATAAAGGAATATACGGTTCTAGGACAGGCCATTTTCCTCGAGTTTTCCTTTAACCGTTCCGGGAAACAATTTTCTCAAAAGGAAACCATATAAAAGGTTACCGAAACTTTTTAGCATAATACATATACGTTCCTAGGGGGCGCTGGTGACTGTAAACTTGTGTCGTAATCGGTTGGCTTGGCAATGGGCATTTGATGCGGAGGAATGAGGAGAATGTCGTGAGGAAAGCTTTGAGTATGAATATGGATGGGTATAAGAGTAGGCAAGGAGTGTGTAGCCCACCGGTATCGGGAACAGGGTTCAAGCTACCGGCGATCAGCAGGGCTATTACGTATCTTTCTGATATCCAGTGACTATCAAGCTTCGGTTGTACTCCGAACTTTGATGACAACCGTGAATGTCATAATATTGGTATTATGTATCACACTGAGTGGATATCACTTTACGGTGACTAACAGGGTCATACATAATACGAAACTAACCTTCTGACGGTGAATTGATGGACACTGAGTCCAGTTACTATCGTTTCGAGCTGTCAACAGAGATACGTAATAGCCCTACAGGGCTCCAGAAAGAGGAACCTCCTCACAATATTGCTACTACTATTTTTTTATTGAATTTTAACATTTAGGTTGTCATGGTAAATAACCTGTCGCAATTGTATTCTTATTTACACGTAGTTTGGGTAATGATCTATTTGCATGTTTTTTTGATATAATTTTTATTTTGCCATTATTTGTTAGTGTGCAGGTATATTTTGTTCTACAGTATATTTATACCAGACAAGCTCTCTAGACGTGAAGACTTGTAATTGGCTGTCAGATTAACACACTGTTATTTATCACTTTTGTATCTAGCTTGTCTTCCAAAGTCTTTAAGTAAATAAATAAATACGAGCCGTGTCCAGGAGTACGACTCTCAGAATCAAGCCCTTGATCCAGCTGCCTAACGAGAGCCTCCTCAGGTTTTAACCGAGGCTCTTGGCAATAGGCTAGTTTCCACCACCAATAAATATCAAATCTATTGAGTCCGTCAGTTAGAGTATTGGAAAATAATGTACACGTATTTTTTATTTTTGTAAATCAGTCAAAACTCGCACTAAAAATTATACCACGGCATGACGTATTGAGAATTTTAAAAGCGTCGTATCTTCGTCAATTTTGGTTTACGTAACAAAAGAAAAAACACGGGTCAAATATTTTTTGATAATGTAACTGACAGACTAATTAGATTTTTTAAGGACAAGCCTAATGATTATCATTACACTGATATTATTTATCACTATTGTATCTAGCTTGTCTTCCGAAGTCTTTAAATAAATCAATAAATTACGAGCCGTGTCCAGGAATACCGCTTTCTTAATCAAGTCCTTAATCCAGCTGCCTAACGAGAGGCTCCTCAGGTATTGATCGAGGCTGGGTTAACAAAGCAACGATGGATGGACTGTCTGAAGGATGTTATGGCTAGAAACGATGAGATGACGAGTAATAGAGAAGTATGGAAGAAGAAGACATGCTGTCTGCCCTAAGGCAATTGTAAGAGGAGGCCAATGCCATGAATGAGGCACACCGAAATTCGCGACATTTTATGATTTGTTTGTTTTTTTTTTCATTTTATCTATGTAGTATAATCAACTATCTGATGTCTACGACACAAGACTCGTTGCTTAGTGTGGCACTAGATGGCGCTGTGTGTAATGTCCAGCGATATTTATTTATTTATTATTTAACTATTATTGTGTTACTGTCTAGTATCGGAATAAAAGGCTGTATTTATAATATTACTAGTTTTGTCCGCGGCTTCGCCTGCGTCAAGTTCGTTAATTGTCCCATGGGATCATACTACCGGGATAAAAACTATCTTAAATGTTAATTCAGGTTACAATCTATCTGTATACCAAACTTCATCCAAATCCGTTCAGTAGTTTTCGCGTGATAGAGTAACAAACATCCATCCATCCATCCATCTTCACAAACTTTCGCATTAATTATATTAGTACGAAGATATTATATGTAAGGTTTTATCGTGGTAGACAGAACTGTATTTTTCACTGATATCATATTACCTCAGCTTAATTTGAAATGGGCAATGGCTATTTTGTTATTGTCCCGAAATAATTACTTACCTACTCAAATACTGTTTACCTCGCACGTGCATCGAACCTGTCACCTCGCCGTAATCAAAATAAGCACTTTCCACAGAACTACTGCCAATCAAAATATTTTTATCATGTCATTTGGAAAATCAATATTTTTCGTATCGATTCAAATGAGGCGGCCCACCGGAAAATGTTTTCATCAGCCATTGATTAATTGATCTTGTTTTTAATAACGATTTAATTTGAAAGGATGTCTTTAAAATAACTTTTGGGAAATATTTTGGAGATGATTATCTATCCATCTATACACTGAATTCTCAAGTTTACAGTTTTTTTTCAGTATTTACATTATTTACAAATCTATTAAAATAAACTAAACTAACTAACTTAAACTAAAAACTTAAAAATGCTACTTCTGACGTCACGAGCCCCCACTCCCGAGTTTTGATGCGTTTTATCTTTGTCAATATTCATTGATTTACAAAAACAAAAAATACGTGTCCATTAATTTTCTAACTGACGGACCAAATAGATTTGCAATTTTTTTATAATAATTACGTTAGTACTTATTATTTGTGATAATTAATAACTTTGCCTCGCTTTGGAATAGAACCCAGAATTCACTAGATCGTCGGGGTTGTATACAAATATTTCCGATTTTCATTCATTTCGTGGTGATTGTTTGCGAACAAGCTCCTGTTACAAACAATAATTTGCATTTGTAATGCGTTCAACAGTCGATTTTAAAAAACCTTCCTATCTTTGCTTGTAGTCTCTAGTACGCTCTCAACTGGAGTACCTATGCCGTGTCCGTCTGGAGTCCTTACTACAAAAAGTATATTGAAATGATTGTGTATGTTCAATACAAGTTCTTGCGTAAATTATATTAAAGAAATGGTATATTTAATAAAAAACTTAATTAACTAACAACAAACTACACGGCATCGAAAAACTCCTCAACGCTGTCAAGTGGTAATGTCCCCAAGAGACTGGCGGCGTTACCACGCTGTATGGCAACGCTAAGCCTTTGGCCAAGGTAAAAGCCAGCCCTAGGGTCACGGGAAGTGTCAACTAAGCCTTTAGAAATTGCCTTGAAAAGGCTGTGAGCGCTCGGACCCCACGGTCCTAGAGTTTCAACCCCAAACGGCTCGAAAATATAGTTACCAATAAGGTTACTATCTATTTAAACAATTAAAATAAATCGAATGGTCTGTTAGTCATTTTAAAATTGCAGCTTTTTATTGAATGACTAGCGGACGACACGCGGTTTCACCCGCGTAGTTCCCGTTCCCGTGGGAGTACGGGGATAAAATATAACCTATGTTACTCAGTAAAGACTTGGCTTTCTAATGGTGAAAGAATTTTTGAAATCGGTGCAGTAGTTTTTGAATTTATTCATTACAAACATACACACACACACACACACACACACACACATAAATATAAATCTTTTCTCTTTATAATATTAGTGTAGATATGAAATTACTAGCCGTTGCTCGCGACTTCGTTCGCGTGGCACTTTTAAAATAGCCTACGACCTAGGTATTCCCAGACCTACCAAATATACACGAAAAAAATCATAAAAATCGGTCTTGCCGTTTCAGAGGAGTTCGATAACAAACACTGTGACACGAGATTTTTATATTAGAAGATACAGTACAATACGGTATTAGAGAAGTATGGAAGAACAAGACATGCTGCGCCGACCCCAACCAAATTGGTATGAGGACAGAAGAATGGTGATAATGATGATGTGGAAACCCCAACTCCAAGCATTTACTAGTCCCTCATCCTTACCGATCATGTCATCGTCAATTTAGACCCAGCCTAGATAAACACCAAGGATTTCCTGTTCATTTTCCTGGATACATCCAGACAAAACTGGAATAAAACTATAAACGTGTACTATCATATATTTGCTTATCTGTTTGCACGTGTATGTTCATGATTTATTAAATCAAGGATAATAACGCTAGGTTAGCAACCAGGCGTCTCTCGGTTTCTGCCTAGTCTTCTGCTAATATAAAAAAATATAAACAGAAAAAAACCGGCCAAGTGCGAATCGGACTCGCGTATGAAGGGTTCCGTACCATCGTAGGAGGGTTGCTCCCTGTATTTTTTTTATTTTTTTTTCATTATTTGTTTTTATAGCGGCAACATAAATACCTACATCATCTGTGAAAATGTCAACTGTCTAGCTATCACGGTTCATGAGATGCAGCCTGGTGACAGACAGACATACCGACAGTGGAGTCTGAGAACTTCCAGTCTAACCGAATGCAGCTGAATACCAGTATTATACATGGAACGACTGTCTATCTGACCTCCAGAACATATTCTACTAGGGTAAGACTGTGGTTAACCTGGTGTTCAATCTTTCGGGCAATCTTTAAGATGTAAGAATGACAGCCGGCGTTATAGGCGCGGCGTTGCGTCATTTCCGAGGCACGGAGGAAACTCGGTGTTTATGTATGGTCACCCAGCCATAAACCGACATTGGAAAGAGCGGTTCAGCCTTGAAGATCAACCCGTGCGTGTGTTATTATTAAGCCACGAGGACCTCGTATCTAGGTATCTTCGGCTTCGCACGGGTGCCTATGTTACTCGGGTAATAGGTAATGTAGAATAGGCATGACGACAGTATCAAAAAATTGCAAATCTATTTAGTCCGTCAGTTAGAGTATTGGAAATTTATGGACACGTATTTTTTGTTTTTGTAAATCAATGAATATTGACAAAGATAAAACGCATCAAAACTCGGGAGTGGGGGCTCGTGACGTCAGAACTAGCTAAAAATTATACCTAGGCGTGACGTATTGAGAATTTTAAAAGCGTCGTATCTTCGTCAATTTTTATATTTACGTAACAAAAGAAAAAACACGGGTCAAATATTTTTTGATAATCTAAGTGACGGACTAATTCGTTTTTTTTTGTCGTCTCGCCTTTTGTAATGATGAAAGAATTTTTGGAATCGGTAATACAGGGTGTAAACGGACCCTTCAGGAAGCCGTCAACCAAGCATTCTGTACATCAAACTACGTGACCCTAAGCAAAAATTAATGCTGGGAAACCAATTTTTTTTTGGGGTGAAAAATCACGTTTTACGATTAAACTCAAATGTAATGCAATCAAAACGTGCTGATGGGTGACGGCTCATTGGGATATTTAAAGTACAGTTACAAGTTTACAACCTAAAAACCACAGTGGAATCTCTTTTAAACTTGAATGTCTAGAGAAATACAAAAAAAAAACGAGTTAACGAGGTTCGAGATTCCACTATGAGTATTCAGTCCAGAACAAGAAAAATATCGCAATGACGGGGAAAACAAGTGCCTACAGACATTTAATAACTAGCTGTGAACTAGCTCAAATATATGAGAACTATTTAAAACAATTTAATATGTGAGTCAATTTTCTGTGATTAGGTATAATTTAAATGAACGTTCTGTAATAGTACATATAGTAGAGAGCACGTGACGGGGAAATCCGAATTCCGATTGATAATAATTATTATTGCCGATGTTATCTAAAAAATGTCGTAGTACACACAAAGTACTACCGTACTGAAATAGTCGCCACAAAAAACATCGTGGGGAAACCAGCATCCCAGAGAGATATTTTTTGACGGCATGTAAAGCCAAGTCAGAGGCCCATGGGCGGCATAAAAACTCTGACACCAGGTTAGGCACTAACCACGTGATAAAGAAAGAATAGTCTCCACAAATGGTGTTGAAAGAAATCAACGTGAGGAAAATAGCATATCCTGGAACGTTCGAAGACATCTTCTTTATCGTGTGGTTAGTGCCTAACCTGGTGTCAGCTTTTTAATGCCGCCCATGGGCCTCTGACTTGGCTTTACATGCGTCACGAAATATCCTTCGTGCATGCTGGTTTTCCTCACGATGTTTTCCTTCACCGAAGCAAGTGATAATTATAATACAATACGCACATGAATCCGAAAAATCAGAGGTGCGTGTCTTGGGTTCGAACTCGAGACCTATGACTTGGCAGTCCGACGGTCACACCAATATGCTATCACTGCTATTTATTGCTCCTGTTCGAAGACATGTGATCCGCACTATGCGCGCGGTGCAGTACAGCCCTGTGCTGTACTCTCAAAGAGTGGAGTCCGCTCTGCTGATTATGTGTAGAGGATATTCCTTCAGTAGTCGTGGTAGGACGGAGTAGCTCGTGGCTAACTGATATCAGCTACTCGGGTCGTCTTCAGGTTAAGCCGCGGTTGGTCTGGATGGTTTTCAGATTTTTTTCCTTTACATGTGCTGTAAGACATTGCTTCTCGCCAAATTTCACGATTCTTGGTCAACAGGAAGTACCTACCCTATAAATTTTAATTACCTTGAGTGTATCGAAATATATATATACGTTATTTTGCGGCATAAACGGCCGTATCTTTTTTTTACGTTAACTTGGAATTTTGTTTTTTTTCACAGCTTCAAGTGACTGTAGACCTAAGTATACGGTTTTATTTTCAACTCAAAACCTCCACGCGTTCCCAAGATAAAGGGTCTTGACAGACAGGCGGACAAAAAAGTGGTTCCGTTTTTTCCTTTTTAGGTACGGAACCCTAAAGATAACCAGTAATAGCCTAAAATATATTTGAAACCGCAAACCTTGTAACACATCAATAAATACTAGAAAACTCACCAATTAGCATACCCATGAGAATTGACCCTAATGAGGAAACTCCGTCAAAAAAATATTATTATACTTAATCGAAGAATGTAGCATGCCTTTTATGATGGTTAAGTAATGAACGTACATCTCGCCTGTATTGCTGGTGGGGCTGCTGTAGTGCGTCGGGGATAACATTACACACACCGTCATCTAGTGGCTTGTGTCGTGAAAACCAGATAGTTGATATACTACATAGATACTATTTTTTTTGTAAATAATATGATGGATGGATGTTTGGTATGTGGATTGTGGATTGTTTTTACGCAACAATGCGTGAAAGGTGCGCTTCCCTGGTGCGCAGGGCGTGAGACAGCACCAACAGTTCCTAAGCATGATTGCCAGTCGCCTGGACTGTGTTTATGTGGGCACCGCTGTGAAATTCTTACAATTTCCGACGACCCGAATGGCGCAGCGGTAGTAAGGCTGCCTTACGTTCTTAGGGTCCCGGGTTCGAATCCCGGTTGGAGCAAATGTTTGTCTGATAAGCATAGGCATTTTTTTCCGAGTCATGGAATCTTTATGTAGTATTTCAACTATCTGGTGTCCACGACACAAGCCTCGTTGCTTAGTGTGGCACTAGATGGCGCTGTGTGTAAAAAAAAATACTCATGGGTTGTCGCAGCAGTGATCCAATTGTGTTCTCTTGTTTGCTTTTATCAGTGCTTACTAACATAGTCTTGAGTTTTACTAACAGTTTCTTGAGTCATGGATACTCTAGTAAAGAAAAATAGTACATTGTTACCCTAGGGGTGAAAGTAACTCCCTCGAACTATTAGCGCCCTCGCTGCGCTCGGGCACCAAACCCCGTCTCGGGACTAAATAAGTCTTTAACCCGAGGTAAACACTGTGCTTTTCATTACGAATACAAGGAAAGTAAAAATAAAAACATGAATCAACTCGAAAAAAAATGAAGATCGGATTGCCGCTTTCCCGCCTATTTTGTTTTTTTTTCTAAGGCCGGGGCTATTCAGCCATTACCTATTTTTTATTTTCATCATCGAAAAAATGGTAAATATTTTGCCCAAATCTATGTTATTTTAAAGAAATAGTTGAAACTTAAATATAATAAAGTTATTTAAAAAATATATATTATTTAATTAATACTTAATTTTGTTATTTCAATTTTACATCGTGGCTGTATAGAAAGTTGGAACATGGTTCAATAGAAAAATGAACTATTTTTTTTTTATAATTTGACAGTTGTCAGTTGAAAACGATTCTCCCTAGGGCTGAAAAGTATTACTTTCAACCCGCTCCTCAGGCAACTTCAGACCTACTTTCAGAGTATGAGTAATGAAAAATGTATTTCAATGTCTGAAGGGCTAGGCAGGGGCGTACCTGATAAAAAGTACACCCATATTTCGCTACCCATGTAGGTAATTGCCAACCGGGCACAAATCCGAGCTCCGTGGTTGCTGGTGCTGAGTAATTCCTGATAGAAAAACCCAATAACAATATTCCCGACCCGGGAATCGAACGCAGGACCTCGTGCTCATCAGTCGCAATAATTGCGACCACTAGGCTAACGCGCCTAGTAAGAACGCATAAACAAAACAAGTTGTTTGTTGTTTTTCTCACAATTTAATAGAAACAAACAAAGAAAGAAATAAAATTTCTGATAGGATGAGCACTCATGTAAAATCCACTAATCAATCAACTTCGTGATTAAGATAATTCTGATTGCAATGTCTGATAATATTAGAGATCGGATATATGGATGCGTATTTATGCCATTTTATTCTATTTGAATATTCAACAAAATTCATTCTTTCTTTCGGTTAGTGTCTAACCTGGTGTCAGAGTATTTAAGCCGCCCATGGGCCTCTGACTTGGCTTTACATGCCGTCGAGAAATATCTCTCAGGCATGCTGGTTTCCTCACGATGTTTTCCTTCACCGAAGCAAGTGATAATTATACAATACACACATGAATCCCAAAAATCAGAGGTGCGTGTCTTGGGTTCGAATTCGAGACTATTGTTTGTATTTACGAGTTATTTGTTTTACTGTGGACACTTTACCGTGCACTGTTCTCACATAATATATCATCTCAACATGAATGATGTAACCAAGAATTTGTAACAATATTTTGATTTAAAAGAGTGTCCATGGAGTTTCTTGCCCGTTCTTCTCCATAGAGATCTACGCTAGGGAATCGGCAACTACAGTACTTTCACAGTTCTTATGTCTTGTGACTGGGACTGTAGCTTCATTTAATTTTCATCTTTGTTTCGGGGTATTGGGTATCTAAACTTTTAGCTATAAGTATAGAAAATAAGCACTAGTGATAAATTTATTGTAAGGTTGTTATTTTTTTGGCAAAACAAAGATTTATTTATTTTATTTATTCCTGGAAGAGGATGGAGGAGGCTTTTACCCAAAAGGGATCCATTCCAAGGGCAAAAAACAAAGAAATACTAGATTAACACAACAACGTATACACCTATTACTTTGAAATGGAATGAAGCTTTTTATTATTATTTTATTTATTTACTTAATAAGAGGCAGGTTGAGACAAATGATAGCTGCTTGAATCCGGCTGTTCCTCGCTAGATTTTCTTCTTGTAATTTGCAGTACAATATATTATATACAATTATGTTTGTCTAGTCGTTTTTAAATTGGTGTATGTTTAGGACCGAGACTACATCTTCTGGGAGTTGAGTTTGAACCCAGGCAGGCGCATTACTTTGTGTATTTTATTTCATCACCATTGCACTCAAAACAGTGAAGGAAAATATTGTGAGGGAACCGGCATGTCCTGGAACCAAAACTCGAAGACATGTGACATCTACCAACCCGAATTGGGCCCGCATGGTGGAGTGGAATATAGCCTATTCCTTCTCATAGAGAGGCGGCCTGTGTCCCAGCGATGGGAACATTATAGGCTGATTATGCTTAACCTGTGCTAGTTGAGTGCTGAACCAAGGACATGTGTCTATTGCATTGTTTCAGACAACTATTGAGATTGCAAAGCAAGCGGCAAAGCTTCACACTGTGTGTTGAGGTGTCTGGTCTAGTCTGAAACTAACCAGGACAATATACAGATAAAATTCATGTGTAAACAAAAGTCATGTCCTTCACAGAGTCAATGACACCTGAAGTATCTTATCACTGTGATCAGCTCAAGATTAAAGTATGCAGTCTGGTTGTAATAGAAACCGCATGTGAATATAGTTATTTTCTTTGTTGTCATGTCAATGACGGTTCGGTAACAGGATATTAAGTGAAATCAATTTACGCGCATTGATCAGTGTTTTTGAGTTTCTCATTCTGTCACGTAAAGGGGTTTGGTGGAATGAAAACCCTGGTCGCAAGCATTCATTCACATTGGATGCACATTAACGTTGGATTGTACTGCTTATTTTAGGAAGTTGCAATTTTAAGTGTGCGAAAGGGAAAAGTTATTACCTCTTAATAAGCAATAATACAATATGCTGTGTGCATCATGCTGAGTGGCAACCTGCTACTCGGCATCACAACATGCAAGATGGCCACCTTTTTTTGTTCCATCCCGTTGTACATAAATATTTGTTAAGCATTGTATGTTTGCAGTTTTTTTTTTGTCATTTTGTCCCTGCAACTAATTGATTTAATAGTGAAATGAGGCATACAACATGTGATTCTTTTTGCAATACACATTAGTGGATTATTTTTATGTTGTCCATAGAAGTAGGCACTAAAGTTGACCATGACAAAGAAGATTCTAATAAGAAAACAGTTTTAATTTATTTAGTTGCCTCGTTAGGTAACAACACCTTAACAAGAAGTTCTAATAGCTTACAATAATACTGTTTGTCAATCTGATATGGACATGTGAGGAACAACTGCACAGATTTTGTTTAGAGCAGAAAATATTTTGGTTGAATTTGTCTAATAATGTGTTAGATTTAATATCGAGTGTTTTGTTTTTGATAAAATATAAGTTTTTTTTTTTTATGTCATCTGTCATCTACAACTTTTTGGGTTTGTTTTTCCAAAATTGAATTCAAATCAAAAGTTTTTAAAGTCGTAAGCGAGGATGTCTTGTCTCGTTCATAGTACGTATTTAAACGAAATAGTACGAGTAACAAGACACGACAAACCTAATTGATCAATGTGACCATTGGATGAAGACATCAATTGATCATAATTGACGTAAAAACAATGAAAAAGGTCGCTGAAATAAAAATTACCCATTCACTGATTCGCACCATGTTGTCCATAGAACGTAAATTAAAAAGTTAGAACAAGAGGCAGAAAAACAAAAATCCTATGTTCGAACTTTTTTCCAATTTTCTAAATTATAACCCGACAGATTCGAAAAGTGATGACCATGTTAGCCGGTTTATAGTAAACACTAAACAACCCAAACTGGTTTGTTTAATGTTATTTTTTTTAACAAACACGTTCTCGCCCCTCGTACATCAGCTAGTTGTAGATTAAAACGAGTTATATTGTAATGTTTGGCAAACCTGACTGCTACCGACGAAAGCCTTCGGATGAATGGAAAAAAACCACATAACACAACACGAAAACCATTCACTGCACTGCTGAGAACGCACTGACACCTCCAAATACACTTTATAAACGTGTAATAAAGTAATGAAACACTAAAACCACAGTGATACGCTACATTACGACAAAAGGGTACGCACCTTAGTCTTAGTTATTATGTGTGTAGCCAGTTTTACAACGGCGAAATTTCCCGTTCCAATCGTTTTCTCCAGCTCGTAATTGCCAACACACACGAGCTGGTCTATCGGGAAATGCTTGCTTTTGTGAATTGGCTTCATAGTGCTGGCCATTTCGTGAGAAACTTGAAATAAATCGCTCAACCTCACATTACCCACCGAGCGAATTTCGTCTACTGGCGTTAGTTCGCGCCGACTGCCGCAATGGCGCTACTGTCACTCACGTCATTCGCTTTGGGATGTTCATGTGCGCCCCTCGATGTTTCATTAACAAACACTATTTAATTTATATTAAATTCACATTTAGGCGCACAATTCAATACGAAATCATGATGATTTCAATTCGCGATCATCACGATATTGCTACGAACGTCAAACAGGTGTTGACAGATGCTCTTATCAGTGTTTCTGTTATCAATACGTAGGGATTCAATTGAACAACTCAGGCTCATGAAAATAAGAACTCGATTCACAACCTTTACGCGACTCGCGCCGGCTCTTTCGATCTGATTCATGTGTCTAACGTGTGAGTGAGAAAGGTAGAGTGGTCACCGTCAGGCGGGAGACCTAGTGACGTCATTGGGCCTGGCTGACGTCACACGCGGCAATTTCAAACTAGAAGACGGTGTGGGGTGTACGTCAGTAGAAAATATCGATTTTCTTATCGCTAAGTGCAACTTTTAATAAAAAAAAAAATAACTTGACATCATTAAGCACGTTTCAGTGTAACTATTTACCGTTAGTCGTTAAGAAACGGAGTAATCATTGTAAATTAAGAATGTTCAATCAACTGAGGCTGTATTTTAATTGAACATTGATTCATACTCTCGTAAAGACAGACTTTTTTTTCTCGAACAATAGTCCGACATGAATCCAATTAACGTCAATACGTTTTTTGTAATATAAATCAGTAGAAAACTCGTGTTTTTGCATAGTGAACGTGTTTTTAAATTCAAGGTCTTGTCTTATCGACGTTATATGTATTGCGTAGTTGATGATCTATGAGATTATGTACTCGGGAAGAGATAACTGGGTTTCTATAATATAGACGCCATTCATTCATTGATAATGTGCTATCTTCATTGTGAATCTGTATTGATTATACTCTGTTTGAGGATAGCACCATCTAGTGTCACAATGACATTTATGAGTCATTAGTGATTCGATGTAGTGTAATGTTTTATTAGTAGATGGCGTTGTTAGCAAACTTTAAATAGATTAAAGGCGACATCTATGAGGGAAGTGTTTCAACTAATTAATTTAATGTTTCATCGTATGTAAAATGGTGCTAGTCATTTCAGAAACCTTGTTCCTAGTTTTAACTGCTTTAACCAAAGACATTCAAATATATTACTAGCTATAGACCGGACAAGACGAAGAAACTGACGTTCCAATAACTTGTTACACCTTAGTAGCAAAATCGACCAGTCTAGTGCACAAAGAGTATAATAATAATAAGGGAGACTAGTGCGATACATAGATTAGAATTGGTGCGATACGTCCGCTTAACAGGTCGCGTTTAATGTGTCGTAACATTGAATTGAAAAAAATATTCCCTAAATAAATTATGCCCTGTTGCGCTTAGCGTTATTGCAAATCTCGATAGGGAAAAACGAGTGGACCTGAATTTAGTTTATTTTCGTTAGTATTTTCTTTATTTACCTAGTATTTGGGATTTGAAGAATATTTTCTGATAATATTCTAGAACATTTACATAAATTGGAACAACGCCCTCTGTTGCCGAGAAGCTGTATCACTACTTTGCTACTGAGAGTTGTTCGTTTATCGATTTGTGTTATCGACATTTTTTCATTTTGTCGTAAATAATAAATATCAAAACCGTAATTATACTGTTCTGTTAATCAAGTTATGTCGTCCAAGTGTCAATATGTAAATAAATGTTATTGGTTCACGTATATTTCTGTTATCAAGGTTTCCTCCAGTGAAAAGGAAAAAAAAAAACGTTCCGAGCGTCTTGCCTTGTCACCGATGTAAACAATATGGCCGATACATTTTCGCATTGAAGTCATTGAAGTACTTTTTATTGTATTTAAGTGAAATGATCCGTTTAAATATGGTAAAATTGTGTTGTGTGAAGGGGTGTAGTAGTAAGGGTATGCTGGATGTGGAATTTCGATTTTCAGGGAAGTCTTTTAACTTTGGTTGTTTAGTACGACTAGGGTTACAAATGTTTTAGGTTGACAAACGGGAAATAAGTTCGAAGTTTCGAATATCGTTGTCGTACATAGTAATAAAAAGTATATTTTATAAATTAGAAACATCGGACATCGCACATGGTGTCGGTATTACCTAGTTTGCTTTTTAAATACAAATATTGAAATGAATAAGTCCGGCGCACCGTGCCGTGCCATGCCGGTCCTAAGGTTTTTCCATGCTTCTCCAGCAAAAGAATCCATTTGGCGAGCTGCGAGTGAAAATGAATGGTTTCGGAATATAAAATAATATTGGCGAATGTTACTAAAACACAGTCGTAGCATGAATATGTGATTTTCTATGTCTGAAAAAATATATAATATTAACGGAGTCCTCGAATCCCCGAATACAATAGTCGTCTGGATAGACAGGTTGCAAAATGGATAATTTGCAACTGGACGGTACAGACATACATTTAAGTTAACATAAAAAGTTAATGACATCCACTCTTGAAGCTATTTCGCCTAGAATGATATTGAGTTGTAGGTCATCATCATTAATAAAATAACAGCTACTCTGTAACTGTCTCAAGAGTTAGTATGATTATTGGACACCCTATTCGAAAGAGACAACATCCACTCTTGAAGCTTTCTCGCTCGGAACGTTTTCGGCTTGCCCGTCCTCATTCCAGTTAGTATATAAGTTTCTTGGAAAGGACTTATTTTAAATTTGGTGGCAATGTTTTCTTCTCGCGACCTGCGCTGCATCCGCATCCGCAACGATTATTGCGGATGCGGATGTCGAATATCCGCAACATCCCTGCTCAGAATGATGTACTAAGACGTGTTAGACGTGGTGCCGAACCATTTCCGCGTCGGCGTATTTCACCCTGTATTTAATAATGTCTACATTTAAAGTAGCCTGTAGATGAAGACCCTGACCGCCCAGCTTGTGCTCGTCAAAACGCATCGTAAGAGTCCCAACACAAGATAGATGCCGTACACCGTTGAGTTCTTCTGGCGGGTTGGTGTATTCCCGTTGACCCCACCGCCCGTTGCCCCACTGGTGGAGACAGTGGAAATTAATAAAATTGTTCGCGTTGACCCCACCGTATTTTTGAGTACCTACCTACCTAATAAAATATTACCTATTCAAAAAAATTGCATGGGATCCAGTAGTGTTTACAGTTGTACTGGGTAGTAACCTTACGAACATGCAGTAAGTACAACAGTAGGCGAGCATGACTCCAAGAAGGTATTTATTACTAGAAGACCGTACCTTTACCCAGAATTATTGAAACGCATACCACCTTGAGCTCATGCCAGCCTGGTACTTTTTGGGAAACATGTGTCATATTGTGTGCCTCACTGGCAACAAACGGGAACTTTTTACCGTTTGTTGCCAGGGACAGTATACAAGACCGGCCGTGATATGAGCTGTCGTACTGTATGGATCGTAATGTCTTTTAATTCCCGCTGACATCATTCAGGTTTATTTATTTCCTTCATTTTTCTAAAAAATCTTGATCTCAAGGTAGTGGGGCCAACGAAACGACGGTTTTGGCTTTCCCGTTGGCCCCCCACTAGTGGGGCAAAGCAGTGGGGTCAGCGGGATTACAACGGCAGGTTCGGTATTCTACAGAATCCTGGTGTCAAGAAGTCCAGAAGTCAAGGTTATCATACTTTTGTAATATCATTGACAAGTGACAGGATCTCAAATTGATCAGACCTGCGAAAGTTGTTCATATCTCTCTTCATCAACTAGAAGAGAGGTGATGAACTACAAACGGCTGAGCAGATTTTCTTGAAACCTAGCTAAGAACACTCTCGATTAAGACGCCTTTCAAACGAAAAAATCGGTTCATCTATTCAGGAGGTCCGCCACAGACAGACATACAGATACATACTTCAAACTAATAACACCTCACTTTTTTGATCGGTGATGCGGAGGAATGAGGGATATGTCGTGAGGAAAGTTTTGAGTAAGAATGTGGTAGGGTATATGAGTAGAGGGAGACCAAAGAAACGATGGATGGACTGTGTGAAGAATGATATGGCTAGAAAGGAGGTGACTGATGAGATGACGAGTAATAAGTATGGAAGAAGAAGACATGCTGCGCCGAGCACTAATGAATTGGGATAAGGGCAAGAGAATGATGATGGTTAAAATGAAAAGCCACAACATAAGAATTAGTATTTATTGTTATTGTAAATATATGGTATGGGGAGGAAGATTTGACGATACATTCCGGTGTCTGCACTGCATCTCGTCTACTGCACGTCTGGGAATCAGGTGCCTGTAACAAAATAATACACAAGTTAAATTAAATTAAAAATGAAAAAAAACCGACGAAATAATTCGCTAGGTCCTAGGCTCCACTTTCTGAGGATATTGTATTGAAAGGAATGTTTCTTTTGAGTTAAATTTGCTATCTCCAGCATTTCAAGGACTTTCCCTCCAGGTGGTATTGAAAAATTCCACCCTGTATAGTCTTAAGTCACGGCTAACTTTACTTGCGCGATGTAGAAATTGGGTAGGTAGGTAGTACCGTTGTACCGCCGTAGTACTTTTGTTTTATGTTGCTGTAATACTTTTTGTAGTGCCGCTACACACCTTTGTGTATCTGGCAAATGAATAAAGTAGGTATATAGCTGACCTAATAGACTTAAAAACGTGAAGTTATGTATAGCAGGCCCAAAGGCATCATTATTGTCGTGTCATCGAAAACACTACTACAGAATGGCAACGGCCATTCTGTAGTACTGTTTTCGGTGACATGACAAACTCCAGTAACATAAGGCCTCATAAGTGCGTTGCCTTGCGACGTCGCAACGGATCAACGCATTGTATGCCACACCTGCGTTGTGACAACGCAACGCACTAATGATTGGGAAACATTCACGTCGAGTTTGGCCGTCTAGCAGTGGAACACTGTCCGTCGTCTTGGAGCGTCAGCCTTGTTGGAGAATTTAAATGTTCAGATGCTTACCTTGTACAACTAGACAGTGAGCAGGTCGGGCGCGGCGGTAGCTAGCAGCTCGGCGGCGCCGGCCACGGCCCCGCACCACGCGTCCAGGCGCGCCGCCAGCCCCGCCGCCCCCCCGCGCGGCAGGGCCCGCGGCCGCACCCACCCGATGTGCGCCGTGCTGCTCACCTGCGGCCGATAATCAGTTCCTAAGCCACCGCACCGCATCGTATTACCCAGTACTAATTGGGTTGTGGAGATCAGATAGGCAGTCGCTTCATGTGAAATACTGCTATTTAGTTACATTGGAAAGACTGAAAACCGACCCCAATAAAAATTTGGGAAAAGGCTAGGCTGATAATGAGTTCCTAAAAGAATTGTCAAACAAATTGCTGAGTTACGCGACGTATACAGTGTTTCTGGACGATATCGATAAACTTCGACCGGTCCTTGTACTCATCATTATGAACAACTTTTACTATGGGACCAAACTCTGAATCGCGAAAACGAAAATCAGCTATTCCATACATTTTGACGAATTATGCGAACTTAATTGTAGGGAACAGCTGATTTTTGGGCCTCCCCTACGTGTAGCCACGTGTCCCGGTCCCGTGTGACTCGCATCCAGCGGATCGCGCAATCTTCATCAGGTCATCGGTCCACCTAGTGGGAGGTCTCCCAACGCAACGTCTTCCGGTTCGCGGTCGCCACTCCACAACTTTTCGTCCCCATCGGCCATCCGTTCTGCGAGCAATGTGCCCTGCCCACTGCCACTTATGTTTGGAAATTCTTCGGGCTACATCGGTAACCTTGGTTCTCTTGCGGATGTCTTCATTTCTCTCTAACATACCTGATCAATATGTCCCCTGATGAGTTTCTCAGACAACGCCTTCATAACGAGTAGCTCCACTTCATCAATGGGCACTCTTGACTCACGAGATATCTCTGCGAAGGTCAGCTTGCGCTGCGCTGATGTGCGGTTAAAGGCCATCTGGAAACATTTGTGTAAAAAAAATTAATTAGATAATAACTATTTATTCACCAAGGGGAGTAAGGCACAGATTACTAATCGAGTGTGCTGTTGTGAACCAAACGAGTTTAGTAATCTGTACTTACCCTCGAGTGATATATACTGCTTTATACTACAGTACCCGGCAATAAATATTGCACATCGACCTTTGGAAAGAGACAATCGGCTAATTTCGGCTTCGTAGAGCGCTATCTCTCTCGCACGAAATACAAACAGTCCGGTATCTATTAGGAGCTGTTAAAACAATTATGATTTGCTTCTTTTGATAATTATTATTTGTATAAAATACACCAATTTTTCTATAGTGATGGCTTTAGGTTGGGGTAAAATAAAATAAAAAAAACATGTTCCCATTATGTTTTCGTATTTAATTATTTTGGAAAATTACAGCTGTAGTGTACAAAATAAACAACATTAATCATATTGTTAAAATGAGACATTGTAATAAAAATAATAATAATTCTAATTCTCAATTACTTCCATTTCACTATCTGTGCTCTCAAAGAGATCAATATCACTGTCACTGTCAGCCGTATTTGTCACTAGTCTATCAGTGTAATTGTCTAAACCGTGTTGAATGCTTCTATATTCATTCTCACATTTGATTGCATGATCGCAAACCTTTTTCCAATCTTCAGCCCCGATCATGTTTACTTTTTCAGTCAATAATGTTTTTACTGTAGTTAAATTCATACCCACATTTCTAGAGGCTACATAGCCTTTCAGTTGAGACCATATATTTTCTATTGGATTAAAATTCGGATGATATGGTGGCAATCGCAACACAGTGTGCCCATGTTCGGCAAGTACTTTGTCCACGGAAAACTCTGTATGCCTCTCCTTGTGCTGACATATAATAGCGTAAATCTGGGTTTTTGTTAATTTTGGATCTACTGGAATTTCGTGTCTGTTTAACCAGTGGATCATTTCCTGTTTAATGGTGTTTGAGTTGGGGGGTCTTTCAACATATTTGTTGTGATAGGGTGCGTTATCGATAACTAGAACAGAATCACTGGGTATATTTTGTATTAATTGATTAACCAGCCATTTTTCGTAGTTATCGTTATTCATTTCATTGTGATAGTCACCTGTAGTGTCCGTGGATTTAGACGTTAAAAAGGCACCGGGTACAAAGCCTTTTTCATTACCCGCATGAACTATTATCAAACGTTGACCTTTTGAAATTGGCTTTTTTACTCCTTTTTTCTTGTCATCACTCCAAGATTTCCCTTTAGTGTGGGATGTATGTATGTAAGACTCATCCATGTAGACGATATTTTTTCCTGATTCGCGAAATTTGCGTATTTTATCGAGGTATTCCATCCGTTTGAGACTTACATCGTGCTTTTCCATTAGAAGTTTTCGATTATCTTCCATTTTAGTGAACCGAAATCCCATCTCGTGAAGTATTTTTCTCAACGTCTTTTCAGACCCATTGTAATTAATAGCTTCAGATAATTTAGCTTTTAATGATTTTATTGTTGGCAGTTCATTAAATCGTAAGTGAAAATCATACACCATTCTTCGAACAACATCATAATCAAAATCGTCCATATGCAAACGAAATTGCTTTTTTGGTCTCCCTTTTTTTGGAGTGCTGAACTTTATTTCAGTAGAATGTGTTTCAGTACTGACTTCGTTTAATATATTGTTCAAAGTTCTTCTTGAAATTCCAGTGGCATTTGCAACTCGCTCTTGAACCTTCTTAAAATAACAACTTACATTTTCATCTTCATTTTTTTTAAATCTGTCAGTTTCGGTTACAAAATATTTATAAACATTGTAGATAATTTCGCGTGACTGACCTTGTAAAGGTTTCCCTCTTTTTCCTAAAGATGCCATTGTGCAATTTTAAATTATTTAAATTTCGGGGTGTTAACAACTCTTAATATATATTTTGAACTGGACGCGACCGCACTTTATCGCACTTGAACAACGACTGACAAACGTCACATAGGTAGTGTGCGACAGAGATAACGCTCTACGAAGCCGAAATTAGCCGATTGTCTCTTTCCAAAGGTCGATGTGCAATATTTATTGCCGGGTACTGTACACTTGCTTACAACGTCATCAAGACTTGTAATGGATTACTACCATGATTTTCAGGGCAGTAATGAAATTCCATACAATAAACTGCCTTGATTTTTGAGAAGGTTTAATGAACAGCTTTCAAGCCTTTTAGTGGGGTAGTATTGGTACACTTACTAAGCAAGTGTAGTTTAAAAAAAAAAAAAGTTTTAGTTTCGAAATAACGATAAATGGTTATTTATTTTGTCTGAAGATTCTTTTTGTTTTATTGTAGATTTCAAAAATAAAAATAATATTTTTATCAGTTATTTACAGTGGCTGAGCTATTGACTCTCCCTTAATATTATTTTACTCTTTGTATTGACTGCTGCGCTGCGTGTCGCGGGTGCGATTCCAGAACGGAACAAATATTTGTATGGCCTACAGGTAATTGTTCTGGGTCTGGTTGTTTGTGTATGTGAGTTTAAAAGTATTTGTAAACGCACACACAATACAGGAGAAATTCCAAGAATGGGGCAACATTAAAAAAATAAATATACACAACTAAGACCGAGCCCTTGGCAACATTCCATATTAACTCAACATTAAAATCTTTTTCAAAGCTTCATCTCGATTCAGCCCTGTTTTATGATAACATAACGCCATCCTACATTCCTTACCTCCATAAGACACAACATCGCAATCTTCTGCCGCAGATCTCTGTCAGTCTTCTGCAGGTCCGGGTGCCGGGCAGAGGCCTTCACCTTCTCGAACAGGGCGACGTCTCCCGAGGCCACGGCGCGCACCAGCTCGCAGGCCCACGCGTCCGGCGTGCCGTGCAGGGACTCCAGGATCGGGTGCGCTAGCTGGAGACGGAATGAGCGATTTTGTTAAGGCTTTAAGATATGCCTTACGATACGATCTTGAGCAGCGTACTGTCATGAGACTGGCGCGTTTTCGACATGGCCGTTTAGCCTAGCCTTTTCCCAAAGTATGTTGGGGTTGGCTACCGGATGCAGCTGAATACCAGTATTTTACATGGAGCGACTGCCTATCTGACCTCCACAACCCAGTTAGTACTGGGTAATACAATATCCCTTGGTAAGACTGGTTGTCAGACTTTTCGGGCCACTGACTACCTGTAACGACTGTCAAAGATCTACTAATGACAGCCGGGACCAACGGCTTAACGTGCTTTCCGAGGCACGGAGGACACTCGGTATGTAATGAGTGGTCACCCATCCACAGACCAACTGAGGCAAGAACGGCTTAACCTAAAGACCGACCCGAGCGGCTGTTATAATTGAGCCGTCCGCTCCTCCGTCGTGAAAAGGTTAGTCACCAGTTCCCCCAGGTCGTAGACGCTGGGCGCTATGACGGCGGCCAGAGCTAGGCGCAGCGCGGTGGCGCGACGCTCGGCAGGCTCCAGCTCCGCGCCGCCGCCCGCGCAGCCCACGTAGCGCAGCGCCGAGCGGTAGTAGCGCGACATCGGCCCGCGCACTCTATGGACATTAACAAGCAAACATATACACGATGTTAAAGTAGTATATAAAATTATTTTAATTCTAAACGATTGCTATTTTATGTTAGTACTACTACTTCGAGGATCGAACTTCTGTCATCTCATTATTCTATTATTACTTTAAGTTTATTTCCAGTAATCCTCACCGGTAATACTCAGATGCCAGTTTATAAAACCTGCCGTGCACCGGGGTGACACCATCTGCATCCTCAAGTGTACCCTCCAGCTCTGTGATGATCTTCTCAGTGGCGTCCAAGTCGTTCAGCTGCTCAAGGTAGATCTGACCTTGCAGGACCTGAAAGATTAAGATTTTTTGTGTACTCAAAATTGAATAAATAAATGAGCCGAAAAGAGGACGTAACAGCTCGTACACATAATCACGATGCGATGTCATACCGTGGGAATCTACGACATCGCAACGTGTCACGACGCACGGTACGATGTCGTTGAAACTATCTTTCGCCGGTGCCGCATTCATTTGTTATTTTGATGTCGTGGCACGTTGCGATGTACGATGCCGCGTCGTAGCACGATGCGACGTCGTATCGTGTAAATACGTATACACCCTAAGCATCGTAGCAGGAGACGTTTTGCGGATTCTGCCTATCTCCATGGCTTAAAATGATTATTTAAATAACTCTCTCAAGTACCAAAAAAATAAATTGACTAACTATAAGTAAAATTACGTTATTTTTTCCGTGCTTTAAAGCGTCTGGCAGAAAATTCCGCCAACGGGAAATGTCTGGCAGCGTTGATTATTATTTTTTAACAATGTTCTCTGTCAAGTCAGTTATTTGATCTTTTATTTAGTTTAAATTAAAGATGTTTTGGAGCATGGAGGAAGACGAGACAGCAGCCAACGTGCTTCTGCACTGCCCAGACGTTGCCTCATTCAGGGCAATGTACGTCGTTAACCCAAGTACTCTCTGCGAGATTGTCAACGTTGCGGGGCTTTCTCGGGGAACGCCAAATACGCGCTTTAGACGTGGAGTTGCGGATCAGCCTATTTTTCACAATACTGGAGAATAATGAGGATAGGCATGACGACAGTATCAAAAAATTGCAAATCTATTTAGTCCGTCAGTTAACTATTGCCGCTATTGGAAAATAATGGACACGTATTTTTTGTTTTTGTAAATCAATGAATATTGACAAAGATAAAACGCATCAAAACTCGGGAGTGGGGGCTCGTGACGTCACAACGCACTAAAAATTATACCACTACTGCGTGACGTATTGAGAATTTTAAAAGCGTCGTATCTTCGTCAATTTTGGTTTACGTAACATTGATAGTCTAACTGACGGACTAATTAGATTTTTTCAGTTGACAAGCCTATACTGGAGAATTAGGCTTGCCCCTCTGTTATCTCTGTTTAAAAATTTACATTCAAATCATGATGAAAACTAGCTACTACACTGACTACCTCTTTATTATACTGTTCGCAATCGCAACCGCTGAGCATGAGGTCCCGGATTCGATTCCCGGGCATATTGATATTGTCATTTTTCCATCAGGAATTTCTTAGTAGCAGTCACGGAGACTGGATTTGGGTACCTTTGATGGCAATAGGCTCGCCCCCTATTACATGGGACTTAAAAACTGGCGAAATTTGGTTGTAGGTACTATTAGGTACACCTCTGCCCAGCTCTTCGGGTATTGCAGGCGTGATGTCATGTTATCATGATAAATGTTACATCTCACCTTACAAAGAGCAAGCGCTTCATCGTTAGCCTTCACCTTGACCTCGATCTTCTCCAGGAAGCTGACAGCCTCTTTCTTGTTGCTGTACTGCTTTATTATGTGTGCCACTATCTCCACCAACGATAGTGGATTTATTCTGAAAGTTGAATGAGTGTGAAGTCAGTGAAGTTAGCATTATCAGCCTATAATGTTCCCACTGCTGGGACACACAGCCTACTCTCTATGAGAATCCACCACGTGGTCCCAGTGCGGGTTTGTAGATGTCACATGTCTTCGAATGTTTGGTTCTAGGACGTGCCTGTTTCCTCACGATGTTTTCCTTCACCGTTTTGAAAGCAGCGGTGATGAAATAAATTACACAAGGTAATGCCTGGGTTCGAACCCACGACTTACTGTTCCCAAGTCTGCCTGGCTGCAGTGAAGTTAATTGATTACCAATTTGATCTGCGAGCCATTCTCCCAACTATGTTGAAGTCAGTTTTCAGTCTAACTGGATGCAGATGAAAACCAGTACAGTACATGGAGCGACTATCTGACCTAGTTACTCAGAAATACAATACCCCTTGGTAAGACTTGCTTGTCTGACTTTCAGACCACTTGACACTCCAGGACCGACAGCTTAACAAGCTTTTCGAGACATGGAGAAAACTCAGTGTGTGATGGATGGTCACCCATCCACAGACCGACAAGATCAACCTGTGTGGCTGTTTTTATATATTAACCAGTCGCAAGATCCTTTGGATAATAATATTAATTACAGCCGCTTGGGTCGATCTTTAGGTTAAGCCGCTCGTGCCTAGGTTGATCTGTGGATGGGTGACCACCCATTACATACTGAGTTTCCTCCGTGGCTCGGAAAGCACTTTAAGCAGTTGGTCCCGGCTGTCATTTGTAGATCTTTGACAGTTGTTACAGGTAGTCAGTGGCCCAAAAAGTCAGACAACCAGTCTTACCAAGGGGTATTGTAGTACCCAGTACTAACTGGGTTGTGGAGGTCAGATAGGCAGTCGCTCCATGTAAAATACTTGTATTCAGCTGCATCCGGTTAGACTGGAAGCCAACCCCAATGTAGTTGGGAAAAGGCTAGGCAGATGATGAGTCCCAAGACCCTTTTTGAGCATTTTTTCTGGGCATGAGCAAAAAATCAAGACTGAAGGCTTAAGATCGGTTTTTGTTAGTTCCATACTCACTTGTTCTCAAAAAAGGATAAGAAATTGGCATAGAGTGTGATAAGGTGGTCTCCTTCCTGCATGGATGGCTTCTCCACCAGCTCCTGAATCTTCAGCGTCAGCTGATGCCATAGTCTGGAAACATTTATAGTTAATTGATTAGCTAATAGATTGGTCTCATGGGACATGGAAAATGACTGGTGAAAATGTGGGTGAACTATTACCGGGACACTTACCCTTGAGGGGTTTGCCAGCAGCTAGCCAGGAGACTATCGCTGTTCTGCAAGGATAGTTTTAAGCATAGAACCAGGGATCCTTTTAAGTTAATACATACTCGTAGTTGATGAAACAACAAGATAGGTGATTACAAAAGCTCTATGCCTATAGTGACTGAGTGGCGTCCAAGAAATGGAAAGAGATGTGTTGGTCGTCCGGCGGCGAGTTGGGCAGACGACATTGTTGCCATTGCGGGAATATCCTGGATGAGGTTGGCACAAGAGCGTGGAGCTTGGCACAAACAAAGAGAGGCCTATACCCAGCAGTGGGGGAAGTCGAGTTGTGGATGAATCATCATCCACAACTCGACATCATCATCAGATAATACCTCCTTTCTGATAATTACTGGGAAATTACGGAATTTTGAATGCAGCTGTTGACAATTTAGTAAATTATTAAACGTTCTTGAGAAGCATAGCTAAGTTTATTCTAAGACATCGGGGACAAACAAGACTTAAAGAAAGAAACAATGAATCGCCGCGTTTCTCGTCAAAATTCTTTTAATCTCGTTGTGTGGACAAATAATTTGCTTCGAATACAGGAATAAGTGCTCCTGAGGGCGGCGAAAGAAATTAAGAGGGTATAAATTAAATAATTTCTAACAAAACACATTGTTTTCGAGAAAAAGGGACGATGACACGGTGACTTAACAACTCTGATAAACACGAAATATATCAGTAAGAAGCCTAAATACTCACTTTTTGTTGTACAGCTCTTCTAATTGAAGCCATTCTGCAGACAACTCGGGCTGAGTTGTCTGTTTGTTAGCAATAAAATCGTTAACTTCAACGTTGTAAAACTTTACGCCTGTCGCCATTTTTCAGATTTACTTGTAATGATATGAAGTTAGGTGCGAGTAGCGAACCTGTCATTAGGTTTTTCGACAGGCAGGCACAGAAATTGACATTCAGCCTTACTGAAGTTAGTAACGTGTGCTGCCATCTAGTAGCGAGTAGCGGTAACTTTGTTTTTAGTATTCGACAATAGATGGCGTACACTCATGAAACATGTTGAAAGCAAAAATCTAGCTTAGACTTTAGAGTCTAGACAAGGGCGATGGACTTGATACTTGAACCTGTATTTTACACACTGATTTTGTGACCTAACAAGTTTCTAATGCCTGCAGCTATTGTAGAAAGAAGAAACTCGCGTTTGAAACTCTCTATTCTAGTAGAAAATCGTGATTTATTGAAGAATATTTCATTTCATAGATTTATTTTGTACCTAATGACAAAATTATGCCTAGAGCGTCTTTCTAGTTCAGTTTTATTGAATGAAATAAATTTTAGAACATAAATCGTTGATTAATAGTAGGTATATAGATGCAATTTCTATTCGTCAGCTAGATCCGACATTTTAGGGAAAACCACTTTCAGTTCGAAGCATTTGACCTGAAAAGTGATTGTCATTCATGTGTATGAAACATACAAGGAAATTAATTAAGCAGTAGGCAACTGTAGGTGCTATAGATCGTATTTGGCTGGTTTCAGACTTTTTAGTAGGTAGGTACCTAATAGCTAATGTAGGTTTATAAAATAATAATAATCGAGCTTCATATAGTTTATTTTCCAATTCTAGTGGTGTGTTTTATAAATGTCATGTTTACCTCTGGTTAGTCATAAAGTCAGCTATAGCATGGTTTAGTGAAAAGCCTACCTTTTTTATTTCTATCCTGCTATTTTTATTTAACAACTCTGTGCCTACCATATCCAACGAATAGGTAAATGTCTTTGTCTTTCTACCTTTTTTTAAATCATTTGAAATTTAACTTCATTTTATTACAACTTCATTTAAATTTTGATTGTTAAACGTCCATGTCCTGTTCATTTATTTGTATTTTAGAGAAGAATTATTTAATTTATTTTTTTGTCATCTTTTAATTATTTCCAATGGTAAAACCTCAATATTTACTGGTGTCCAAGTTAGGCTTTGCCTAGTTTGGGGCCAATAATAATAATAATAATAATGTTGATTTAAGAAAGCTTAGACATAAGTAGGTTACAAAATGTTTTAACAGGCTAATTTAGGTCAGTATAAGTGGTGTAGTCATCTGTAGCCGAACTAGGCAGAGCCTGTATTTCGACTATCAGCGCCAAACCCCTCGAATGTAAAACCTTTCTGTAATATTTTTGGCAAAAATGGTTTTGTAATTTGTATTCTAACTCACCAGAAGTTTCAAAACGTTAACTGTTGACAAATACCTAGTTGTTTAATCAATTAGGTATCTTCCTATGCCATTATATTGCTGATCAATCTCTGATGAAGTATTTTCGTCGTTAATTAAGTATTAATAATCTAGCATAAAGTATTATATATATATATATTATCTATTAAACCCAAACATTTACTGTTTTCTATAATCTATGGGTTCTTTGACATAGACACTTTACTTGTACCATTTTGGCGCACCTGTTCGGTGGGTTTAAGGTAAAGGATACCTAGATAATTTATTTAATTTCTCTTTCTTATCGTGTCGATGGCAATCTAAATTGATATAGCCCAAAATTTGACGAAGAGTTTAGCACTTTCAGTAGCGTCCATCAGCTCTTGTTATGACTAAATTAGCAGGACAAGCAGGACACGTTGTCAAGTGTCGTATTTAATTAATAATTATAACTTCATGACAGTGATGATGATGATGTTTTTTTTAAAACTAAAAACCTGTATTTTACTAATAAAAACGGTTTACTTAGAAATTAACGGAAAAAATTCGGAAATTAAACTTTTTGCTTAAAATTCTTGGTGTATTGGTAATTAATGTTATTGGACAAAACCTTCAGTTAGGTATTATTAAATTGATTCCACGGAATTACTCGTAATGGCTATAAGAGGAGTCTCATAACTAGGCAAAGACTGCCAGTTTTTCGATTTTAATTACTTTGGTCTAATATTAAATCAGTTATGTAAGTAACTCAATCGCAGTGGCGTGCCTGAGGCCAACAATGCGGCAAGCCCATTAGGGCAAGCAGGCTGTTCAGAAACCTGTACATCATGAAGAGTGGGTTAAAAGGGCAAACCAAGCTTGTAGGGAAAAAGTACCGCCACTATCTTCAAGTGGGTTTAAATGCCGTAATATTCATTAATACTAATTTTGAGTTTTCTTTATTTTTGAGACAAGAAGATCTGGTCCGTCTTATTGCCATTTTAATAGCCCACCCATTGAAATCAATACAATTACTTACAAATGAATGGTCATGAAATGAATGGAAATCGGTCCAGACTGTCTTGTCTCAAAACTCTACTAAATCTTTTGAGGACACGTGGTGACTACAGATTTTGTCTAGCCTAGCTTATAGAAAAATAATTTCATTATCTATTAACTGTCTGTGGATTGGAAATAAAATTTAATCCTAGGTATATCATTTTGTATATTCATTTATCTATTAAAGTAATTTAAATATATCGAAAGAGGTTATAGTTTGGCATCTATAACTGAAGGTAACGAATGTTGACCATTTTGCTTCTTAAATTAAGTTTTTTTTTACACAATTACACAAGCCGTGTGTTATGGGATTGGTAGTACTACATCAGCTAACATTATGAAGTTTTATATAAAGTTTCAGGCCTTATTTAATTCCCCCGGGAAAATAATTTTCGAAAGTCCTTCAGGGCAATATAAAAAAATCTTTTGGGAAAAATTTAGCTTCTAGATATAGCTGGTTAGGCTGTGTTAGTAAATTTAATATTTTTAGGGTCAGTTGTTATAAAATTAAATACCAACTTACCTACTTACATAAAAAATATAAATAAATTTAATTATATTTTCTGAGTACAGTCCATAATTTTGTTAGTACTTATTTTAGTGTTAGTAAAAATGGTGATTTAGTAATTAGGTAAGTATTGTTAGTGTCTACAACTTAATCATTTATTTAGTTAGACTTAAGTATAGTATTTACCTTAATTTTAATGTCGAGCTATGCTTAGCTTTTTAAATTAAAAACATCTTTTGATGTTTTAAACCTTTCTTTGCAGATCTTTCTAAACAGGCCGTGATGGGATTTTTTTACACTATTAATTATAGGTAAGTACATAACACTAAGTGTACAAATACCATTTTTGTTTTAAAGTTTAGTATTAGTGATTAATATATGGCACCCATAGAAAGCTACCCAATTTATTTTTAGCAGAAAAGCTTTTCTCCATTGCATTCAATTCTACCAGTGTTTACCTACATAAATATTAATTGCCAATGTAAAATTATGATCACTTAAGAATATAAAGTGACACATAGATTTATCGAACTAGGATTTGTTTGGTATACTACAACTAAAAAACCCGACTACTAAAAAATCTCGCTCTAATTAAATTCAGGGTTTACAAGGTGAAATCGACTCCTCCTATTGTTGAAGTCGGTTGAAATGTAGCCTATGTTACCCGGGCCATAATAACGAATTGATTGACACCTTATTCATCAAAATCAGGTGAATAGTTTAGGCGCTACGGAGGAACATACGTAATAAATACAAACATACATACATACACTAGCTTTTGCCAGCGGCTTCGCCCGCGTGAAGTTTGATAATTGTCCCATGGGATCTTACTACCGGGACAAAAAGTATCCTATGTTTTAATCTAGGTTAGAAACTATCAGTATGCAAAATTTCATCCAAATCCGTTCAGTAGTTTTTGCATGAAAGAGTAACAAACATCCATACTCACAAACTTTCCCATTTATAATAATTATTAGTAGAATAGACTGCTAAAATCATAACCAGGAAGGGTTATGATTTTGGCTTCGCCGTAGTCGGGTAAGAGGGTGTAATTCAGGTATGAGGGAATGATAGAGACAACAGTATAAAAACTAAACTTTAATTATTTTCTATTTTTCATCTAGCTGCCTAATTAGACTTCCTAATGTTTTTTAATCAATACAAATAAATAAAATTGAAGTGTTTGTTTGTGATAAAAAAACAGCTTTTTACTGTATGCTTATGAAAGTATTTACGGTACGACAAACAAAAAAAAATCGTCGTATTGTCTGTGTCTATTTATTCCGGTTAATCTCCGAAACGGCGGGACCGATTTTGACTGGACTTTCACTGGCTAGGCTACTTTTATTTTCGAAAAAGAATTTGCGAACCGTGCAAAAAAATTTAACAAAATCCGATTCAAATAGTTATAGCATTTTTATAATAATAGTTTTATTCGGACCAAGGTCACGGGGCACAGCTAGTTTAGAAACCAATATTGAATATTTAAGTCTACCCGCGGATAGGTGCTTTTAACCTCAGAGCAAGAGGTCCTGGGTTCGATTCCCGGGTCGAGCAAATTGTTATTGGGTTTTCTATCAGGAATTTTGTCAGTAGCAGCCATGGAGTGTGGATTTGTATCCAGTTGATAGCAACAGGCTCGTCCCTATTACATGGGACTTAAACATAACTGGCGAAATATGGGGGTACTATTAGGCACACCTCTGTCTAACTCTTCGAGGATTACAGGCGTGATGTCGATGTCATGTTAGGTGCTTTTAAAATTGCAGCTAAAGTAAAACAATAAAAAGTAAAATGATATGATACTATTATAAAAACACACAAATTGGTTAAAATATTAATTCGACGAATCTTTTTTATTTAAGATATCGTAAAAGTTACAAAAATAAAAAAATATGGCTATTAACTGCTGACCTCACCTTATTTGCCAATTTTTTTTTAAACAATGTACGAAAACACAATACATAATGTCCATTTGATCACCAATAAACTATTAAAATTTATATTTATTTTATAATACCCAAATCTTCGAATGTTTTATCTCGAACTAATGTTAGTCCGTATGTGCACATTTTACTACATAACTCGAAAACTACTGAACCGATTTCGAAATAGTTGTCGTTATTGTATAGCTAGATTAAGTAGCAAAAAATCGTGTAAAAATACCTTTTCATTACGTTTAATTCAGCTGGGATATTCCACAAAAACTGTTGGCCTGTAGTTTTATTAGGTTCAAAATAATCATAACATAAGTCATAAAATTATATATTCTTAATTTTCCTATTAACTTTTAATATTTTATAAAACAAGCTATATCTTATCTTACTAATATTATAGTTGTAGTAAGTTTATGAGGATGGAAGGATGGATGGATGTTTGTTGCTCTTTCACGCGAAAACTACTGAACGGATGGATGAAATTTGGCACATAGATAGCTTATAGCATTAACATATAGGATTCTTTTTATCCCAGTAATATGACCCCGTGGGACACTTACCGAACTTCACGCAGGCGAAGCCGCTGGCATAAGTTAGTAATAATATATTTTAATAAATTATTTGGAACATTTTATTCCAATTAAGGCTATTTTTATTACGAAATTAATATCTAGCTAGTAATAATATATTTATATTAAATTATTTGGAACATTTTATTCCAAATATGGCTATTTTTATTACGAAATTAATATCTAATTTCTTTTAATATTTTAAATAATGGGACTTGGTTAGCAGTCCTCAAAATTATCTGGTTTAGCTTCACTCACAGTTTAGCTTTTGGTAGCTCAATTGAGGTCAACCAGCATTCTGGGCTCCTCCATAGCATTCATGGCTATAATAATCATCATAATCTGCCTGCTTTTCCCAACTATGTTGGGGCCGGCTTCCAGCCTCACCAGAAGCAGCTGAATACCAGTATTTTATATGGAGCGACTGCCTATCTGACCTCCACTACCCAGTTAGTACTGGGTAATACGATAACCCTTGGTAAGACTGGTTGTCAGACTTTCGTGCCACTGACTACTTGAAACGACTGTCAAAGATCTACAAAGGGCAGCCGGGACTAACGTTTTTTTTTTTTAGTATGGGACATCATCAAATGACTTCTCCCGCTCCGGGCTGAGCGGGAGGGAGTGTCAGACTTTTACTGACTAAAACCCATCCACGTTCCTTCATCGCCCTTTGTGTTCCGGGGCCACGGTATCTCTTTCGAACAGTCCCGCAGCGTACTAACGCTTAACGTGCTTTCGGAGGCAAGGAAGCACCTCTACAATCCAGTTACTGAGTAATACAACACCCAATTGTCATACTTCATCATAATCTTCTCCTTGTTCTCGTAACTTGAGGTCGGCTCAACTCGTTTTCTTTATCAATTCTTCCATTGATTTTACAATATACTTCTGTCCTTTTCTTTGTATGTGTGTATGTTTGTTGCTCTTTCACGCAAAAACTACTGAACGGATTTGGATGAAATTTTGCACACAGATAGTTTATAGCCTGAATGAATACATAAGATACTTTCTATCCCGGTAGTATGATCCCAAGGGATAATTATGGAACTCCACGCGGGCGATGCCGCGGGTATAAGCTAGTTTTACATTATACATCTTAATAACATCCTCATCATCAGTTACATGCAATCTTCTTTCATCATTCTCCTGCCCTTATCCCAATTCATTAGTGGTCGGCGCAGCATGTATTCTTCTTCCATACTTCTCTATTACTCGTCATCTCAACAGTCGCCACCTTTTAGCCATATCATCCTTCACACAGTCCATTCATCGCTTCTTTGGTCTTCGTCTACTCTTCACCACCATAAAATCCTTAATAGGCTTTAAATGCACCAAAATATGTATACTGGTCCATCCTGACAAATCACCCTGCCATTAACTGTGCAGCATAATCATCATTAATTCAGCCCAGACTCACGTACTGCCGGGTATAGGCCTTCCATTTCTTCTGCCACGCTTCCCATTTCTGTGCGTCTCTCATCCTGGTGTTTCTCACGACTTTGACGATATCGTTAACCCAAAGCCGTTTTTAAACTGCCCTGGTTCCTTTGGCCCAACCTTGGCCACCATTCGGCCAACTCCACTTGAGGCGTATCGCCCTATCCTGCCGGGGCTGTGGGACTGTTCGAAAGAGATACCGTGGCCCCGGAACACAAAGGGCGAAGAAGGAACATGGATGGGTTTTAGTCAGTAAAAGTCTGACACTCCCTCCTGCTTCACCCAGAGCGGGAGGAGTCATTTGATGATTTCCCATCCAAAAAAAAGGCGTATCACCCTATCGATGACGTAGGTAGGTATTATAAAACTGCTTGCTGACTAGAAATCATCACATCGTGGATTTTTCTCAAATAGCTCGGGAAAGGAAAATAGTATCAAACAGAAAGAGGTTGCCTTAGCCTCTCATCCTCTTTTCTGTCACTTGAGAACACATCAAAGAGCAGCACACCGTTGCTCTCGATAACCACCCTGGAAAGCCACCGAATGCAGTCGTTGTGGCCGATTGGCTAGATGGCATCGTGGTGATCATCACTGTAAGCCGTCATCTTCCCACGGTCCAAAGGCCTGTCCTTATAACTCAAACTCAAAGCATTTATATCATGAAGACCTGTTACGGGTTTTTTTTTTAATTGTCAAAAAAAGAAAGATAAAATTAACAACAGTCAAGCAACAAGGCATACTAACTGTGAATGGACTGTAGTTGCCCGCCCAAAGCGGAGATGATGGAGGAGAATGGGGAAGAACCTCCATGGATGGACACTCTTTTTCCACGAACTTCCAAAAAGAGGAGATTCTCAATTCGACTCTATTTTTTTTATCAAAAATATTGTTACAAAATATCCTCTGTCCTGTTGAAGCTCCTTGGCAAAAGCTTCTTCCCATGAATTCCAGTTCTGGCAACCCTGGGCTAATGAGGACTATCTACTGGTCTTCTTTTTACACCCAGTTTAAAGAAAATGCCAAAATAATGGCTAAAACCGATTTGGTTAAAAAGTCTCACCCATAAAACGAATATCCCCATGAACTAATTCTTTTTACACCCATAAAACGAATACCAGACTCTTCAATCTTAATTTCTAGATTGTTACGGAAATAGCAAGACATAAGTTAAATACTTACATACCTACCAATCGATCTAGACAAATAGCTAGGCTGGCGGTTTGGTCACAGTACCTATTTAGTCTTGGTATGGTTTCAAATATCAATAAAAATATAGTAAAGTCCATGGACCTATTTGAAAAGCGGAAGGAATGAGTTTTAAAAAATTTCCACTTTTAAAACTCATTCCTTCTGTTTTCATGGATGGAATTTATACAGTTTATTTTTTATAAGGTATTTTAAATAAAAATTTTAAAAATAAAATTTCTTAAAATAAATAGGTAGGTATAGATTTTGTTTAAACTTTTTTATGGTAAATTATTTGGTATGGTTGTTTAGAGGTAGGTAGTTAGCCGTGATATGTATACCTACTGGTATTGATGCCTCTTTTAGGCGTAACTCGTAGCTAGCAGCGTTTACAAGGTTACCGTACGCAACCGCGTCGGCCCGCCATTTCTACCAAGCAAGCCGCGCGCGCGCCTGTCCCGCCAACGACAACCATAGGCTCCTGTCACCCCATCCCCAAACAACCCTTACCAACCACCCACTAACCAACCAACCTTACCAAAAAATCCCACAACTTAAAAAAAAATATTAAAAAATTCAGCCCTTTTTTTAAATAAAACCCTACGAAATTTAAAAATCGAAACTACACCGTGTATTGTTAAAGTTAATTTTCTTGTGAATTCGCTCGCTTGCTTCGAGATTACAACCACGTGTTACGAATCAGTCTTGTACAACTATATATTTTGATACATGGAATGATTTTTCGGTCCCTTATCTAGGTAGAATACCTTATTTATCGAATGTTTTATTATCATTTGAGTGTTCAAAGTGTTTTGGCATCGGTGGCAGGGCGCGCGGGTGTTGGCCCGGTTGTCCGTAGGCCTAAATTCGCGGGCACCGCGCGATTCCGCGAAATTTTTGCACAAATAACCGAGGTTTGTTTCCAATAAGATTCTTATAGGCCTATTTGGAAAATTGTCGTTTTGTGCTTGAAATTTATTCAAGTTTACGATTAAAAGACATTTTTGTTGTATTTCCAAGTGTTTCTATGTTTTTTTTACGTTTTTGTGAAGTGACTGTGTGCCCACGCGCGGAGGAGTGATTTGAAGTTTCTGTGACTCTGTAAAATGGATTTTTCGTCATGGTTCCAGTTGAAAATGTGAGTATTAGTGTTATTTTACCTTTATTATCATGAACTAAAACGAAAACAATTCATTTAGAGGTGGTTTTTGCCCGATTTCCCGTGAAAAATCGTTTCGGCACGTGAACGGACGAAAAAGTTGTCAAAACAGCGAAAAACTTTTATTAAACGCTTATAAATGTTTTAATATAAGTTAATCTATGTCATATTCTTCCTTAATTATAAAGATTTAATTTATTTAGTTATTATTTAAAATGTTAAAATCCGTCCTAAAGTTCGTGTAGCTATCAAAATCACTTCCGCGCGGTCTTTCATTGTTTTAAGGTATAATATTGCTAAAAAATACCCTAATCTTCGTAGAATGAGAATTAATTGGAATTAAAAATACTTAATTTTACGTCTAATAGACTAATACTATGAAGTATAACAATTTAGTGTATTAAAATAGCCAAATCAAAGTGTATTCTTGATTTTTTAAGATTCTCGGCTCTGCCGTAGTCTTTTAGGTATGAAACAAAGAAAAAATGTATAGATTAAAAAAACACAATCAAAATATGTTCTACAACAGACCCTTTCTTGTTTTCCCGAAATATTCATTTAGATAATTGTAAATACCTTATAATAAACCTTTAAACCATTGCAAAGTAAAATCAGAAAGAAATTCAGGTTAATTCAAGTTTTAAAAACTAAAAACGACAAAAAATCATGGCATAGTTTAAATATCGAAAGTTGAAACGATAAATCGTGTTTAAAATTACAGTTTTTCTTTAAAATAATTTAATAAATCCCCTAAATGTTACAAGAAGAGTATTCACAAGATATTTTGAAGAACATTTTATGTTTCTTGTCACCAGACTTAGGCCTAAAGTTTTAAACCATAATTTAAACATTTAGAAGTAAATGACGATAAATCTCCAAAAATCATATAACTACGTATCCCTAAATCAATTTTATTTAGCTATAAACATAGCATATAAGTGTAAAAATTAAAATATATATCTCATCCTAATTCTGGTCCCAACAGGAATTTTTAGGGTAAAAATTTGACGCACAAACGTCGTCTAAAACACTGTTTGAAGAATTACTACCATTTATTAATTTGATCTGTAATATTAAAAAACATATTGAATTATTCTTAAAAACTATGTTGACTTATTTGTATTTCCTATCCAGACAAGTTGTGTCTTAGATAATATTTCCCATTAGCAAAAAATACCGAAGTTCCATACAAAATTACACCCCGTATTTCACCCCTTTGGGGAATGTATTGATTAAAAATTCTTCTTTTCTGCTTATTCTTGTTACGTCAGGAATTCTTTTGAAAAATATTACGCTTCGAGTTCCTGTGGTTTAAACTGTGCGTTGTCTTAAAGTGAACTAAAGGTATTTAGGCTTCTAGGCCTTGATTCAGAAATATTGACAAAAAAGAGTTTTGATAGATTTCAATTTTACTACTGTCAAAGTAGTCAAAATTATTTGAAACTTTTTAAAAGCGAATAATATTCAAAGTTCCTTTTGCTGGAGTCTTTTTTCCATCAGTTTAATTATATCTTTAAATGAGTTTCTATAAGCGAGTAGTTAGGTGTATCTTGAACAATCAGTCCATCAGCCAGTTTCCACCTTGCTAACTGGATAATATTTGCACCAAGTCTTTGGATATTCTTAAATCTTTCAAGAAACGATGAAGAATCATCCTAGTTTAATATTCTTTCCCGTTTTATTTATTAACTTGCACATGTCCTATTTTCAAGACAGGCAGGTCAAGCCATGATTCAAAGTATAATAAAGCTCTCTAGAAAATAATAATGTAGCTAGATATTACATAGTAGTAAAATGGCTCTTTGAGATGGATCTCGTTTGTGAAAGCACACACATATTTTATAACTAATAGTTTGTACCCGTGGGTTCGCCCACGTATAGATCGGTAACTGTCCACGGGAGCGTACTATAAGTACTGAAATAAAAACTATTAAATAAGGGGTGTAAAAAACCACTTAACGAAGCCGAAAGGCACTAGTTCGTCATTGCGATCATTTTTTTGTTCTACATCATACCTGGGAAATATCTCCGTAACTAGAAGGTTCCCAGATATGGTGAAAAAAAATAGGGGGTCAAAGTTCCAACTTTTTGACAAGTTTTTTTTTAAATACAAGTTTTTATTGTAAGATATTTCGTCCCCCGTACTATTCAATCCATCCATCAGCACAATGTTTTGAGTGCGTTACATTGAGTTCTACCACAAAACCCCAAAAAAAAAGTCGTTTAAAAATAATTTTTGCGGAAAGTTACTTAGTTGGATATTTTCGATAATAATTATATTTGTTTATCAAACTTGCAATCCAGTATTATATACCTACTCACCGGATGCTTGTTTTTGTCCAATCTATTATGTTGCCGTGCCCTAACCGGGTTTCATGTTGGAACTTACTTACTTTATATGTAACAATTAAATGTACACATGAATGCAATAAAGAGTTTGAGTTTGAGTTTGAGTTTGGATGTACAAAATGCTTGGTTGACAGCTTCGTAATGAGGTTGTTTACACCCTGTATGATAATTCAGGTATAAACTATCTGAGTGCCAAACTTCACTTCCATTCAGTAGTTTTTGTAAAAAGTGTAACAAACGTCCAGACATCCTCACAAAATTTCGCATTTATAAAGTAGTAAGAAAGATAACATTTTTCAAGATATGATGAAGATTCGAGATTGATATTTAATAACTAGCCTGCAGCTATGCCCACGTGGAAGGCGTAAATTATCCCCCAGGATAAGCACTACCGGGACAAAATTACATGAATGATTACTATATCATAACCCAAGTCATAGTACATGTATGTGCCAATTTTCATTGAAATCAATCTAAGCGAAAGGTAAGATCGAATACAGAAGCTGCTTTGATATTTTTTTTAAATATTCGTATGTGTAGATAGTTCGTAAGAATTTTTAGAAGCAATAATGATTATAGTTGATAATTATTGTTTTTTTTTTTTATAAGTCCTTATTGTGTAAAAAGAAGTTTGGCAGAAGAAAGGGAAGGCCTATACCCAGCAGTGGGTGCTTCTGATGATGATGATGGCCTGTATTGTCCCACTTCTGGGCAAGGGCCTCACCCCATTCCTTCCACCTCTCTCTCTAATGTTTTGTTAATAAAATTAAATTATTACAGTTTATTGAGACACAGAATTTATTAAGCTCAATCTTTATTAAAATATCTAATTGGGAAATGTCTTTGTGGAATAAAATGTGTGGTGTATTTTATGAGAGGCCATCGATCGGCAAAAATGTAAAAGTTCCATACAAATTGTCACCCCGTCTTCAACCCATTTAGGGGGTCACTTTTAAAAAAGTGCTTAGACCCAGTGATTTAGATTTTCTTTTGTCAGTCAGTGAAATAATTAATTTTAGGAATTTTGTAGATGTTTATTTTATGATAATTTTGTTGTCTTTGTTGCCATTGCAACAGATGAAATGGTAAGCCTATGATACTAATTTACCTATAAATACAGTTTTCTTTTTTGTTATGCCCTTGGTCCCGGCTGTCATTTGTAGATCTTTGACAGTCGTTACAGGTAGTCAGTGGCCCGAAAGTCTGACAACCAGTCTTACCAAGGAAGGGGTATCGTATTACTAACTTGGAGACAGTCACTCCATGTAAAATACTGGTATTCAGCTGCAACCGGTAAGTCTGGAAGCCGACCCCAACATAATTGAGAAAAGGCTAGGCATATGATGATGAATTTAATATTGTTGTCTAGGGGCAATTGTTGAATTGTATTAAGTTTTATTTAAAAATAAAGTGTTGGACGACAGAGTCATGAAATAATCATTAAAGTACTACTTAAATAATTTGAAAACCAAAAGCGTATAAACTATTGTTTTGTCTTTGCATCACCCTAAGGTAGACTGGTAGAAAATGCCCAAAGAATTAAGTCTGCTTTTGTACAGTGTTTTTTTTTTACAATATGTGCATAAAGCACTAACAAATAAATAAAAATTATTGGAACTGTGGTTGTGTGCCTGGACCGAAGCGTCAAACAACGATATAATATGGTAATTCTTAAAACTTTACTATATATAAAAAAACTCCCTATTAGAGCTGTATTTTTTTTAAACTTTATCTATTTTGGGGTTAAAGTTTTTTTAAATAGCCCTAAATGGTTACAGGTACATTATATTTACCCTGTAAAGTGGCTAATTTCATCAGTGGTCACGAAGAAAAAAACATTTTTTATGTAAGAGTAAAAACCGTGCTAAAAATTCCAAACAGTTAGTCTGAATATTTTCTAAAAGAAAAGCCTTTACAAATCCATTTATATTTAAATGATTAATTCTGTTAACAGTAGGTAGGTACTCCTATACCAGAATTACTTTTTGACGACATGTTTTGAAAAAAAATAAACTAGATCGAGTCGACATTTCCTATCTGACCGACCCTGGGAAGATGTCAATCGCGAAACAAATTCCAGGTCTCCTTGAAATCCAGACATTAAATGTAAAAAATATCGCGTAGGTATACTAGGTATATACATACCTATTTAATCTGAATTGCTATTTTTTGGAAACAGACTGTGCTTAGCATATTTAGCTGCCTAGCTGAGTTTGAAAGTTAGGTTATGTTGAGTCTACCACAAAAAAAGAACCCAAAATGTCTTATAAATAGTAAGAATCAACGAGAATACTTATATTTTCACAGAAATACGATTTTAGAAGCCAGTAAGTGCTAGATTGTCGTGTTAGACTACGATCTAGACATTTTGGGGTTATAAATAGCACGTGCTCAGTCTAGGCTAGATTCTAGCCACTGTTACTAGGTAGGACGCAAAGTAGTAGGTATTATAAAAAGATACGGGCGTAAAAATAACGCTGTTTTCTTTTGTTTAGCCTATAATGTCCCACTGTTGGGCAAAGGCCTCGCACAACATAGCCTTCCAGTCTTCTCTCCGTGCGGTTTTCTCCCGCCAGTCTCTCACAAACGCCTATAAGTCGTCACGCCAGCGTTTTCTAGGCCTCCCTCGGCGACGACGCCCGTCTTCTGACACCCAGTGCGTGACTACTCTGGCCCATCGGTCCTGATACATTCTACAGACATGGACGCTTATTGAGAACCCAATAAACAAAATGGAGTCCAAAGAGTTTTCAGCCAGAGGGCGTAGAGAAGTGTCAAATGCTTTTAAAGTGTTTCATATTTCAATAACGAATTCCAATATGATTGTGATTGGATTTTTTGGTAGCTTGTGTCAATACAATACATTTTAAACTTTTACGTCGGAATTTTGCTAATTGGTTACATACGTAATAATATAACATGTGTCAGTTTGTATAGGTCCTTTGGTCTGAGACCACCTTTTGAAACAGCAGTCTATCATAATTTCTATGACAGGTAAAATCAAAAGAGATTAAGACTTAACTCAATGTGAGTGTTTGTTTGTGTGTGTGTGTTTCTCTAGGCTTTAGAAACTTTCAATAAGAAATGAATATAAAAAATAATTATCAAATCAATTTGTTACAATAAACGTTTGTTGAGATTTTTTTGTTAGTTATAATCATCCTACCCCTGGGCAAAAACCTCCCCACATGGCTTCCATTTCTCTGAGTGTTGTGCTTCTTCTCGCCAATTCTTGAGGAAGCCTTCTATGACGTCCAGCCATTCCTTGATCTACCACCAGCCCTTTAGCTATCTACAGGGCACCAGAATAATATTTAAAATATACCTCGAGACTATTCAAGGTACGGAACCTTCACGAAGCCCTCAACCAAGCATTCTGTACATCAAATTATATAACTACTAAGCAAAAATTATTTATTTATTTATTTAACACTTCAAGCACAAAGTACAGAGGCGGACTTAATGCCGTAGGCATTTTCTACCAGTCAACCTTTGGGTGATGCAGAGACAAGCAGTGGTAGGTGTACATCTGAAAATAATTTAATTAATACTAAGGTAAAATAGAAGGATATATAAAATACTATAAATATATATAAATACTAAAATAATACTAATAATAAATTATTGCTGGGAAACGACTTTTTTTGGGTGAAAAATCACGTTTTACGGTAGGACTATATTGTGCTCAGGATGCATTAAATAGTATGGGGGTTCTGGAGTATTTAGAGTAAGATTTAGAACTTTGAAAAACAAAAACTAATGAAAAAGTTGTTACTTTGACCCCCAATAAATTCGTAAATAGAAGGTTCCCAGGTATGATCTAGATTCTAGAACACAATATTCGCAATGACGCGGACTGGGAGAACAAGTGCGTTTCGGCTTTGTTAAGGGTATTTTTACAACCATTATTTAAAGAGCCGGTCTTTAAAAAAATAAATAAAATAAAAAAAAGGTTCCGACGAATTGAGAACCTCCTCCTTTTTGAAGTCGGTTAAAAATAAGTAACATAGGTAGATATTAATAAACATATTATTTTTAGAATCTTTTGTACCACATTTACTGCAAAGAAATAATTTTGACATAGACTTAATTATTTTTGGGATAACTAACGAAATACTTACTTACCTAAATTAAAAACGAAACTTAAGAACCTCATTTATTTTGTTATCCTGTTCGATTGTCCCACTGCTGGGCAAAGGCCTCCCCTTTCTCCCTCCAAACCACAAATATCCTCTAAAAAACCGGTCGAAAATAAAGCACCATAGACAAAATCAATAAAACACAAACTTTGGAATGTAATTACATTGACAATGACAATCAAATAATTATGGTACTAGGCCCTGTATTGTTTTGACACAAAAATGACATTTGAAACCTCTCAGTCATGACATAATATGAAGTGTGTGATATCTTATACCTAATGGATGTTACGATGATGGCATGCTTTCTTCGGATATATGACCCTGGGTATTACGACAAGTATTACAGTCGGATGTGGCTTCTAACTAATCTTATTGTTTACGGTTTTTAAGTCTGTGTACCTATTCTTAAAATTGACAACGTTGCAAATTGGTGTCAAATCTTTCTTGTTTTTTAGGGTTCCGTAGTCCTGACAAGGAACCCTTATAGTTTCGCTATGTCCGTCTGTCTGTCCGAGGTTTTATTAAGAGACCATTAGTACTAGAAAGCTGTAATTTTGTAGAGGTGTGTATATCAATAACAAAAAAGTAAAATAAAAGAAAATAAAGATTAGCAGTAAAATAAAATTTTGGAAAATATTTTTTTTTAGCGTAGCTCTCCCCTACATGTGAAGTAGGGATGATTTTTTTTTGCGTCGTCTACCCCATCGTGTGGGGTATCGTTGAATAGGTCTTTTAAAATGACTTCGGAGTTGCAAACACTACTTTTCGCTTTAATGCTCCATTTACGAAATATTAAACTTTAAAGTTCCAATTTTTGTTCCAGTAGGGCGTCCCCCCCTCTAAAAGCGAAACGGCACTTGAAAAATCTGGAAAAATTCATGACTATAGTGCATTTTATAAACTTTAAAGGAAAACTATAGCGGTTAAGATAACTTTATTAGATTAGCAGTAATAGTCGTTGAACTAGGGTGTTGGATAATTTTGTACCAAATACAAAATCCTTAGAATAAATCCCATACAGTGACTAAGATGAAGTAGTTGGCTTGTTTATAACGGGTGAAGACTTTCATTGAAAAACAAAATCTAAAATATAACGGGCTACTACGGAACCCTGCACTGTGCGTGGCTCGACACGCACTTGGCTGATTTTTTTAATGAATTAATCAACTGTACTTAATGAAACACTTAGGTCATGGGGTCCGAGTGCCCACCTAGTATTTCTTCACGTGACCAGAGGGCTGGCCTATTTTTACCCAGCAAAATGAAGGGTTATGATTTTAGCTGTCCATGTATGTATGTATGTTTGTCCTTACGTATGATCCTCCTTAGTGCCTAATCTATTTATCCGATTTTGATGAATAAGGTGTCAATCGATTCATTATTATGGCTCGGGTAACATAGGCATACATTTTAACCGACTTCGACAGTAGGAGGAGTCGATTTTACCTTGTAAACCCCGATTTTAATTAGAGGGTAAATGAAATGAATTAGAGGGTGATTTTCAGTAATCGGATTTTTAGATGTAGTTTAGCACAAAAAACTTGTTTGATACATTGACGTATTTGCCATCCAACGTGGCAATGCTGCCAGCCTCCTGGGCACTATTCCTGTTGACAGCGATGTCGATGAATTTTTTGACGCCCTTTTTTATTTTTTTCTTCTTTTCTGTATATGTCTGGTACCTACATATTTTTATTATTGTTGGTTATAGATAATTAAGTATATTGTAAAAGAAAACTAAATAAAAAAATGTAAAAACGCTAGGTGTGTTGTACTAAAATATTAAAATGCATTATTTATAAAAGGAGTAAAAGTTTCAAGCGTAACTGTTGATAAGTACTGAACTGAATTATCAATGTCTCGGTGTTAGGTATGGTATTTCAATATAATGATATAAGTCCAATTTTGAAAGGTTCAAGTCTTTGTAATTCCTGCAAAATAGGGTTAAAGTCTTGAACCCAATAAATATTGTTTTAAATGGGTCAATGTTGTTAATAAAATAACTTGTTCTTCCCGTCATTGAGATAGTTTTGAACCATTCCTGGAAACTTTTTAGTTACGGAAATATTGGGTGTCAATGTCCCAAGTTTTTTATTAGTGTTTTATGTTATAACTTTACTTTAAATACCTCCATGACCCGTTTACTATTCAATGTATCCATCAGCACAATGTGTTGAGTGCGTTACATTGAGTTCTACCGCAAAACGTGATCATTCACTCCCAAAAAAAAAATATTGTCGTTTCCCAGCAATAATTTTTGCGTAAAGTTACATAGTTTGATGTACAGAATGCTTGGTTGACGGCTTCGTGAAGGGACTGTTTACACCAGTGATTCCCAAAGTGGGCCAGGTGTACCCCAGGGGTCTACGGGTACACATCGGGGGTCTATATTGGCGTTAAAAAAATGGGGGTTCACAAGTTGTAAGTGGGGGTCCACGAAAATTTATCTGGTTTCGATACGAAAGTACAAAAATGTTGGCTTGGCTTTATCTATCAATGTAGGCAGATAATAAGTTATTCGAAAAAGTAGAAAAAAAAAACAAATGTTCCGGTGATGACAGGTTGTATTTCGGTGAAAATGGTCGTATTGAGACTTTAAAAGAAGCATTTTGACGCTATAAGATTCTAAAAAAAAATCTAAGGAGCTACGGTCCTCATACAATCCTAACAGATAGCGCGAAGACATGATATCAATTGCAAACTTACTTTTATTTTTTGGTCCACGGACTTGATAAAAATGCAGCAGGGGGGGGGTCCACCGAAACTAGGAAATTTTGAAAGTGGTCTACCAGCAAAAACCGGCTATGTGCGAGTCGGACTCGCGCACGAAGGGCTCCGTACAACACGACAAAACGGTAAAAAGAAAACACGTTTGTAGTCTGGGAGCCTCCCCCCCCCTTAAATATTTATTTTATTCTGTTTTTAGTATTTGTTGTTATAGCGGCAACAGAAATACATCATCTGTGAAAATGTCAACTGTCTAGCTCTCACGGTTCACGAGATACAGCCTGGTGACAGACAGACGGACGGACAGCGGAGTCTTAGTAATAGGGTTCCGTTTTTACTCTTTGGGTACGGAACCCTAAAAAAAGTTTGGGAACCTCTGGTTTACACCTTGTAATAATCATCGGCCTGAGAAAACCGTCAAAAAGAGTGGAAGAGTTGTGGAGTTGTGGAGTGTGGGGTTGTTTGTGTTGAGATGTCCCACACCTGGGAAAAGTCCCAGCTGTGGGACATCATCCACAGCCTGACTTTACGTACTGCTGGGCATACACCTCTCTTTGTTCAACAGATATTTTTATCATTATTATTTGAAAAAATTAAAAATTAATGAAAATGAAAAAGTTAAATTTTTAGTTAAATATTTTTCAAAATGTAGGTGAGTTCGTACATTTATTAAAATAAGAATGGCGAGTTGCACGGGACCGGGACATGTGGCGACACTTTGGGGAGGCCTATGTCCAGCAGTGGACGTCGCACGGCTGAAATGATGATGATGATAGATCATGTAACATTGTCACTCAATAAGTTTAAAATAAAGTTTAATAGAAATACAAGATTTATTGCCCTTATCCCAATTCATTAGTGGTCGGCGCAGCATGTCTTCTTCTTCCATACTTCTCTATTACTCGTCATCTCAGCAGTCACCTCCTTTCTTGCCATATCATCCTTGACATGTGCTTTATAAAAAAAATACAGTTATACTGAAAAGAGAACGCTTAAGTATGTATGCATGTAAAATAGGTAGGTATGTAAATATGATGACGTAACAGTTAAGATTTGGTCTAACGGGAACATAATATACCTACCTACTTTACAATAGGTATATGTAGATGTATTTTTTTTGGTCTCTTTCACTCATAAAATGCCATTTCCCAACTATGTTGGGGTCGGCTTCTAGTCTACCCGGATGCAGCTGAATAGCACTATTTTACATGGAGCGACTGCCTATCTGACCTCCATGATCCACTTTGGCCCGTTTTTTATAACTTACTTAGATACGTATAACTGTCAGTTAATATACGTCTCGCAGCTATCGGTGTTTCCACAAACAAAGAATTAGCTTGAAATAATCCTATCCGCGTCACCTACCTGTCACTAGATTCATAGAAAAATCAAAGAAAGATTCTCTGTGACGTTTTGTTTCTAACCGTCGGTAAGCTAAATGTCAAACAGACAGAGATAGCAGTCTACCGAAACCGAACAGTAAGTTATTGAAAATGGCCGTAAATGGGTAACACGATAACCTCTTGGCAAGACTGGTTGTCAGAGTTTCATGGATTTGAATACCAGATACGAATATCAAAGACTGCTTCGAAGGTCTTGTGGTTACAAGCGCGACATGAGGTCCTGGGTTCGTTTCCCAGGTCAGGCAAAGGGTTATTGGGTTTTATCATCAGGAATTTCTCAGTAGCAGCCACTTGAGTCTGGATTTGTGCCAGGTTGATGGCAATAGGCACACCCCCTATAACATGGCACTTAAAAATAACGGGGGAAATGTGTGTGTACTATTAAGTACAATTCTGCCTGACCCTTCGGAGATTACAGGCGTGATGTTATGTTATGTTATGTGTAGTCTGGACCAATGGCTTTACGTGTTTTCTGCACGGATGGGTTTTCATATGATGTCAGTGGGCACCCATCCAATGGCCGACCTCGGAAACCGTTGATACTTTGTCTTACCGATCCGTGTAGTTGTTAACCACGAGCCCGTATTTCTGTTTCTTTGATTATGGTGTTAGATTTATTTGTTTTTTTTTTTTTTTTAAAAAGAAGTGGCTGTAAGTACTTTATATGATAAATAATGTTATTATGTAAATAGGTTTTTACAAACACTTTTACACGACATTTTCTTTTAAACTATAAGGGGCCGGTGCTCCTTACTGACTACTCAGAGAAGAAACAGATTAGTGTCTGAGATGGTTTTAGAAGAACGAACCACACAGTGACACAAATTTGAGTGGACCTGTCCAGTCAGTGCAAGCATTTGTCAGTTATCGTGTAGCTCGACTTACAACTCAAGAAGCTCAACGACAGTGTAGTAGGCGATTGAAGAGATCAATCAGCAAATAGTTTGTCACAGAGCTATTCGTTACTAATGTCGACTATCCGTTCTAGTCAAATGTTGTTACTACAAAAGAAAGAATGTGTCGTAACTATGTTATTATTAAGTTGGGATGCAGCAAATAACTAATACCAACATATTACTGTCCTACTGATGGGCAAAGACCTCGTCTCATACAGAGAAGGCAAGAGCAATCATGATCACGACGTTTGCTCAAGACGGGTTGGCGATTTTAGACTTTAAATATATGAGAAGGCTTTTGACTCTTTTTTTTTTTTTTTTTTTTAATTTTTTACAGGTATATCTTTACATAATGATCATTCCATCAATTAATAATTCATTAAAATAATAAAACAAAGAAACTTTCTTAATATTCCTTTTATTCAAGTTGAGTTATTTAATCACTATTCTATTCTATAAAAGTTTTAATTTTATACTACCTACACTTAAAAAGCACGTGCCGCGCCCGTTTCAAACACACAAAAATATGCGAATAAAATTATACTAATTACCTTTTTAATATTTGAAGTTATTATCATAAATACCTCACTATCATAGTCCTTGGATGACTGTCTATTTTTGTCTCTGGTTTAAGAAGTAAGAATACCATAGATAATGTTGTCCCGCCTTTTTCTAAGCGTTCATTGTTATTTTGAACAATTTTTTAATCTTTTAACCGATGGCGTGCCCAGGTTGGCCACTGTAGATCAGTATAGCATATATATCTAGCATTATTCTCTTGCCCTTATCCGAATTCATTAATGGTCGGCGCAGCATGTCTTCTTCCATACCTCTCTATTACTCGTCATCTCATCAGTCACTTGTTATCTTGCCATATCATTCTTCACACAGACCATCCATCGTTTCTTTGGTCTTCCTCTACTCTTATACCCATCCTTGTTTTCCCGAATTTGCCCGCTGTAGATATAATCTGACAAAATGGGGTATCCTCAATCAGTCCCAAACAGATTGCCAGTGTGGAGCCCCTCTGCAGGATATGCTCCACCTCCTGTCCTGCACAACCACTTGCACCTTGCAGGATCTAATCGAAGCAAATGATAGATCTGTGCAGGTTAGGCTACATATTAGTCTAATACCATTTGAGGTCATCGACGCGTAAAGAAAGAAGAAAGTTTGTACACACCCCCCAGGCAAGAGAAAACATTAGGGCCGATGCCTGCCGGGGCTGCGGGACTGTTAGAAAGAGATACCGTGGCCCCGGAACACAAAGGGCGATGAAGGAACATGGATGGGTTTTAGTCAGTAAAAGTCTGACACTCCCTTCCGCTCCGCCCAGAGCGGGAGGAGTCATTTGATGATTCCCCATCCAAAAAAAAAGGCGTGTCCTATAACCTAGAAAATTCAAAGACATCTCCACACTTAGCCGCGTGGTGGATGACAGCCGACTCCCTCTCACGCTCACACATCGTCTGCGAGAGAGAGTGGGCGAGTCAGACGAACCTCACCCTTATTACAATACGGAGACGACGCAAGGCAGGCTGATGAGTCCGAACAGCTTCCTTGGGTCGACTAATCTACTAATCGACAACAATAGGGTTGGTGAAGCTCGAAAAAAATTGTGGCTCCTCAATCTTCCCCGTCAGGCTCAATATGCTGCACTATCAGCCTATAATATTCCCACAGCTGGGACACACGGCCTCCTCTCTATGAGAGGGAATGCGCTATAATGCACCACGCGGCCCCAGTGCGGGTTGGTAGATGTCACATGTCTTCGAATGTTTGGTTTTAGGATATGCTGGTTTCCTCACGATGTTCTCCTTCACCGTTTTGAGAGCAGTGGTGATGAAATAAATTACGTATAAGTCGGGGCCGCCATCACTGAAACACCGCTGCTCTCACTATGCTGAGCCTGCAGAAAGGCTCCCAGCGGGTCACCAACTGCCATGGCTCACCTGGACGACTCTAAACCGACTTCGAAGCCTGGTACGATAAAGCTGAGTGTGACTGTTGAGTCTCATCCCAAATCATGGCCCACCTGACACTTGACCTGCTCTTTGTGCAACTCCACCTGGACCAGGGACCTGTCTAAAGCCCAGTGTCCCAGCAGTGGGAACTTTATAACCTGACTATGAACTTATGAAGGCTATTTCACCACACACCTTTTAGTAACAGTAGAGTCCGTTGACCCTGTCTATGACATCATGATGACGTCATCAAATCGTAGATATTTTTTCTCTGAACACTAACATCCGTATATATTTTTTTGATCAATTTAAATAGTGTCTATCGTTATCTGTATTCATGCTTGGGTTTAGGGATCCGTACTCCAAACGGAGCCTTCACGAAGCCGTCAACCAAGCATGTAGTAGTAGTACATCAAACTAAGTAACTTTACGCAAAAATTATTGCTGGGAAACGACTTTTTTTTTGTGGTGAAAAATCACGTTTTTCGGTAGGACTCAAACGCACTCAAAACATTGCGCTGATGGATGCATTGAATTACGGGGGTGGTGGAGGTACTTCAAGTTTAGTTATAACATTATTAAACATGTACTTATTTAAAACAAAAAGGTGTAAATAACTTGGACATTTGACCCCCAATATCTTCGTAACTAGAATGTTACTTCTTCGTAAGGTAAGGTCTAGAACAAAAAAAATATCGCAATGACGTGGAGAACAAGTGCCTTTCGGCTTCGTTAGGGTATGTATCAACTCGCCTATCAAAATCAGAAAACAGGCCGAGAGAATTATGATTGTGGCATGACATAATAGTTAGACTATTTCGTTCCCACTGCTGGGACACAGACACACACAGACCTTTCACAGAAGACTCTGCTGACTCACAGAGCCAGCGTGTTGGGTACCACGCTGGCTCTGTGAGTCAGCGTTCCAGCAATAATCTTGTCTATGTCAGGGTCGGCTTTAAGTCTAACCGGGTGCCGCTAAAGGCAGTACTTTACATCGAGCGACGTTACTGCCTATCTGACCTCCACAACCCAGTTAGTACTGGCTAATACGATACGCCTTAGTAAAACTGGTTGTCAGACTTTCGTGCCACTGACTACCTGTAACGACTGTCAAAGATTTATAGATGGCAGCCGGAATCAACGGCTGAACGTGCTTGGCGAGGCACGGAGGAAACTCGGTATGTAATGGGTGGTCACCCATCGACAGACCAACCTAGACAAGCGCGGCTTAACTTGAAGATCGACCCATAATCGATCACTAGGCGAGACGACAAAAAAAATCTAATTAGTCCGTCACTTAGATTATCAAAAAATATTTGACCCGTGTTTTTTCTTTTGTTACGTACACCAAAATTGACGAAGATACGACGCTTTTATAATTCTCAATACGTCACGCCATGGTATAATTTTTAGCTAGTTCTGACGTCACGAGCCCCCACTCCCGAGTTTTGATGCGTTTTATCTTTGTCAATATTCATTGAATTACAAAAACAAAAAATACATGTTCATTAATTTCCAATACCCTAACTGACGGACTAAATAGATTTGCAATTTTTTTATACTGTCGTCATGCCTATTGCCTTGTGTCGTTAAGTCCGCCTATGTACTATTACTACGATTGTATATGACGTTTAAATAAATAGATAATAATAATTTTATCATGTAATAAAATAAAATGGTAGGAAGTAGGAACGGAACCATAAGTCATTTGCTATGATTGACACTTGGCCAATTTTTGGCAGTCTCACCTTTGACCGTTCATTGTATCGGTGTCTGAAATTAAGATAAATAGTGCATGATCTAGAACAGGTTTTTAGAACTATATTGATCCCGGCTGTCATTTGAACATATTTGACAGTTGTTAAAGGTAGTCAGTGGCCCGAAAGTCTGACACCCAGTTTTACCAAGGGCATTACCCATTGCTAACTGGGCTGTGGAGGTCGGATAGGCAGTCGCTCCATGTAAAATACTCGTACTCAGCTGCATCCGGTAAGACTGGAAGCCAACAGGCAGATGATGACATCGAAAAAAAAACCCTTGTAGGTATCTAATAATTGTATTGAAGTACATTTAAAATCACCCCCATAACTAATAGTTAAATAGAAATAAATTATACTTACCCTTCAAAGATCTAGTTTCTAATAGGGCAAGCCATAGTAATTATCCCTAAAAAGGGTGCTTATAACATACCCCATTTATTTTACCCTACGACATATCTTTAAAGAAATAGACAACTAATAATAGACCTTGCTAGTCGAACCCTAATCTAAAACTTAAAATAAATATTCAAACTAGAAAAAAAGTTCACGTAGACTTCATTTAAATTCACCCCAATTTACATTTAAATGTAAATCTTACCTGTTTGCTCGTACAAGTTCATAACAAAATCATGGGAATAACCTTGGAGTCCTGGAAGGTCAAGTTTTAACCCTTTTGGTGAAGATTAGGGTAGTCTAAGGTCATCAAGGTTGGATTGAAACTCTCTCAAAAAAGGGGTAAAAAAAATGAAGATAAATTAAATATTCTTTTATTAATACGGGTGTTTCGTTGATCCAAACTGGTCGCAAACGTTATTGAAGAGCATGAGACCATCTCAGTTCGGTTCCAAGGTCAGGCGTATTATTTGGAATTTCTTTAGTATTACCAAGGAGTCTGAATTTGTGCCCGGTTGATGGTAACATATTCACCGTCTATGACATGGGAACTCTTAAAATATCTATAAAAATAAATAAAATTGAAGTGTTTTTGCAATTTCAAAAGAACAGCTTTTTACTGAATTCATAGGAAAGTACTAGTAATAAAAATAAAACGTTTTTTGTCTGGCTGTCAGTTAGTTTGTTCCGGCTGATCTCCGAAACGGCTTGACCAATTTTTCTGTAATTTTATTTGCAGATAGCTGATGTTTTAAGGATTACTCCTTCCTTGTATTCACGAAAAAAAAATTAAGGGTCCGTGCAAAAAAATCAAAACTCTTGAAATTGCTTACAAAATCCGATTCAAATAGTGAAGTACTATTTTTATAATAATTTCACGTGGACGAAGGAACGTTAAGCCGTTGGTTTAATATGTCATTTGTAGATTATTGGCAGTTGTGATAGGTTGTCAGTGGTCTGAAAGTTTGGCAACCAGTCTTACCAAGGGGTATGGGTTGTGGAGGTCAGATTATAGGCAGTCGCTCCATGTAAAATAGAAGATACACTAAATATACAAAACTTACATACATTATACATTATTTATTAACTAACAGAAGTACCCCCGTACTTCACAAGGGCTTTATATCAATTCCCCTATCTAATAAAATCTATGATTTATCTAATAAATAAAATAGAAATAGACCAACCCCATTGGACACTAGTCCAATAAAAATAATACAAAATATGTAAATGTAAAATAAGTTCACATGGACTTCATTTAAATTCACCCCATTTTACATTTAAATGCAAAGTGTTATGAATAGTATTTACGAGTTGTTCCATAAGCTTTATTTGTTCTCCACGTGTAAGTAACTGAGCACTAAGCAATGATAGCCTTGTGGTGTGACCCTTGAACTGTTAAGTCGTAGGTCTCAAGTTCGAACCCAAGACGCACCTTTGATTTTTCGGATTCATGTGCGTATTGTATAATTATCACTTGCTTCGGTGAAGAAAAACATCGTGAGGAAACCAGCATGCCTGAGAGATATTTCTCAACGGCATGTAAAGCCAAGTCAGAGGCCCATGGGCGGCACAAAAACTGTGACACCAGGTTAGGCACTAACCACACGATAAAGAAGAAGAAGACGTAATACTTAGTTTTACGATCGTTTACCGAAACACCAACTTTCCAAAAAAGAAAAAAAAATCACTAAACTGTTTTCTATGATCTTCCCCTGCCCTGATCACAATTTATCCTAAGTCAACCCATTCTCATATCGTTGAGCATGGCTAAATTTGTGGCTGAACTTTCACACAAGCCTCTCAAACTTGGCTTCAACTCTTCATGATGTTAGTTTCTGTACAGTAAGCTTGTCGTATTGTGGGTCCCTAGTTGCCACTGCCCATTAAACTGATTCATCGGCAGACACCAAAACGTTGTAGTCGGCCGATAGAAAGTCTCCAGTCTGCAAGGACTAAAACACTTTCAACTATTTTTACCCGACTACGGCGAAGCGATAAGGAAGAGTTGTGATTTTAGCAGTCTATGCAACAACAGTCTATGTTTTATGTATGTTTGCATTTACGTATGTTTGCAGTTCCTCCGTACCGCCTAAACTATTCATCCGATTTAGATGAATAAGGTCTCAATCGATTCGTTAATATGGCCCGTAATTTAAGCTACATTTCAACCGATTTCAACAATAGGAAGAGTCGATTTTACCTTGTAAACGCCGAATTTAATTTGAGCGTGATTTTTCAGTAGTCGAGTTTTTTAGTTGTACTATACTACACAAATTCTTAACAACAGTCTCAGTCAATCTCCCCTAGACACACTCCTGTCTGTTTCTCCAAGGTCTCACCTAGATAGGTCACTGGACCTAGACGCGTTGTAACATGTTGTATAATCCATACTAATCTATACTAATACTATAAAGAGGAATGATTTGATTTTTTGTTTGTTTGTGTTTGTTACGATTTAACTCTAAAACTACTAGACCGATTTTAAAAATTCTTTCAGCAACGGATAGCTACATTATCAGCGAGTAACATAGGCTATGTTTTGTCCCCGTACTCCCACGGGAACGGGAACTACGCGGGTGAAACCGCGTGACGTCCGCTAGTATTATAAATGCGAAAGTAACTCTGATTGTCTGTCTGTCTGTTTGCTACCTTTTCACGACTAAACGGTTAAACGTGCTTTCCGAGGCACGCATGGGTCCTGATCTATGAATGGTCACCCATCCACAGACCTCGACAAGCGTTTTACCTTCGATCTTCAGACATACTTACTATACAAGCACTGCTCTCAAAATTATGAAGGAAATCGTCATCTCTAGAATAAAAAAATCGATGACATTAGCATGACACTGAATTACAGGCCAGTTCTACCAAATAGAGGAGGCCTGTGTGAGAGTCCCAAAAGTGGGCAGTTCAAGGCTTATGCTATGCGACGATCACGTTGAGACATGTTCCATCATACTTCCTACTAATACAGGGTGGGTAAAAAACCGTGGATCAAACGAAACATGGCGATAGTTTATCAGGGTATTGTTTTAGAGTAATGTTCTAAAATTACAATTATTTTTTTCGTGAAACTTAAAAGATATTGAAAAAAGTGCCAATACTCATATTTCAATCATAGTACCCACCGTCATAAAAGCACTTTTGTATTGATGATACATTTCCTAGAAGCATCTAAACAACCTATTTAATACAAACTTTGGTATTTTCTTAAAAAAAAAAAAACACTCAAATAGTCATAACTTTTAAGTAGATCAAGTTAGGGCTCTGCCACACAGAAACTTTTTACTGAAAATAACCATAACTATCGCCCTGTTTCGTTTGATCCACGATTTTTTACCCATCATCATATTATAAATGCGAAAGACTGAGGAAGGATGGATGTTTGTAACTCTTTCACGCAAAAACTACCAAACGGATTTGGATTAAATTTGGAACACAGATAGTTTATAACCAAAATTAACAAATAGGGTACTTTTCAACCCGGTAGCATGATCCCGTGGGACAATTTTCGAAGTCTACGCGGGCCAAGTCGCGGGCATAAGCTCGTACTATAGTTGGTGCCACTTAAGATCGCAATAGCGGTCATTGCCCTTTCCCTAATATCTCTTTCTATGAAACAAAACAAATGAACCATGTATCGTTTTTCATTAGAAAAAATGTTGAAGAGACGAGACGATTCAAGACAGGACAGGCTTATTTTTGGATTTCGAAGTTAAGAACTTTAATAAATGTAGGTGGGTCAATGACCGCTTTTGCGATCTTAACTGGCACCAACTATATAATACATGTTATATACCTGACCAGACGATATGGCACCTTTTTAGCTAGCTAGGCCACAGCTGAGAGTTCACAATTAAGTGCGTGGGTCGACGAGTCGTTTGTGACTGACAAATTAGTGGCTACTAGAATGGTGTGATCATACGACGTTTTTAGAAGACTGTTTCAATTCAGAACATGTTATTCTTAAAGCAGTTTGGAATATAGAATTTTAGAAAAAGTAAGTGTGAGTTTGGGGTAGCTTTCGCCGTTCGGGTCGGTCTTTAGGTTAAGCGACGCTTGCCTAGGTTGGTCTGTGGATGGGTGACCACCCATTACATACCGAGTTTCCTCCGTGCCTCGGAAAGCACGTTAAGCAGTTGGTCCCGGCTGTCATTTGTAGATCTTTGACAGTCGTTACAGGTAGTCAGTGGCCCAAAAAGTCTTACAACCACTTACCCAAAGGGGTACCGTATTACCCAGTACTAACTGGGTTGTGGAGGTCAGATAGACAGACGCTCCATGTAACATACTGGTACTCAGCTGCATCCCGTTACACTGGAAGCCGACCCCAACATAGTTGGGAAAATGCAGGCAAATGATGAAATCCTGGACAGTTAGTTTCGCTAGGTCCATGTTCTTACTATTTACTCAGTTCGTAGTATAGCTGTGTCCATTGAAAACCATTCTGTGGCTATGCTGTGAAAATTTTGAGTTAAATTCGCATTTATAATATTCGTATGGGTATATTGCTGCCCATCTCATCATATACCTGCTTTTCCCAACTATGTTGTGGTTGGCTTCCAGTCTACCCAACAGCAGCTGAATACCTGTATGTTACTTGGAGTAACTCGACTGCTCATCTGACCTCGACAATACAGTTAGTACTGAGGAATACGAAACCCCTTGATAAGACTGGTTGTCAGACTTTTTGGGCCACTGACTATCTGTAACGACCGTCAAAGATCTATAAATGACAGCCGGGACCAACAGCGAGGTATGGAGGAAACTTGGTATGTAATAGGCGGTCACCCATCCACAGACCAACCTAGGCAAGCGGCGACTTAACCTAAAGATCGACCCGAGCGGCTGTTATTATTAGCCACGTGCTCCTCCACGTATTGCTGCCCACCTCTCTTGCAATACAAGCGTGATCTTCAAAGTAGGAGGGTGACGCAATAACCACGCCCTTCGAGCGTCACCCGATTGAATAATAACTACCAAAATTTTGTAACCATGTCTGTGTTGCTGTTCGGATTGAGTTCGGACTTTTTGGTAAATGTCTAGGGAAAGGCCAAAGTCTAAATGTTTTTTTTTTTTCTTTATGTTTAAACTAACGTCTTGCCAACTTGTTAGTGTTCTTTTGTAAAGTTTTTGATCTAAGGTGTTAATTATTTAGTTTTATTTATTTATTATTAATCATATATATAATATATATACATCAATTTATAGAATACAGAGGTTTCTAAGGATGAGATTTAAGTGTGTTGCTTTATTCTTTCACGGATATCAACTGTAACAATGGACCGTTTATTTATTTTACCATTTATGTTCACACAGAAGAGAAGTTAGACATCACAGTAAAATAATATATACCTATTATATTTGAGCAAGCACATAAATTCTACTTATTTCATAAGAAATTTCTGCCAGCAGGCCTACGAACGGGGAAATTAAAAAGAATATGTTGATTTTTTTTTGAGAAATGCTAAGAAATACTCTATGAATTCAAAAGCGACAGGCATCCTAGAAAAATGCAGGATGAAGGCATTACTTCTTGCCACTAAAGACTTCTTGACTTGTTTATTTCTATTGTGAACTGTTTTAAGCTAGTGTTTTACAGATATCCGTAACTAACGAGCACAAAATCTGACATTCACGAACTGTTTTTGTTTTATGTACTATTTTATAGTTTGACAGTTATAACTAGATCACACTAATATTATAAATAGTTATAGTATAGACAGTTTGTAACCTGGATTAACGCATAGGATACTTTTTATCCCGGTAGTATGATCCCGAGTGACAATAACTACATAAACCATACATCTTTCACTCACTTTACTTCCCTTGCAATACGACATGATGGAGTGTGGAATATCGATACTTTACCAGCAGTCTTGGACAGTATTTCAGTTAATTATCTTTAGGGAAAAGATACCTCAATCAAAGGTGTGACGTTTAGTGTCGGGCTAGTGATCTATGAATTCTTAAAAAATATCAGTAGAAATGTCTATACAAGTTTACATGATTTGCATTTAGAGAAAATAAAATAGATAATTTGCTGGGTAAAATTCTTATTGTATTCCATTCAAAGTATCGTAAATTATAATTAGTTTATTCTCTATTTTTGAAGAGATTTTTAATTTGCTCGTGTTTTTCGTTAACTTACTTTTAAATAAAAATATATGATACCTTAGTCTCAGTCAGCACATACCACACAACTCTAATAATTTACCTAAAGTTATAAACTTCTAGAATTTTCAGAATGGAATGAGAGGACAGAAAAAGAAAAAATATAATTTACATTTTATGAGCACATACATTTGTCCGGTAATAAATAACACTGATTACAAACTAACACTAAAGCTAAAAACACAATCACATCACAAAAATCTAGTAACTTCACCAAAAACCCAATTCCCCTCTTGCCCAACCACATAAAACCATGTGGATACACTGAGCTAAGCAAACAATAAGGCTCGTCACAAACTGGCAGACTGGTTTTTTTGTCGCAGACGCATAAAAAATCGTCTGCTAACGAAAATGTGTGGCGTGCATTATTATTACTACGGGTTTACGTAGATAGAGTGAACGTTTCCGTCTGTTCGGTATTATTAGCGAGTTTAAGATGAGTGTGGATGTTGGATTTGAGCTTTTTGTGATGTGTTGGGATAGGTGTGAGTGATATTTTTGGCGTTTTTTTTTTAAACCGACTACCCGACTTTTTGGTAGTCTATGTATTGTTGTATTTACGTATGTTCCTTCGTAGCGCCAAAACTATTTATCCGATTTTAATGAAGGTGTCAATCGATTCGATAATATTGCTTGGGTAACATAGGCATACATTTTAACCGACTTCGGGAGTCGATTTTGCATTGTAAACCCTGAATTTATTTAGAGCGTGATTTTTAGTAGCACATGAATGCTTGTTTTAAGATAAAAATATAAATGTGCTCTTTGTAATTTTTATTTGAATATGCCTTTAGTGCAATAGTAAAAAGTATGGGTTGTGCTTGTTGATGATTTTTTGTACTGCTTTTTGGAGGAGCTCGTGGCTAAATAATAACAACCACTCGGGTCGATCTTTAAGTTAAGCCGTGCTTGCCTAGGATGGTCTGTGGATGGGTGACCACCCATTGCATACCGAGTTTCCTCCGTGCCTTTTCCCAAATTTATTATGGTCAGCTTCCAGTCTAACCGGATGCAGCTGAATACCAGTATTTTACATGGAGTGGACCTCCACAACCCAGTTAGTACTGGGTAATACCATGCGCCTTGGTAAGATTGGTTGTCGGACTTGACTACTTGTAACGACTGTCAAAAATCTACAAATAACAACCGGGACCAACTGCTTAACGTGCTTTCCGAGGCACGGAGGAAACTCGGTATGTAATGGGTGGTCACCCATCCACAGACCAACCTAGTCAATCGCGGCTTAACCTGCAGATTGACCCGAGCGAAAAGGCCTCCTCCGAAAATTACAAATACAATTCAAAAACTCAGAACTTACAAAAAAAAACGCACAACCTCTTTCTTCAACGATGTCGGTTAAAAGCAATTCATAGAATGTCAAGAAAGATGTGTAGATAAATAACACACACAGTTCAAACATTTGTTTAAACAAAGTAAGTAAATAGCATAAACCTTTCATGATTGGCTGAGCACTGTCCCTTAACGTGTTTCTACTATCCTAGACAAGGTCTCAAGTAGTGAGGGGGCTCTACTAGAAAAAAAAGGTACAGCCAATCAGAGAGCGGTATTTTTTTGGGCATATTTTTTCTACATCTTATCTATTTCTATGTGGTTATGGTGTTCTGGGTCTATGTAAGGACGCATAGGGAATATTTCATAGAGATTGGTCAATTTTTTTTGTGCGTGTGTTTGTGAGTGTCTATGAAATTCTGGGTCCGGTTATCTTTAAGTTTTTATCTAAAAAAGAATGTGTCACTCAGTGGGGAATTGGGTACTTAATAAACTCTTACACAAAATATGACGTAAATACTTTATTGTTATTTGAACAAAATCTAAAAGAATAAAAAAAGAAAATGTTAGCGACTTCATCGACTTACGTCTTAAGTACTACCGGGTTCGATTCTCGGGTTGGGCAAAGTGTTATTGGGGTTTTCCATCAGGAATTTTTCAGCCTCGGAGTCTGGATTTGGCCCTGGTTGATGGCAATAGGCTCGCCCCTGTTACAATGTGGGTGTACTAGTAGGTAAGTACTACCTCCGCTTAACCCTTCGAGGATTCCAGGCGTGATGTGATGTTGTAATGTAAAATTATTGAAGTAAAAAGCACTTCCGGTGGTACTTTTAATTTCATGGCGAATTTTCACCAATTTCCTACCCAGTTTGTTTTTCTTTAAAAACTCGTATTTTTTCTTAACTTTCTACAGTGTTAGTAAACGAAGTAAACTGCCAAGTTGTATGCCGTAAAAAGAAATTAAACGTAGTTTGAGTTGATAGCTCATGGCGCGGTTCCAAACTAATTTAGTCGCTATATTTGTGTCTAAAGCTGCATAATTTAGACTCAAAATAATTACAAGCACTTTGAGAGTGATTTTAAGCCGTATTTATTGGCACTAGGCCACACCAAAACATAACATTACGCCTGTAGTCCCCGAAGATTTAGGCAGAAGTGTAAGTACCTATAGTACACCCACATATCCAAGGAAGCTATGCCATCACTGGACACGACACAAAGCTGACCAGGCGTAGCCTACGACTGGTGGCGGGGACCATCACTGGACACTGTTCACTGAATAAACACTTCCACACCCTAGGAATCACGGTCGGCGCATGTGCTCCTTGAGTGCACCAGCGTTACCAAGATTCACTAGGAGACCCTGGGAACACCAAGATCCCTTGCCGATGCCCTGAGAAGACCGCTAAGTTTGATCTGCTTCTGAAGGGAGGTGGGCTGGTTGGAGTAACGGCCACCATGGCTCACGCACAATGGTCCACTTTAAGGACTAAGTGCGGAAACCTAAGCCCCCATGAAGATGAGGGTCCATAATATATATATATATATATATAGTACACACACATTTCACCAGTTACTTGTTTTTAAGTCCCATGTAAGAGGGGGCGAGCCAATTACCATCAACTGGACACAAATCCACACTCCGTGATTTGCTAATGAGAAATTCCTGATCGAAAAACCCAATAACACTTCGCCCGACCCGGGAATTGAACCCAGGACCTCCTGCTCAACAGTCGCGTATGCAACCACCAGGCCAACGAGCAAACTATCTAAGGGACTATTTAATATTTGTCGCTACAATAAAGGTGAAAGGATTGGGGCTGATTCTTCAAGGTTAAGCAGCGCATGACGAGGTCGGCTCTTGGATGGGTGACCATCTATTTATTATAGAATTCCCTCTGTGTCTCGAAAAGCAAGAAAAACCGATGGTCCCGGCTCTTATTTGTAGAGATTTGACAGTCGTTACAGGTAGTCAGTGGCCTGAAAGTCTGACAACCAGTCTTACCAAGGGGTATCGTATTACGCAGTGCTAACTGGGTTGTGGAGGTCAGATTGGCAGTCGCTCCATGTAACATACTGGTATTCAGCTGCATCCGGTTAGACTGGAAGCCGACCCCAACATAGTTGGGACAAGTCAGGCAGATGCTAGACCAAACCATCTAGTCATACTGTGCAATTTTATTTTCTATCATAACTACCTTATGATCGCTGCTTTGCCCGCGTGGATTTCGATAATAGGGATGTTGACTGACTAAAAAAAATATGATTCTGTTTAGTCCGTCAGTTACATTATCGAAAAATATTGGATACGTGTTTTTTGTTTTATCAAATTAATAAAAATTGACGAAGATAAAACGTGTCAAAGATCATGAGGGGCTTGTGACATCACAATTGAGTAAAAAATGTACTCAAATGTGACGTCACACAAGTTTTCGACGCACTGTATCGTCTTATTTTTTTGTTTACGTGAAAAAAGAAAAAACATGTGTCCAATATTTTTTGGAAATCTATCTGACTGACTGATTAGTTTTTTTTTGTCATCTACCCTATTGTCCCACGGGATCACACTACCGGGATAAAAAGTATTCTATGTGTTAATCCAGGTCATAAACTATATATGTGCTAAATTTCATCCAAATCCGTTCAGTAGTTTTTGCGTGAAAGAGTAACAAACAAACTTTCGCATTTATTATATTAAGTGTTATAAAGGTGTCAGACACTATGCACCACAAAAAAAAGGTTTTTCTTTCTTTCTTTTCCGTGTTACACGTGTCACGGGCCTATTTCGACGTTCAGCCTCATTTTTGTAAAGAGGCGTAATAAACGAACACCAAAACAGGCCACTATTAGCATATCAAAGTACTTGTTATCAGTTACTGATAAGGGCTTATCATTGGGGGCGCCGGATCGTCTAACGGTTGGTGTAGGTTGGTACGCTGGTTGCAGGCGAGGGGGTAGACAGAGATGTGCGAAATTGGTCGCTTAGACTTTTTTTAAACAGGGTGTTTGACAAAAAAAGTGATCAGGCTGTATAAAACACCGAATTAAAAATTTAATAAAACCAAACCAATTAAACCTAGTGTAGGTTGAGAGAATAAATTATGCGGAAGAATAATAAAAATATTTGCTTGTTCAAAAAAAGTCTTAAAAAAACTGTGAATACAACATAATGAAACAGAATTTGAAATAGAACATTTTAGGCTAGAGGCAAAGAAAGGTTACATTCGGCCTAAAAAGGTTAGATAACATCTTTATCGATGCTCCCCTAACATACTTAGTCAAAAGATAAAAATCAGCACTGAAAAAAGTCTATAATCTATGACCAAGACATCTAGAGCTGCCAAAGTGGCGCTGCTTGTGAAGGACGCTGTCAAATTCAGTACATTTTGTGCGTTAGTTCCTGAAATGTCCGCGGGTCTACGCAAGTTGATAATACTGTTTGATAACGTTCGATGATTTTCTTAACAATTTCCATTGTTGGCATCATTTAAATAATATTGAAGATAAGTTTTAGTGTTGTAAAATGTTGGTTTTATTTGTAAGTAGTCGATTGTTGAGATGATTTTTTTTTAGAAGACTTTTTTAAATTATTTATTTTTCTTTTTATTCCTTTGTATCAGTGTATACATTTTGAATTCAGAATGTATTATTTACAAACTACAAATAGATTTAGGTACAAATTAAAATATGACAACAGCAACAAAAAAGAAAAATACAAAATAAAAAGATAGAGGAAGAAAGAAATTTTATTATTTATTTATTTATGTAGGTACACAAAATACTTAACAGGACTTAACAGTAAGATAGCAGAGCACAAAGGTAGGTACTGCATAAGAAAAAAAAACTTTTATTTTTTGTATTATTTTTTTGTTTATTATATTTTATTATTTTGTTAAAATTGGAAGAAAGTTACAGGCCGTCAAAAAATTCGTCCACATCGCTGTCAATAGGAAAAGTATTCTGTTACAGACGGCACATCAAGCTACTACAATCTGTCAAATTTGTTAATAGATTTTCAACTTTATCGCTAAAGCATTAGGTTCAAGGTTGATTGGAAAAATTTGACAGTTCCGAATAGCGTGATTTGTTGGCGTCTGTACATATTCGGAAACACCAAGATTACTAACCAGAGAACCGGATTACCGTAGTCTGGATTTGGGCCCGGTTGATGACAATAAAGTCGCCCCTATAACATGGAACTTGTAACTGGCAAAATTTGGTTGTTTTATTAGGCACGATCATCATCATGAGTTCAGCTGGGAATCACCCACTGTTGGCTATAGACCTCCCCTTTTTTCTGATGTTAGGTACCACTGCTTGCTTTTAAACTTCCCTTTGTGCTTCTCGGCCTTGTTTTGCTCTGGCTGCTGCCAATAGGTCGAGGGAAGTGGATATTATGTCTTTTCTACTCCTATTCATTTCTGATTAATTTCATTTTGGGATCCAAGACAGTTAAATGGTTTGTCTGGGACTTCGTCGAGCTTCATTGTCTCGGCGCTTTTCTGGTGGTCGCCACTGTTGGTTGTGGCGCACAGGAGTTACAGTGGTTTGAGAATAATGTCGCCACACTATTCTGTCTTGTCCCATTTACCCCTTCGGGGAGCATTACAACATATATTATTTTGTGAATGTGTGAACATTGTAGGCCTTGTAGATTCCCAGATGCTTGTTAACTTTTATCTTGTTTTACGCTTTTTGTGAAGAAGAACAACGACCTATTGTCAGGCACACGCTGTCCCGACATACTTAAGTACTAATGCAGTAACATATTATGATAATATTGTAATACCAAATGATTTTAAAAGAGTAACCATGGATTTTCTTGCCGGTTCTTCTCCATGGAAACGACCAACGCGAACCGTGCACCTTTTTCGACGTTTTATAAGTGCCCATCTAGGCCTATGTGAAATAAAACATTCTGATTTTGAACACAGGTGTGGTATTATGTGTGTAAATTGCCGAAGCCCATACCTTCTCTGGTTTAATTGCATTGTTTACGCGACTCGGCCTCTGCGTGTAAACGAGGCTTCATTTCATTCATTCACAGAATGAACATTCGTTCACGGAAACTCATCATATTGACAAACATGTTACATTGTTGTTAGAGGCTCACAGTTAAATAATAACAGCTGCACGAACCGGTCGAAGGTTAAGCTACGGTTGACAAGGTCAGTCATTGGATGGGGACCATCCTTTACATATCGAGACAGGGAAGTGCCTCGAAATCAAGTTCATCTTTGACAGTCATTACTATTACTATTAGAAGCTTGGAAGTCTGACAATCAGCCTTACCAAGGGGTATCGTAAATACATACATAAACTCACGCCATTTTCCCATGAGGGTAAGCAGAAACTCCAGATCGCGACCGTAGCTACGTAGATCTGGTGATCTAAAGATGGCCATTGAGGACAGAGTATGTCCTTCTAAGGCGTCCCCTCTAGCCCGCCGTCCGTCCGTCTCATGACGACAGGCCGTGTCGACGGCGCAGGAGTGTTCCACGCGCGCCTCAAAGAGAGTCAGCAATAAGGAAGCAAGGGCCGAAGCCTGCCGGGGCTGCGGGACTGTTCGAAAGAGATACCGTGGCCCCGGAACACAAAGGGCAATGAAGGAACATGAATAGGTTTTAGTCAGTGAAAGTCTGACACTCCCTCCCGCTCCGCCCAGAGCGAGAGGAGTCATTTGATAATTTCCCAACCGAAAAAAAAATAAAAGGAGTCCCCTCCAGGAGTTTCCACTTATATCTGCCTTGGAAATACGGTCAGCAAGATGGTCAGGAGGAGGAGCAGCGGCGGATCAGTGAAGGAAAACATCGTGAGGAAACCGGCATGTCCTAGAACCAAAAAATTCGAAGACATGTGACATCTACCAACCCGCACTGGGCCCGCGTGGTGGATTATAGCCCATTCCCTCTCATAGGGAGGAGGCCGCGTGTCCCAGCAGTGGGAACAATATAGGCTGATTATGCTAAGAAGGTAGATAGACTGACCACCCACTGACACAGATTTGACAGTTTTCCCGACCTGTGAATCGAATCCAGGCCTTCATGCTCATTAGAAGCACTCGCCACCACTACACCAACAAGGCAGACAATACAAACCTTTGACCCAACTCATTTAAAGTGTAGTTTCCTTGTTTAAAATCTATTATTGTTGATCGAAAACACTCACACAATTAATCAGTTAGCTTCATCAATAGAATTGGTCTGTCTGATTGTCGCAACTGTTATGTAATCATAAACATCATCGTTATCTGCCTTGTCTTTACTACGCTGGAGTCGGCTTCCAGTCTAACCGGATGCAGCTGAATACCAGTATGTTACATGGAACGACTGCCATCTGACCTCGAAAATCCATTATTGGATAGTGCGATACCCTGGCGTAAGTGTATGACTAGATTTATGATCGTGGACGAGGCAAAAGGAGTGTAAATTGCAGCAGGTGGTCTGTAGATTTTGTCTATTGGAAAAAAGACCGTGTGTTTATGTGTATACGTATGCAAACGTGGTCGCTCACAATGGGCCTCATCAGAAGGCTTAAAGTCACCCAAAGGGCAATGGAGAGGGCTATGCTTGGAGTTTCCTTGCGCGATCGAATCAGAAATGAAGGGATATCTCAAGAGAACCAAGGTTACCGACGTAGCCCGAAGAATTGCGAAACTTAGTGGCAGTGGGTACATTGCTTGTAGAATGGATGGCCGATGGGGACGTAAAGTTCTGGAGTGCCGACCACGAACCGGAAGACGTTGCGTTGGAAGACCTCCCACTAGGTGGACCTGGTGAAGGTTGCGGAGATCCGCTGGATGCGAGTCGCACGGGACCGCTCAATGTGGCGACACACACGGGGAGGCCTATGTCCAGCAGTGGACATCTTTCGGCTGAAATGATGATGATGATGATGTATACAAACTCATCATCATCACCATACTCCTGCCCTTATCCTAATCATTTGTGCTCGGCGCAGCATGTCTTCTTCTTCCATACATTGAATCCCATTTCGTCAACCATAAATTTCAACTGTTTAGGCAGAGAGGTCAAAGTACCAACTTTTTTACTGGATTTTTTTTTCATTATAACTTTTTAATGTTATAATTTCACTGTAAATACCTCCACGACCCCCATACTATTTAATGCATTCATCAGCACAAAGTTTTGATTGCGTTACATTACATGTCGTTTCCCAGCAATAATTTTTGCGTAGAGTTACTTACCTTGATGAGTACTTAGTACAGAATGCTTGGTTGACGGTACACCTTGTAGATGGATACGATGCGAGACAAAATTATGTGCCTTATTGGAGCTTCTGGCTAAATAATAACAGCCACTCGGGTCGATCTTAAAGTTAAGCCGCGCTTGCCTAGGTTGGTTCGTGGATGGGTGACCACTCATTACATACCGAGTTTCCTCCGTGCCTCGGAAAGCACGTTAAGCAGTTGGTCCCGGCTGTCATTTGTAAATCTTTGACAGTCGTTACAGGTAGTCAGTAGACCGAAATTCTGACACCCAGTCTTACCAAGGGGTATCGTATTACCCAGTACTAACTGGTTGTTGAGGTCAGATAGGCAGTCGTTCCTTGTAAAATACTGGTATTCAGCTGCACCTGGTTAGACTTGAAGCCGACCCCAACATAGTTGGGAAAAGGCAGGCAGCTGATTGTGTTAGTCGATTCTTGTTTCGATTAATTTCCTCGATTCAATAATCGATTATCGTTATCTAGCTTTCTATTTCATTTTATCATTGTAACCAAAAATGGTTTTGGAATCTTTTTATCCTGTGTTCTTATCAGACAAAGGAAACATTTTGAAACAAAAGAAGCCATATGTTGGCAATTCCAGACGGTTGCAATACTGGGATATATAGTATTGGATTGGGATACGATTCTGCTTATAACAAGTTACAAGTTAATAATTTTGTGTGGTGTGTGTGAATGTGTGACTTAGTGTTACTAAAAGAATATTAGTGATAGTGGGTGTTGAGGTGAGTGATACCATTACTATGAATAAGAATGGTGACCGTCGGACTGCCAAGTCATAGGTCTCGAGTTCGAACCCAAGACACGCGCCTCTGATGTTTCGGATTCATGTGCGTATTGTATAATGATTATCTCTTGCTCCGGTGAAGGAAAACATCGTAAGGAAACCAGGATGCCTGAGAGATATTTCTCGACGGCGTGTAAAATCCAAGTCAAAAGCCCATGGGCGGCATAAAAACTCTGACACAAGGTTAGGCACTAACCACACGATAAAGAAGAAGAATAAGAATGTCCCGTAGCTACTGGAAATGGCAGTTCCACCTTCAGATTTATCTAATCTGACCCAAATCTGGTGTGACGCTGATGACGTCACGCTTCATCATTATCATCATATCAGCTCAGAATCACCCGCTGCTGGATATAGGCCTCCCATTTCTTCTGCCACACTTCCCGGTTCTATGCGTCCCCCGCGACTTTGACGATGTCGTCGACTCAACAAGCTTTAGGACGGCCCTGGTTTCTTTGGCCTAACCTTGGCCACCACTCGGTCAAAGCCTTGCTCCATCAGCCATCTCCGGGACCTCAGAACTTGCAACTATCGACGCGACTGGCGTCAAACGACACTCGCTTGTGATACCTTCTCTTGAGTTCCGTCGCGTCGCTGAGACACGGTGGTGGGTATTGCCTCGTGGCTAAGACCTGAAGAATGTTCCAGGGTTTCATCTCCAACCAGTCTACAGTGTTATAAAACCTAAATATCAAGTTTCTAAGTTAGAGACTACCTCATTGGTCCATTGGTCCAAAGGTCGTAAGCGCGACTGATGAACATGAGGTCTTGGTTTCGGTTCCCAGCTCGGGCAGTATTATTGGACATAACATCACACCTATAACCCCCGAAAGGTTAGGAAGTGAACTTTATAGTACACCAGTCATGTTTAAGTCCCATGTAGTAGAGGATGAGCCTATTGTCATCAGGCACAAACCCAAACTGCCATGTCAGCCATGTCTACTGAGAAATTCCTCATGGAAAAACACTTTGCGACCCGGGATTTTTCGAAGGTGTACGTTGTCGAAGTATGTTCTGTCGAAGCAATGAGTAGTCGAACTATTGTTATTCGAAATTGAGACCGTGTCGAAATAATTAACTGTCGAAGTTCAGGATGACACTCGGGGAACCGACTGGATGATCATGGTGTTTTATTACAGCTTCATGTGTGTGTACTGACACACTAATGCCAACCACTTGACAGAAGTCATGATGATACTACACTTAATCAATTGGCTCTCTAATCTCGACCTCTATGCTATCGGTCAGCTACAAGGACAGACAAGTAATATCAAACAGGTTTCGAATATAATATCTAATTGAATCTAGGACGCTTACGTATTGCCTGATTAGATTCACCGTGTGGTCAGTCTCTGCCTAGCCTTTTCCCAACTATGTTGGGGTCGGCTTCCAGTCTACCCGGATGCAGCTGAATACTGAGCGACTGCCTATCTGACCTCCACAACCCAGTTACTACTGTGTAATACGATACCCCTTAGTAAGACTGGTTGTCAGACTTTTTGGGCCACTACCTGTAACGACTGTCAAAGATCTACAAATGACAGCCGGGATCAACAGCTTAACGTGCTTTTCGAGGCAGGGAGGAAACTCGGTATGCAAGGGTGGTCACCCATCCACAGACCAACCTAGGCGAGCACGGGTTAACCTAAAGATCGACCCGAGAGACGACCCCCGTCAGTGAATTTTGACAGTACAATAAAATACATATAGCATTTATTATGAGCCTAGTCATCCAACAATGTTTCCATTGCTCGGACACACTGGACACAAGCCGAATCTCTGTGGTCTCCATGGTGTATACGGAGCCTCCACGAAGCCGTCAACCAAGCATTCTGTACATCAAACTAAGTAACTCTACGCCGGAGTCATTGCTGGGATACAATTATTGTTAAATACTGTATGCGGTTAGACTGGAAGCCGATCCCAAAATAGTTGCGGAAAGGCAGGATAATGATTGTCCGACTGCAGGCCAAAGCCCTATCCTCTGTCTACTTTCCGTGACTTAAGGCATCCAGAAAAGAGTCCAGCTCATTCCTCCATCTTCCTTCTGAGCTCCTTAAAAAATATTATCTTCCTGTCCTTGCCCGATTTTCCTTGGGGTCGGCGCAACGGTTTTTTGCTTCCATTTTCCCCTGTCAACATTCAAATCATTTTCCTGATAAGATTCCGTACCTCAAAAGGTAAAAAAAGAAACCCTTTAAGATCACTTTCTTGTCCGTCTGTCCGTCTGTTACCTTCATATCATTCCTCACACAATCCATCTATCGTTTCCTTGGTCGTTCTTTCCCTGCATACATATTCGTCACTCTTTTTGCCATATGCGATTCATCCGAGAAGTTCTGGAGTCGCGACCGCGAACCGGAAGACGTTGCGTTGGAAGGCCTCCCACTAGGTGGACCGATGACTTGGTGAAGGTGGAGGGGATCCGCTGGATGCGAGTCGCACGGGACCGGTCAATGTGGCGACACTTGGGGGAGGCCTATGTCCAGCAGTGGACGTCTTTCGGCTGAAATGATGATGATGATCCATTCTCATCACAAACATGACCAAGATTTACTTGATTTTCTTCAACACCTTTACAATGACATCATATTCTATCTCTAATAATATTTTAAAGAGGTTAAGTTTGTGAGCTTGGATGTAGTGGGTAAACTTTGGAACTATACTGATCCGATTCCGACAATTCTTTAATTAATAGGAAGCTGCATTAACCTCGAGTGTCATATGCTATGTTTAAGTGGGTGGTATCTGCTAACGAGAGGTTTTCTCCATGTTACTCCTCTTTGATGAGTGAATATAAAGTTACAAAAAAATATATGTTGCTTATTAGACTCTAAAAAATAATATAAAGCTAAATTACCACTGACTGACTCACTCACTCACTGACAGAATTGTTCTCCCAGATGGTGGATGGGGTATATTTTTGCAGATTCGTAAACAACTAACTCTAAAACCTATGGGAAAAATCCCAAACCTCCCCTTTTCGCCCCCCTTCTCCCCCCTCCCTATCGTATCTCGGAAACCAAGAGACTTGGAACATTATTTTTTTCAGATTCGTATAGAGGAGGCTCGGAAAAGTAAAAACCAGTTTTTAAAGTTGTCCACCTTTACCCCCTTCTCTCCCCCTTTAGGCGCATCTCGGAAGTTAAGACACTTAAAACATTTTTTTTTTCAGATTCATATAGAGGGGCTGATTGTTAGTCGAAATCTTTTTTCAAAACTCCCCCCTCTCCCCCCTTTCACCCCTCCCCCCATCGTATCTCGGAAACTAGGACACGTAGCGGAATTTTGATTTTGACTATACTTTATTATATATATTATTGAGGAGCGTTGAATTTTTATACCCTCCCCTCCCCAACCTCCCCTTTCCGGTGGTAGGTAGGTCCTGAGTGGAGCGAACCTGCGAGACCTCCGTAGCGTAAGGAAGGTTGAGTGGGTGAAGCTCCCCTCCCCAACCTCCCCTAAAATTGAAAGGGCTGTAACTTCATAACGCTTAGAGATAGCCATCTGGTGTTTGGACAAATATTATAGTAGGCGTCGAAACCTGTCCGGTGGAAGGTAGGTCCTGAGTGGAGCGAAGGGGGGAGGTGGCGAGCGAAGCGAGCCGCCGACCTCCGTAGCTTAACGAAGGTTGAGTGGGTGAAGCGTAACTCAGGGACGACGACAAGCAAACCTTAGGGTAATGTTTTTTTTTTACTTCTCAAATGTTTTAGGGGTTCTTAAGGGTTCTCATACTCATTTACGGGTAATTCTAACGGATTTTCCAATTCATTTAAGGATTCCTATGGATTCTCAAAATTTTATAATGATAGGGAATACTTCTCAAAAACACGAAACCCGCGAGCTGCGCGCAGCTCGCGCACCCAAGCAAACTAGTTAGACTCTAAGCTTTAATTGGTACAATTGAAATAATTCTAACGTTATTATTACTTTAAAAAAATATGTCAACGCGAAGCATTTTTTTTTTGAAAATTCGTAACTACCCCTAAACGGCATTAAGTTTTAGTATATTTTTTTCAAACAAATATTTGTCACTTTTTTCTTTACAAAGTTTACAATTGGCATTTTGTTCTAATGATTCTTTAGGCCACAATTAAAAATTAAAAACCACTCATTTCGCACTATTCGGCCCGCAGTGACTGACGTAACAATCACTTTGTAGCGCAAGCTGATTAGAACTTTACTCTAACAGCATTTCAAACGAAGTTTGAACCACCACAAATAGATTTGCTAATTTACCAGATACCCCAGCCTTAAGACGTTTCCCAGGATAATATCCGAGGGACGCTGCAGGCAAAAAACAGTAATTAGTATTTTTTTAGCCAAGCTATAAATAATTATAATATTTGATACATTCAAAATAAATCTTAGTGTTGACAACCTCAAATATTTTGGCATCAATTCAAGAATTTGTATTGGTATGTTATTTTCTTTTAAAAGTGTCTGATACTGTATTAAAGAGGGATTTTGTGGCTAAATAGCTTTTAGACTATAGCTGATGTTATAAACATAACGCTCGTAGCCCCGATGGTGTAGACAGATCTGTACTATTCATCAAAATCGGATGAACAGTTTACGCGCTGCGGTGGAACATACGTAAATACATACATACATACACAGACTGCTAAAAACATAACCCTTTCTTTTGGCTTCGCCGTAGTCGGGTAAAAACAGAAAAAACATCAATGTCCCAAAAGTTAAAATGCAGACTGGCGACCGAAAGGTCACGTGCTCCATGCCCAACCCAGCACTTATGACGCGTGAATCACACCTAATACTAGTATTATATCTAGATTGGCTGAATATAAATGATCTAATAATACAAACAAATGCTAGTGACTTTGTTATAGCCACCCATCCAAAATCGAACCTGCCCATGTGAGCTTAACCTGTCTCATACAAGCCAGACATTCAATCAGGAAGTAACATAGACAGAAAACAAACCGTGAATTCGTGATGCCATAACCTGCCATCCAAGATGAACCGCGACAACGGGCCACTTACCCTCTCTTTACAAACCAGATATTCTGTTAGATAGTATTATAAATAGACATAACCTAAGCCTAGCATGTCATCGATGGTCACCCATCCACGAATCGACCTCGGCAACCGTAGCTTAACCTGCGGTCGACCCGCCCCACCCAGCCGACCGTCAGCAAGTCTTGTATCAAAAGTTATAAAGATATATTGCCTATAACCCACACAATTTCCCGAAATGGTCACCCATCCATGTTCCGACCTCGGCACTATCGACCCAGCCGCTATTATTAAGCCACGACTCCTCAAGCCCTCTAGTATCATCAAATCTTGAATCAAAAGTAATACAGATATAATCTGAACCGAACAAGACCTAACCCAGAACCTAGCATTGCACCAGAAATATGTCATTCTAAATTAAGTTCCATGATACAACATCAATTCTAACATCAATTTTTAACTAAGTCGGAACACAAAACTCAATTTAATGTGCATACATGTACTGCATGCACGTTTCCTTTATATACGTTTTAATCGAACTGTTTAAAGGGGTGAGTTTCACCCCTTATGCAACCCGCAACCACCCCTTGCACCCTCTTACTGTATTTCGTATTGATGCCCAAATTCCCAAGGCAGCTTTCTCTTCGCGTGCGAGAGGGACGGAGGTATGGTTGTGTTTGGGTTTGAGAGAGAAGGGGATAGTCTGAAGTCGTATGCGCGTCGGGTTGTGGTGTGGTGCCAGTGTCAGCGAGGAAGTTTTGAGATGTAGTATTGATTTTTTAGAACTGCATTGGAACAAACGCTTTTATCTCAATCGTATCTTAGATAGGTAGGACTTAGTCAATTACATAATGATCCATGCACTACAGATATTATATTTTATCAGGAATATTATCAGATTAGTGTTTGAGATGGTCTTTTGAAGAAAGAACAAAGAACCACACAGAACACTATCTCGCATGGTGTCACAGGATTTGATGCGACGCATAATTTACCTCCAACGAATTCTTTTTGGGCTTTTTAAGTTATGCGTCATGTTTTAGCGAATATGCATGTTTTTCTGTGTTCCTTTTTTTTTCAAATACTACCAGCTATTTAAGCTGACTCGCACTGAACTTTTTTTTTTTCGTGTTTTTTTTTTTACGATATTTTTCTTCTTTACAGGTTTGGGATTTCTCACAAAGGAAGCGTAGCCTTCATTTTCTTCATTCTTCATTCAAATACCTAAAATGTAAGTATCCGTTAATTCCCTATAATTAAATTAGTTTATCTAACTAGAATAGTACTTACTATTCTATAAAATTCAAAATCAACCCGTCCGAAACGTCTCAAACCGTAGAGTTTTTTTCTCGTAGCTATTAGTAAGATCTATGTATATCATCGCTTGTTCGTATTTCCAAAGATAGAATTATGATGATTGCCGACGCACATACTTTTCCTACGTGTTAACTGTTTATTATTTGATTTGATTTCCTAAGATTTCGGCACTATTGCTAGCCCCATGATCATGGATAGTTTATCCGTTGCTAGTGACCGTGTCAGTTTAAAAACTTATATAACAATAGGTACTTTGAGCATTGATGAAAAAAATACTTAATTTTTTTAAAGTAAACAGCGACTTCAAAAACTACAACATATTTTTAGTGTAGAACACTTTCAAAGATCTCTTTGATTTGATTTAATATTTTTTGGCACCAGATTGACTTCCAAAACCATTTCGTATTTCATACTGCATATTTTACACAGCCAAAAAGAAATGAAAACCTTCTTTTATCAACATTCTCTCATAATCTACTTTGATCTTTCGACTGCTTTATCAATGAAAGTCTTTCTTTTGATGGTAAGCAATTATGCGATTGATAATGGTGAACACTTGCCTAGAAGTAACCTCGTCGCAAGCGCGACTGCTGAGCACGAGGTCCTGGGTTCGATTCCCAGGTCGGGCAAAGTGTTTATTTATTTATATAAACTTCATGTACAAGAGTGGTACATAGGACTTAATGCCACAAGGCATTCTCTACCAGTCAACCTTTGGGTCAAATAAGACAGCATTGTGATAGAGTACAATAAAAATAAATAAGAAAAATACCATTTTGTAAATTAAAACACATAAATGGGTACCTACATACTAATACATATATATGTATATAAGATAAACTAATATATATTAAAATACATACAAATAGTCTGAAATACGAGAAACCTTGCAATAATTACTACTTACGACTCTAGTAATGACTGGATAGTAAACAATTTAGTTTGACTTTAAATAAAACTTCCGAAATGCTCTTTTGAAAGCCAATTTGCTTTCAGCTTTCTTAATGACAAGAGGTAGCGCGTTCCAGAGCTTTACAGTTGAGATGGAATAGGAAGAGGACATAAAGTAAAGTAAATAAAGTGTTATTGGGTTTTTCGATCAGGAATTTCTCAGTAGCAGCCACGGAGTCTAGATTAGTGCCCGATTGAAGGCAGTAGGCTAGCCCCCTGTTACATGGGACTAAAACATAACTGGTGAAATGTGGGTATACTATTAAACACACCTCTGCCTCACCCTTCGTTGATTGCGTAAATTTAAGAAGCACATTTCGCCTTCAGACACTGCCACGACATTCCCCGCGGCCACTACAACCCCACCCCGCCGGGCCGGGCCTCGCTCACGGCGGGGTCAACGGCCCGGCGTCCACTTCCGCGAGCGAATACTCCTAGCTATATACTTATATGTATCTACCTGTTTCTGTAGCGCAGACACCCATGGTATTGAGCTGTGATCTCCGGGGCTAATTCTGCATCAAACATCACGCCTGTCATCCCCGTGGGCTTAGACAGAGATGTGTAGCAGACTGCACACTTACATTTCACGAGTTTTCAAGTTTCATGTAATAGGCGAGCCTATTGCCAACAATCAGGGTCTAGGACTCCATGGCTGTTGTTAAGATATTACTGACGGAAATACCCAATAACATTTGCCTGTTCTGGGAATCGAAGCCAGAACCTTATGGCCAGCAGTCGTGCTGGCATCTTGAAGAAACCGAAATGGACCGAGTAAAAACTACTCCCGACTTGCATCTGCTCTTGCACTTCCACGTAACGGAATACTAGCCTACTAGCTACTGGCTAAATAATAACAGCCGCTCGGGTCGATAATTAGGCTAAGCCGTTCGTCAGGCTTACTTAATATCTACCAGCACAGCATGTATTTCAATAGAAAAGCTTTTTTTCCGGGAATATTTTTTTTTTATTCCAGCCTTTTTAGTTATATGTTAGATGATGGTAGAGCAGCGGTGGCCCAGTGGTAGCGGCCCCGATTTACGAACAGTAAGTCGTGGGTTCGAACCCAGGCAGGCGCATTACTTTGTGTAATTTATCTCATCACCACTGCTCTCAAAATGGTGAAGGGAAATATCGTGAGGAAACCGGCATGTCCTAGAACCAAAAACATCGAAGACATGTGACATCTACAAACCCGCACTGGGCCCGCGTGGTAGATTATAGCCCATTCCCTCTCTTAGAGAGGAGGCCTGTGTCCCAGCAGTGGGAACATTAATAGGCTGTGATGTGTTGTGGTAGATACCATACCACACAAATTCTTGTCGCGTATTCATTTACCATTGTTACTAAACGTTATTAGCAGATCATCTACATAGACATATAAGATAGCAAATCGGACCAGTAATCACGGAGTTATGAGCCTCTCTTTTTAGAAGTCGGTTAAAACGTACACTTTAGTTGCTACCTACTCCAGTTTTGATACTGGTAGCGTGATTGATAGTAATGAAAACCTAGATATTAATAAAATGATAAAAATATTAAGTAGCTCCGTATCTCCGCGTGTCATGTTTTATCTCACATTTATCTGCTATCGGTCAGTAGCTTTGAAATGAAAACAACGGCAGGCTTCTAACTGCCCTGGCTAGTGAAGTAGGTCAATTCTTCTAAAGTAAAGATTTATTTGCACAGATTACAGGCATATATAAGATGAAGGAAACGTTACCATAGGCCTCATCAGAAGGCTTAAAGTCACCCAAAGGGCTATGGAGAGGGCTATGCTCGGAGTTTCCTTGCGTGATTGAATCAGAAATGAAGACATCCGCAAGAGAACCAAGGTTACCGACGTAGCTCAAAGAATTGCCAAACTTAAGTGGCAGTGGACAGGGCACATTGCTCGCAGAACGGATGGCCGATGGGGCCGAAAAGTTCTGGAGTGGCGACCTCGAACCGGAAGACAATGCGTTGGAAGGCCTCTCGCTAAGTGGTCCGATGACCTGGTGAAGGTTGCGGGGACCCGTTGGATGCGAGTCGGACGGGACCGATCAATGTGGCGACACGTAGGGGAGGCCTATGTCCAGCAGTGGACGTTTTTTGGCTGATTGGCATCATCAATGATGAAAAAAGGTGTGACAATAAAATGGGTTATCCTTGTACAGTCTACCTTATATTAGCCATGCAAAGAGAGTGAATGAAATTAATGTAAAATAAGTTGGTGTATAATTTTCTTAAATGTATTATAACAGTTAAAACCATTAAATAAATAAATATCACTGGACATTACACACAGCGCCATCTAGTGCCACACTAAGTAACGAGGCTTGTGTCGTGGGCACCAGATAGTTGATATACTACATAGATACTTTTTGTTTGTAAATACGTACCTTTTATACATATAAACATCCATAAAAATGAAAAAATGTGTTGATTCTACTTCCGTCTTCTCCTCGTTATTAGATTCTCAGCCTGATTTGAATAACTGACTTTGATATTGATGTCTTGTTGACAACTCCGAACGAGATTTTTTATTCGGTTCTTTGTATGTGTCTCGTTGATATTGAGGTCGCCTAGTCGACTCCAGACCGCTAAGTTCTGGGTTCAGTTATGGGGTCGAATAGACTTTTCGTGCATTTCTTTGAACAAATTCTCTATAGCAAGCAGATTGTGTTCATTGTGCTCAGTTACTGGCAATAGTTATTTATTATAACATAGCTGATCGAATGCCATTAACACGTCTGCTTACCCTTCTGGATATGAAAACAAGCATGATGTTTTATGTTTATAAAAACCATCACTTATATTTCATAAAGACATTCATCTAACAAAAACATACCCTTTGAATCACCATGAGAAAAAACAAACTTCCAAGGCCGATCAACCCTTTAAAAAAGACGCTTAAAATTAACATAAATCTTCAAAAAACTTATCTATTCAAAACACCTCTTATAAGCCCTAAAACTAACATATTTTATAAATTCAATTGCAAGATCTAAAGCTGAAGTAAGTCGGTCATACATCACGAGAGCCCCAGCCGCAATCAAGGACGAATACAAAGGGGCCCAGAATCAAGCCCTGCAGGACACGTACAAAAAGGTACAACAAAAATCAACTTGCTTGCGTCTTATCAATTATTTTTCAACCAGTTTAAGGTTGGTAAAGTGAAATGTTTATATTCCAGTCGAATTCCGACCATATAGCTTCAAGAATAAGGTAGGATGTCGATGTTAACTGTATCAAAAGCCTGGGTAAAGTTGAAAGTGGTGCGTTGTAAAAATTGTTGTTGCTATGTCGATGTGTACTTAAGATTTACTTGCGTATGTCTCGAGATGTCTTTAATTGGTGTTATCTTCTTGCTATTTATGATTTGGGATAAGCTGTAATGTGTTTTCTTTTGATGTTGTGTTGCTACTGGAAAAGAGATTTTATTTGTTGTTATAATCGATACGTATTGAGAATTTGAATATTATATTATTATTATTAATGTTAAAAATGCATACAATGCTTATGTCTATCAAGTATGTGATTGTCATTTGACTAACTAGGGGACAGGCTCTAGAATAGAATGCCACAATAGATCAAATTAATGAATGCTTTTACTTTCTTTTTCTTTTTCTAGAATTTCAGTATTTTTTAAGTAGAAGGTGTTAACGGACCCTTCACGAAGCCGTCAGCCAAGCATTCTGTACGTCAAACTAAGTAACTTTACGCAAGAATTATTGCTGGGAAATGATTTTTTTTTGGGGTGAAAAATCACGGTTTTCGATAGCGCTTAATGTAACGCACTCAACGTAGTGTGAGGCTGAAATGGCCAGCAAGCCGAAGCTGCGGTGGTGAGCGATAAACACATCTACGACGATAAGTTCGCGTGGTGCCCCCGTGCCTGCTGCATGTTGCTTGCTCGCTTGCATGCTGCATGTTGCTTGCTTGCTCACTTGCATGCTGCATGCTTGCTTGCATACTGTATGCGTGCTTGCATGCGGCATGCTTGCTGCACGCTTCTTACAGCAAAATAATCCACATAAATTTTCATAATCAACTGTTTAATTATTGACGCTTTGATTGATTGATTTTCTGCCTTTTAGTGACTATCGATAGGAAATGTATGCCAAAAGAAGATTCTAACGGTGAACTTTCTACGATATGATGGTCCTACTTTTTAATTCTTACAAATTTCATTAGGATTTCATGAGCAAAATATATTGTTGTTTTATAATATATAAAAATGTGTTGTTTTGAGAGAAGTTCTTAGCAAAAGCTTAGTAATACAAATTTGTTTTAAAAATATTACTAGGATCAAACAAAACATTAAATAATTTAAATTTACGATTTATTACCATATTTGAAAACCGTTTTAAGTCTTTATTATTGATTGCTATATTTATGACAAACGGGTTTAGGGCTTATTGTATTTAAGGATTTCAATTTTATGGCATGTGATATTATGTGATATAAAGTTCGGGGAAGTTATCATTCGGACAAATGATGATTAGGACAAACAAAATTATGGCACTTTAGATTATGGATAAAAAAGTTAGGCAACACGATAGAGATCCTTCCGTATTAACTAGAAGGTTAACAGTTATGGTCCAGCACAAAAATAAATGCAATAACGGGGACAAAAAGTGCCTTTCGGCTTCGATAAGGTTCTCTTTCCAAGTAACTCGCCAAGTCGGGGCCGTCACGTCACCGCTTAGCTACCACTGCTGTCCTGTTTGTATCATCATCAGCATCATTCAGCTGAAAGACGTCCACTGCTGGAACTAGGCCTCCCCCAAGAGTCGCCACATGGACCGGTCCCGTGCGCCTCGCATCCAGTCCTGCAACCTTCACCAGGTCATCGGTCCACCTAGTGGGAGGCCTTCCAACGCAACGCCTTCCTGGTTGTATGCGAAAAGACAGAGGTTGCTGAACACTTCCAAAGCTACTCTATTTAACGATTATACGCACATTCCTACCCGCGTAGTTTCTCAAACAATAGCATTAATTGACTTGGCTGCACGCCAGCGCTCTCCGGATGCAGGCAGAGATCACCGCTTCATTTATATTTGAGTCTGAATGGACCGTGTTTTTGAGTTTTGTTGACGAGTACTCCTAGCACCAGTTGTAACTCATTATTGAATATACAAGATGTAAACTGACCTTCCGCGAAACCGTCGACCAAGCATGGTACAGTCGTGGTCTTTTCCGCCTGATCAGTAAAAAAATTTTTCGCTTAATTTCGCCTCCTTTTAAGTATGATAAATATCTGTGCTAGGAGACCCCAAAGGGTAACATAAGCTACTTTTATTTTAGAAAAAGGATCAAGGTACCGTGCAAAAAAATTAAAACCCTTGAAATTTTTAACAAAATCCGATTCAAAAAGGGAAGTAATATTTTCTATAATAATTTCAAGTGAACGAATATCGCGGGTAAATAAATAAAATAAAAGCAGATAACACAATAACACACAAACCTCTAAAACTATATCTAATATCGGTAAGATGCAGGAACTGCGCCCCCCTAAGCTTTGCTACACCCCGCGGGGGTGGCAAGGTTATTCATAGCACAGATCAATAAAGTGAATCGTCTGGGTAATATCTATTTTAAACTATGTAGGTATGAGCAGGCAATTATAGCCAGACTGAACTACGATTTGGTAGACATTAAATTTCCCCATTGCCTCGGACAGAAAGCCGTTGGTCCCGGCTGTCATTTGTAGGTCTTTGATAGTCGTTACAGGTAGTCAGTGGCCTGAAAGTCTGACACTCAGTCTTACCAAGGAGTATCGTATTACCCAGTACTAACTGGGTTGTGGAGGTCAGATAGGCGGTCACTCCATGTAAAATACTGGTACTCAGTTGTATCCAGTTAGACTGGAAGCCGACCCCAACATAGTTGGGAAAAGGCTTGGGACATGATGATTTGCTTCATCACCATTGGTCTCAAACGGTGAAGGAAAACATCGTGAGGAAACCAGCATGCCTGAGAGATATTTCTCAACGGCATGTAAAGCCAAGTCAGAGGCCCATGGGCGGCATAAAAACTTTGACACCAGGTTAGGCACTAACCACACGATAAAAAAAAACAATAAGGAATATAAATCGTAGCTTTCTGTAGTTAATGTAACATCTACATATTTTATAGTTGTGGAAATATTACCAGCTGCTAAATTCTAACTTGCAACAAATAAAACTATTCGTTTCTGAAACGGTGGGGAAGAATCAAAGTGACTAATAATTTTAAATGGTGCCGCAATTGCCGGGTGGTATCGATCCTGTCATTGTGTGAGCTCGCTACAGTCTTTGATACGTGAATAGTTTAACAGTTTGAACGACAAAGTAAAAATGGGTAGTGTTCTTGAAGTTGAATGGGTGTAAGTGGCCCGAAAGTCTGACAAGCAGTGTTACCAAGGGGTATCGTATTACCCAGTATTAACTGGGTTGTGGAGGTCTGATAGGCAGCCGCTCCATGAATGTAACGTACCGGTATTGAGCTGCGTCCGGTTAGACTGGAAGCCACTACAAAATATTTGGCAAAAAGGATTGGCAGATGTGAAATTTCAATCGATGTCAATCAGGAAAGAGCTTTTGAAATCAAATAAATATGTCATTCTAGCTTCTGCCAGCGGCTTCGATAATTGTCCCATGGGATCTTACTACCGGGATAAAAAGTATCCTATGTTGTGTACTTTCACATTTATAATATTAGTAGGATTTTACACGAAGGAGATGCGGGACGAATTGGATGTCTTCCTTGAGAATTGGTAAGTAGTAGCGAGGACTGGAGGGAGGCCCTTGCCCGTGCAGTGGGACAGTATGGGCTAGCTTTAGTAATCTTATCTTAATATAATAAATGCGAAAGTTTGTGAGGATGGATCGATGTTTGTTACTCTTTCAAGCGAAAACCACTGAACGGATTTCGATGAAATTTGGCACATAGATAGTTTATAACCTGGATTAACTTATAGGATTTTTTCTTTTATCCCTGTAGTATCCCGTGGGGCGGGCGAAGCCGCGGGCATTAGTTAGTATAATAATATTTATACACGCGACTGTATATAACAATCAATCAATCATTTTATTATCAGGCATCATAAGGACCCTAAATAAAATACACAAAATTACATTACAACATAAAAATATGCTAATACAAACAAAATATAACTTATAAACTATGAGAACTGACTGACTAACTGACTGTCTGTTCTATGAACTTTTCTATATTTACTCGTACATTATGAAAGTGCTACATAAATTAATAATTATCTAATAAATTACAATACAACACTTCATGAGGTTATCTGTGGCTGATAAAACATACAATGAAGGGTAACATCGCGCTATTGTGTCTTAGTGCCACTGCCGACTAGACATGTTATATGTTACATCATTCGCCTGCCCTTATCCCAATACGCGAGACGACAAAAAAATCTAATTAGTCCATCAGTTAGATTATCAAAAAATATTTGACCAGTGTTTTTGCTTTTGTTACGTAAACCAAAATTGACCAAGATATGACGCTTTTAAAATTCTCAATACGTCACACCTAGGTATCATTTTTAGCTAGTTCTGACGTCACGAGCCCCCACTCCCGAGTTTTGATGCGTTTTATCTTTGTCAATATTCATTGATTTACAAAAACAAAAAATACGTGTCCATTAATTTCCAATACTCTAACTGACGGACTAAATAGATTTGCAATTTTTTGATACTGTCGTCATGCCTATTCATTAGTGGTCGGCGCAGCATGTCTTCTTCTTCCATACTTCTCTATTACTCGTCATCTCTTCAGACACCTCCTTGCTTCACTTTATTGGTCGTGGCAAAATAATAACAGCCGCTCGGGATAATCTTTAGGTTAAGCCGCGCTTGCCTAGCTTGGTCCGTGGATGGGTGGCCACATACCGAGCTTCCTCCGTGCCTCGGAAAGCACGTTAAGCCGTTGGTCCCGGCTGTCATTTGTAGATCTTTGTAATGAATATTGATCCCAAATACACCAATAACAATTTTCATATTTTTTTTCGGATGTAAAATCATCAAATGACTCCTCCCGCTCTGGGCGGAGCGGGAGGGAGTGTCAGACTTTTACTGACTAAAACCCATCCATGTTTCTTCATCGCCCTTTGTGTTCCGGGGCCACGGTATCTCTTTCTAACAGTCCCGCGGCCCCGGCAGGCATCGACCCTTGCGGACCCTTTCCTTGCTGCTGACATCTCTTCTAGGCCCGCGTGGAACACGAACGCGCCGGACTTGAGAATCGAATCAAATATCCATTGGTCCACAGGTATGCTACGCCCAAAGTTTCATAGTTGTCTACAATACAGAAAATCAATAGACATACAAACCTTTCCGTATACATTTAAGGTCTACCTATTTAAACACGAAATATTTTCAGAGAATTATCTAACGGCTATACCAAAGCCACACAAACGAAAAAAAAAATTGCAAAGTTTTTTTGTTTTTACGAAATTATTATGATCTTGAGACATTTTGCATAAAACCTCTACTACGCGTAATGGATATTGAAAAATAAGGAGCCAGTATTTATTTTGTAGGTCAAGTTTTATTTTTTTAATATATTTCGTGTTTGAATAGATACACCTTATATATTATGTATACAACCTATCTTTCCGGGCACAGAAATCTCCCGGGAGTCCAACTTATACTTGTTTGACCATTTATGTACTACCGTCTATTCAACATAGACATCTAACATCCACACTAAATACCTTTACTTATAGACCAACTTATGTTAGCCGACCAATATCCCAGGATTTTGCGTCTATACCTTAAGGAGAGCTCGGGTTTTCACTGATTTTAATGAAACTGGGAGTTTAGATTATAATGGTTTTGTTGTTTGCCTATGTAAAACCAGTATTTCTATATGCTAGGTCATAGTGGAACCGGTGGAACGGTACATTTAATAAGGAAGAGAAAAATATAAGAGGTTTATATTTTAGGGTTCCGTACCTCAAAAGAAAAAAACGGAACCCTTTTAGGATCACTTTGTTGTCCGTCCATGCGTCTGTCTGTCAAGAACTTTTATCTCGGGAACGCGTGGAGGTATCGAGTTGAAATTAAAACTATATACACATGTTAACAGTTTCTTGAAGCTGTGAAAAAATCCAACTTCTAAGTTAACATTAAAAAAAGATTCGGCCGTTTAAAATACTTTAAAAAACGTATATTTCGACACTCTCAAGGGAATCAAAATGTATCTAAGAACTAACTATTTATTTAATAATCATGAAATTTGGCAAGACGATCTTAAATCACTTGTTAAGGAAAAAAACTGAAAACCGTAAATATGTATTTTAATAACAAAATACCTACAAGTTTATACGGAACCCTCGGTGCGTGAGTCCAACTCGCACTTGGCCAGTTTTTTCTACTTTGAGGAAACTAGTAACTGATTACAAGGGATTTAGGTATGACTGGCGAAATGTGGGTGTAGGTACTATACTTAGAGCTCTGCTTAACCTTCGGGAAATCCAGGTATGATGTTGTTCTCCTGCGGCGGATGCCGCGTGTATTCCAATTTTCAGTTCTAGGACACTATTTCCTCCCAATGTTTTCCAACACCGTTTTGAGAGCAGTGGTGATGAAATAATTTATACATATTAAAGTATATTTTACTTCGAATACCTCCACGACCCCCGAACTATTCAATGCATCCATCAGCACAATGTTTTTCAAGTGCGTTACTTTGAGTACTGCCATAAACCGCGATTTTTTCACCCCAAATAAAAGTCGTTTCTTACCAATAATTTTTGCGTTGACTTAATTTGATGTACAGAATGCTTCTTTCTTTGCTTTTCAGTTTATTAAACTCACAGGCTCTCAGTCCGTTGCCAAATGTGTTATTCTATAGCATATTGTGTGGTCCATGGTAGCCATTTTCAATCAGGTTAGCTGACGGCTAATAGTGTTTAGCTTTGATGACTACAATCAGCTTACAACGTCCTCCGGGCCTCCGACCTCATTTTTGCGAGTGGGAGTGGCCTTTATACCATGCGGACTTAGTGCGATGGTAGACAAATTCATTCTTTATCTCGAAACAGTGATAATGATTTTACAGACATATCTTTAATATCATCACCTGCCTAGCCTTTTCCCAACTATGTTGGGGTCGGCTTCCAGTCTAACCGGATGCAGTCGAGTACCAGTATGTTGCATGGAGCGACTGCCTATCTGACCTGCACAACCCAGTTAGTACTGGGTAAAACAATACGGTTTTCACTGAGATCAAGATCAAGACATTTTAAAAGAGTGTCTGTCCATGGAGATTCTTGTCCGTTCTTCTCCATAGAGATCTGCGCTTTGGAATGGGCAACTACAGTATTTTCACGGTTATTATCCCTTGTGACTGGGACTGTAGCCTTATTTTATTGTTGTCTTTGTTCAAAAGTGCCTGTAACTGGCCTTTTTTTTTTTTTTTTTTTAACTGGCCTGGACTTTGAAATGATTGCTTTAATTTTGATAATATAGCCGTGGGGCCTACGCAAGTCTAGTTATAAGAATAGGTTCGTTTCCACCTTCAATAAATTGCAAATCTATTTAGTCCGTCATCGTCAGATAAAGTATTGGAAAATTAATGGACACGTATTTTTTGTAGTTGTAAATCAATGAATATTGACAAAGATAAAACGCATCAAAACTCGGGAGTAGGCTCGTGACGTCAGAACGCACTAAAAATTATACCGCGGCGTGACGTATTGAGAATTTTAAAAGCGTCGTATCTTCGTCAATTTTGGTTTACATAACAAAAGAAAAAATACGTGTCAAATATTTTTTGATAATCCAATTGACGGACTAATTAGATTTTTTCAGGACACAAGCCTATTAAGTTCCATATCGCCAAATTAATGAGTCGTTGTATACGGCATTATAGATCGCCAGCCACAGTGTAACAGAGGAACTGTTTCAGTACACAAACCATGACCTACACATCTACACTGAGTTGTCTAGGCTGTGGTGAAGTGCACACATTCATAGTCCATCGCTGAACTATTGGATGAAATCAGAACTGTGTACGAGACATTTCAATTTAGTGTTTTTTTTGTTTTAGTATTTTTTAATGACTAGTTGACTAGGGGGTAAGCAGACGACTCAGTTATAGATAGGTACTTAGTTTAATAGTAAATTATGATTGAATTTAATTAGGAATAATAAAATATATTTGCAGTCAGGTTTTTAATTTTTAAATTATATTTAGGCACTTGTTTAATTTTTCAACCAAGCTTGGTTAAGCTGAATTTTTCCTGTTACCCATAAAAGAAGTTGTAACAATGCCAATAGGAGAAGAGTCTTTTTCTAAACAAAAATGGACTTTGATGCATGGTAAAAGTCAATTAATACAGCTATCCCTCGATTTAATGCAAACATTTTCCTCAATCGTGTACAAGTTGTACGTGTATAAGCTGAAATGGAATCTATGGAAAGTCCAGTTTTCTTTTACTGAGTAATCATTAATAATAAGAATGCTGGGAATTACAGAAAACATAAAAAGTATTAAATATTTATTGCAATGGCAACTTTACTTTGATGGTAAGTTATGTAGGTCAGTTTGTTTTACAAAAAAAAGTCAAAACGCGATAGATGGACTGTGTTAAGGATGATAATATATGGCTAGAAAGGAGGTGTTTGATGAGATAACGAGTTATAGAGAATTATGGAAGAAGAAGACATGCAGATTAAATTTACCTACCGAGTGATATTTGGTCTAAAGGCTTTCTCAGGCATACTCAAAAGCTTTCGTTAAGCGTGTTAGGTGCGGCTCTTTCCGATTTTGATTTTCTTTTTAATTTACGACAATAGTGTAGAAGTTTTGGTTAAACATGGAATTTTCAAGGCTTTTGTCTTTCTTCAATTCCTCTTCATAATCGTGTGGTTAGTGCCTAACCATGGTATCAGAGTTTTTATGCCGCCCATGGGCCTCTGACTTGGCTTAACATGCCGTCAAGAAATATCTCTCAGGCACGCTGGTTTCCTCACGATGTTTTCCTTCACCGAAGCAAGTGATAATTATACAATACGCACATGAATCCGAAAAATTCGAGGGTCGAGACTTGGGTTCAGACTTGACACCTATGACTTGGCAGTCCGACGCTCACACCGCTAGGCTATCCCTGCTATGAGGCTTATACTTCAATTGATAACTCGTTATTTTACTCATAAGGGATCTTACTCATATTATAACTACGTCCATTTTCTGAAAAGTAATAACCATTACAAAGTAGTCACTCTTGTAGTTACAAAGTTTGATTTCTACTCCGTTTTCCTCCTTGAGGCTTTCAAGAAAGGATTGACATTTAATACGTTCATAATAAACTTTGTAGTTTAAGTCAACTTCCCCAAAGCTTGACACAAATGCTTTTAAATTTCAATTCTGAGCCGCTTCAGTTGCATACAATTTATATGTTAAAGTTTTTTTGTAAATAGTTTCTCTTTTGACTGCCTTTTATTTCGATTTGGCGAATTAATAACGATAGTTATGAGTTATGATATTTTTATTTGATTAGCAGTTATAAAGGCAGGAGGAGCTCGTGACTAAATAATAACAGCCGTTCGGATCAATCTTCAGGTTAAGCCGCGCTTGCCTAGGTTGGTTTGTGGATGGGTGACCACCCATTACATACCAAATTTCCTCCGTGCCTTGGAAAGCACGTTAAGCCGTTAGTCCCGGCTTCTTATCGTATCGATTTTCCTTCCAATTAAACGGTGTGGGCCCAGTAGGTGGTCACGTTTATTGCAGCGGTAGAGGCGCTATACAGGTCCTCGAGAGTGCAGGACAACGGCCACCTAGGACACTCCCTCAGGTGGGGCATGGTTTGGTCCGGAGCGCCCTTGCACTCGGTGTTGGACGTACCAATAATACCCCATTTTGCCAGGTTATGTTTGCAGCGGCCTACTTGGGTACGCAATCGATTCAGAGCTTTCCAAAAAGGCCACTGTAGTTCACTGCCGGGAGCCAGGTGTTCTTGAGGCTTTAAAAAGTCGTGTGGTGGAGGGCACTTCTCTTGCCATAATTTGCTTCTTACTTTAGGTAGCCTGTCTTGGACTAGTCCCGGCTGTAATTTGTAGATCTTTGTCAGTCGTAACAGGTAGTCCGTGGCCCGAAACTGACAAACAGTTTTACCAAGGGGTATCGTATTACCCAGTACTAACTGGGTTGTGGAGGTCAGATAGGCAGTCGCTCCATGTAACATACTGGTATTCAGCTGCATCCGGATAGACTGGAAGCCGACCCCAACATAGTTGGGAAAGTCTAAGCAGATGATAGTAACTTAGTAATAAAGACAAACGGACAGATGGCTTTGTTCAAGAGAAACATCGCTGTGAAAGACAAACAAACAAATGCAGCAGGCTCCTGATACTACGGAACTCTGAATTGAAAGGTCTTTATTCTCTCTGGCCTGCTGTTTTATCATTGTAAGTTGTGGCATGAAAGTACCTCTAGCGAAAGAAGTCACTTTTCTTCAGATGAATCAATGACTTGCTTGAAACGGCTTCAAGTTACTTGAAGGCCAAAAAACGAATGAATAACAAAATCCTCAAAAGGGTTAGACTGAAGTGTACCTAATAGTAGGTACACCCAAATTTCACCAGTTATGTTTAAGTCCCATGTAATAAGAGGCAAGCTTATTGCCATCAACCGGGCACAAATCTAGATTCCGTGGCTGCTACTGAGAAATTCCTAATGGAAAACCCAATAACGCTTTGCCTGACCTGGGAATCGAACCCAGGACCTCATGCTCAGCAGTTGCGCTTGCCATCACTAGACCAACGAGGCAGTCCATAAATAAATAGATTGTATGGAAGAAGATATGGCTAGAAATTGGTGAACATAGAGAATGGCAGATAGAAATGAAGAGTCATTTCTATCTAAGGATAAGGATATAGAACTACAGTACTATCTCAAGTTATTATGCCTTGTGACTGTGACTGTATCTTTGCTTTTTTGTATTTTTGACATTTAAAAGTGCCATAATGGTCTAATTGAAATAAAGGCTTTGAGTTTGAGTTTGGATAAGGACAGGAGAACGATGATCAGAAAATTTACAATGTTGACACGACATGAACGTCGTTCACATCCTTTAACAACCTAATGTTTGTCAGACATTGTTACCAATTCTAAATTAAAACCGCAGACTTCATTGGAAGCGTATGAATGTCTCTCATTCATAGTTACAGATGACACTATAAGAATAATGACTTTGCGAATTTTGCTAGTACCTACATAAGCATAATGTTTAATTTCGGTTGCTACTTTGTGTCGCATGCTTCTCTTGGAAATGATAAAGTGTTCAGAGTTAACTTAGCTATCTTCTACATTGTTACTGATGAAGTATTAGACATCAGTTACTTCTTCTTTATCGTGTGGTTAGCGCCTAACCTGGTGCCAGAGTTTTTATATCGCCCATGGGCCACTGACTCGCCTTTACATCATCATTTTATAGCTGATGACTTGATCCTAGGTCTAGCGCTTGATCGCTGAGTCTGACAGAACTGAAACCACCCGTTTTACAATTCATAATCTGCCCGCCTTTTCCCAACTACTTTGGGGTCAGCTTTCAGTCTAACCGGATGCAGCTGAATATCAATATTTTACATGGGGCGACTTCCTATCTGACCTCCTCCACCCAGTTAATACTGGGTAATACGATACCCTTCGATAAGACTGGTTGTCAGACTTTCGGACCACCTGTAAAGACTGTCAAAGATCTATAAATGACAACCACCAACGGCTGAACGAGGCACGGACGAAACTCGGTTTGTAATGGGTGGTCAGCCATAGACGACCAGCCTAGGCAAGTACGGCTTCATTCATGGTGCTCATGGAGCTCCGATGGTTCACAATGAATGAATGATATTATTCTTTTCTATAATTGTTACAATGTCTAACTGTCTGGTGCGACCGTAAGTGAGCAATTAAGGATATACTGTAATACTTCTATTTATAGTAACTGGTGTTTTTTTCCTGGAACGATACGGTTAGCCATCATCAGCTGACGTGACGTGACACAGGCTAATTAATTTGTGTAACACTTCGTTGTATGTTTTGCTGGCTTTTAGGGTAGGCAGTAGTGTTCTATTTTACTTTCGTGATCACGAATTGGTCAAATCGTGGTGGTTATTGAAAAAATCAGAAAGTTCCATTATGAAAATGCCAATGTTTTGTATTTTCTGTTTATCTTTAAACTAGTTTGTGCCCGCGGCTTCGCCTGTACTTATTTCGGAAATTTCTCTCGGGATCGTTCTTCTAGGATGAGCTATTGTGTGCCAAATTTCATACAAATCCGGTCAGTAGTAACAAACATCTATCCATACTTCAAAACCTCACAAACTTTCGCATTTATATCATTAGTAGGAAGAAGGAAGTAGGATTAATATAACTTCTATAATTATCAATATGACAGTGAAATCTAAAGAACGATGTTAAGATAAAGATCTATTTTTCTTTTCATAAAACGTGGTTCGTCCTAGACACTATAACGTGTTTATGTTACACTTCAAGCAACTCATCTGTGCTCTTATGAAAACACAAAACTAAAATAAATGCATGCACCAAGTTTGACCAATCGATGCATTTTTTCCTGACAAGCAATTTGAACTGCAAACTTAAAGTGACCATGCTGTACCCTTGTAGTGTGACATGTATGCGACATTGATCGTCAATAATGTTTATTTTATAATCGTATTTTATCTTCGAATTTGATATCTTTCTTTTGATTGCACTGATAAATTCAACGTTCTGGTCTTATCCCATGTTGCTTGGGCGCAACACGCGCAACACGTCTTTTTTTCCAGTCACCTCTGTCAACCGTCACGCTATCATTCACACCTTTTTCCCTCAAATTATTCCTCACACAATCTATCCATCGTTTCCTTGGTCTTCCTCTCCCTCTCCATCCATCAACATTTATATTCATCTCTCTTTTAGTCACATGCGATTTGTCCCTCTTCATCACATGTCCATACCAAGACAGTCGATTCTCTTTCAACTTTTCTATAACAGGCGCAACTTCAAAACTTCCTTTAATTCTGCTCAATAGTTTATGTTTCTCTTTCACTTTATTTGTCTTAGTATTAGGCGTTTAGGATTCATTATACAACAATTATATTCCTTCCATTTTGTTGTTACATTTTATTTTATGACCAAATTATTTTTGCTTCTTTCATAAGTATGAGAAAAACCTAAAACATAAAAGGGTTTAGCAATGATAGTCTACTGGAGTGACCGTCAGACTGCCAAGTCATAGGTCTCGAGTTCGAACCCAAGACACGCACATCTGATTTTTGGGATTCATGTGCGTATTGTATAATTATCACCTGCTTTGGTGAAGATAAACATCGTGAGGAAACCAGCATGCCTGAGAGATATTTCTTGACGGCATGTAAAGCCAAGTCAAGGCCCATAGGCGGCATAAAAACTCTGACACCAGGTTAGGCACTAACCACACGATAAAGAAGAAGAACGAATTCTTTATCTAAATTGGATGATTTTATCAGTAAGTACTTCTTTTTCATAGTGCTAACTTCGTATTCTTTTCCCCTCAACATTGGAGTAGGTGTTTTGCCCAAAATAGATGGCGCAAATCATATTTTTTTATTCGTAACTACAGCGGCTTGTACTCATCACATAATGAACAATCTTTTTATCATAATCTTCCAACCCTTGTCCCATTTTACAAGGAGAATTTTTTCTTCGTACTACAAGGAAATACAGGTGTTTTATGACTTTAATATTTTTTTTACTATTCCACCGAATTAGCATACCAAAACTAAATCACCAAACGAGCCACAAACCCTGCCATCCCCTCAAAAGCAAAGTCGTGAACACAAAAAAAGTCGTTCAGTAATTTCTTACTGTTGCTATGGAAAATGCAAGTTGCAGCGTTCTGACTTTCACGAGTGCGCAGTCGGGGCACACTGTAAGCGTGTGTGTGTGTGTGCGTGAGAGTTATGGCTGTGAGAGTACGCCCTGCCATTGCAGGCCCTCAGTACACCCCGATGCACCGAAGTGCAACGACGCGTCGCTTGAAAAACCATCCAAGTCCTAATTTTTTACACAAAACTAACCATTTTAGTGAAACCCTAAGTATATTTTCATCATAAAGTTATGTTTTCTTAAAGGATTTCAGTTTTTTTTGTCGTAATTTCTTTGTTCGCCGGCCATGTTGGATTCGATGGAGGTGAGTAGCTTTCTATATTCTGTAAATGAAATTTTTTTTTTTTTATTTTTGATATAATTTTTTTCGTTATGAAACTTTCATGTTTGATTATTGATCTTTTCGCTGGATTTGAAGTTTTTGGTTGGTTTTTTTTTTATGTTTCAAGTACTTGAAAGTTTTTTTTTTAAGAAATGAGTTTTCCTTTGTGTAGATGGGTTAAAAATTGATACGTTTCCCACAAAGTCCCACTTGTGACGCAATCGAAATACCGATCAATAGGTTTGGCAGATGCGCAGAGAGTCTGGGCATCAAACTTCCTTGTCTTGAAACCAACTTGTTTAAAAATGAACCAAAAATCATTTTAATTATGTGATTATTAAAGTTTAAAATTGACAAAAAATGTGTTAATTTAAGCGGAAATTTAGCTTTATTAATACATAGTACGTCACATTTTACAGAGGAGGTAGCCATTTTGAAAATGGGCGTCCCCTCCCCTTTGCTTCGATCTTAACAAAGACGCCCGAAGCCATTGCAGGGATTTCAAATATTTTGATGAAATTTCTTGGATTTTTGAATAATCTTTCAATTTATTTTTCTTTTGGAATATTCAGGGTACTGCAGGGCTTCAATTTCATGACATTTAGTTTAAAAACTTTGAACTTCATCTACTTTAATTACTAGTAGAAAAAATTTGGTCGTTATTAGGTAGGTACTTCTATTTATACAATATTCTTTCATTTTTTTATATTTCTTTTGGCGTATACAGGTTTTCAGTTTCATATTTAACAAAATAATTTTAACATAGAACCTAAATTATAACATACTTCATAGAAGAACTTGAGTAAACTTGGACCAATCTGCCTTGAAGAAACCTGGTGATCACTACCCATGCCTTCTGTATGAGAACAGGCCTTTGTCCAGCAGTGGGACAGCAATAAACAGGTCTTATATTTTTATAAAGAAAATTAATCAACAGTTATACATCCTTTGGATTGATTATTTGTAATTTTTACCGCATCTGAACATCAAATTACTTGTAAATTGATGATTTCCCATAGACTACATAACTATATAGGAAGTTTCATTGAGGTGGTGTCTCTCAATACACTTCTTCTCCGTACTTTTATATTATGTTGAAATTCTAATTATAACGTTAGGCCGAAAACAAGCATTTTTTGAACGTCGAAATGACAAGTCAGTCGCCCCGCCCTTTTGGGCACATCCTAGTGTTTTAACGGTTAAGAAGGAGTGGCCCAGCATCCGTACATTATTATCTCATCGCTTTGTCTACATTTACAAACAATCATCAATCGGAACTTCTTTTAGAATCTAGTACTTAGTTGGTAGATTTCTTATGACAAATTTTCGTTAAAAATTATGAAAGATTTTCAGCGACCCCGTGTAGCCAAGATGCTCTTATCAGAATCAGCGTGTAACGTCCCACTGCTGGGACGCAGGCCTCCTCTCTATGAGAGGGTGTGGCCAGTAGGCGACCACGCGGTCTCAATGCGGGTTGGTAGAGATGCGCAATACGAACAGTTTTCAAATAAAGATTTGACTCCTAGCTGGCTTTTTGGAAATATTTTGATCGTTTATCAACCAATGAGAGCTCAGTTGCTCCATGTAAAATACTGGTATTGATCCGATTAGATTCGAAGCCGACCTCAACATAATTGGGAAAAGCCTTGGCAGATGATTTGCTTCAGAAAGCTTTTAGAATGAAAAACTGACCTTAACTTAACTACGAAAACTACGTTTGGATTTTTCCAGTTATGACGCAGCCATTGTTAGCACTTAGCTGCGTCATAGACTTAATCAATAACTACTAGTAAATGTAGTACAGTTATAGTAACTGGAAGTAAGTCTTTGTCTATCTAGAATTAATACTGTACTTAAAACGTATTCTTTTTCAACATTTTCTAAGTTCTATGATCGTCCCTAAGTTCTAAGTTCTTTACTTATCGTGTGGTTAGTGCCTAACCTGGTTTTAGACTTTTTATGCCGCCCATGGGCCTTTGACCATGGCCATGACCATGGCCATGACCATGGCCCCTTGGCTTTACATGTCGTCAAGAAATATCTCTCAGGCATGCTGGTTTCCTCACGATGTTTTCCTTATCGAAGCAAGTGAAAATTATACAATATGCACATGAATCCGAAAAATCTTAGTTCTAAGTTGATATTCAAATATATATTTAGAAATCATTTCATGCTAATAGTCTTATTCTTAGTTTGTCGATCGATCTAAATTGATTCAGCCTAAAATTTGGCGACGAGTTTGGCACTTTCAGTAGCGTCCATCAGCTCCCGTGATGAGCTAACAGCATGATACACAGGATACGTAATCAAGTGTTCCATCGTCTGTGGGGACAACACATTTACACTTCAGGGCAGAATCATCCGCCTGTGGACGGTGAGCTATGGGCTAGCTCGCCGTCCGTCCGTCTCATGACGACAGGCCGTGTCGACGCGGCGACGGCGCGTTCATGTTCCACGCGCGCCTCAAAGAGAGTCAGCAAAAAGGAAGGGGTCTGCAAGGGCGATGCCTGCCGGGGCTGCGGGACTGTTCGCACGAGATACCGTGGCCCCGGAACACAAAGGGCGATGAAGGAACATGGATGGGTTTTAGTCAGTAAAAGTCTGACACTCCTTCCTGCTCCGCCCAGAGCGGGAGGATTCATTTAATGATTTCCCATAAGAAAAAAAAGGCAGAATCATCCATGAATCTCCACCTAGGAAGTTAAGCTCTTTCTTGTGAAAGCACTAGTCCGGAGAAATTCAACTATCTAGCTAATTAATGAGGGCAATTAATCCAAAATCAATCTTTTTCTCACCGTCTGGATATGGCAAGAAAGGAGGTGTCTGATGAGATGACGAAGTATAGAAGAACAAGACATGCTGCGCCGAACCCTAATGAATTGGGATAAGGGCAGGAGAATGATGATAGTAATGTCAGTTTAATACATTTGAGACATTTCCGTTTTACTTCATCCAGGCCCTCATTAAGTCTTCTCTTTCAATGTCCGGGCTGATGATGATGGTTTTGTGACGGTGCAGAGGTAGAAGCGCCGACAAAGAACCAACAAGAACTGCTGCGGCACAGCTCCTATCAAGCCCGACATCCCAGTTCGAGCCGCCCAGCCGAACACTCCTATATACAGGGTGTCCGGCAACGAATGGATAACCTTGAAATGGCCCATAGCAGAACCCAGGGCTATTCAAAAAAATCTACTTTATAAAAAAAAAAACCGCAGATGTAGGACCTGCATAAGAATGGGAGGCCATATTACATTTTTTTGCTTCAGTAATTTTTTCTCCTTGTCCACATTAATAGCAATAATTCACTATTTAAGGCAGATACAATTACGAATTGTACTACCATTATCAAATCTACTTGAAACCGACATTATTTTAAAATTATTCGTCACTCATGTATGCATACATTTTTTTTTACCCAATATGTTAAAACTTTGTTTAAAAATTAATTCAAACTAATTTTCCAAAATAAATGAACTTGCTTACAGGTACTACTTATGATAGATATTTTTTCGTATATTTTACTAAATGGCCATAAGTTCTACTATAAGCCATTTCAAGGCTACTTATATTTCCCGCCTACACCATACCACTAAGGCCGAGGACATCGTGGAGTACGTGTGCCAAAGGACCAAGTACTGGCCGAGAGTGCAGTTGCATCAATCGCGCCGCAACGTCAACTTCAAGGCGTTCGTGGTGCGAGTTCCTAAATGCTACCTGCACCTCGTCATGGCAGAGGACTTTTAGCCACAAGGTGTAATGTTCCGTCGCTTCCGCGGACAGATACGCCTTGGTAAGACTGGTTGTCAGACTTTTTGGGCCACTGACTACTTGTAACGACTGTCAAAGATCTACAAATGACAGCAGGGACCAACAGCTTAACGTGCTTTCCGAGGCACGGAGGAAACTCTGTATGTAATGGGTGGTCACCCATCCAGAGACCAACCTAGGGAAGCGCGGCTGAACACTTTGCCTGATTTGGGAATCGAACTCAGGACCACTAGACGAAGGAGTCCCACGTTTTCCCACTCGCATCTTGACCGCATGGCATTTGACAGACCACACCCTTTCATAATAAAGAGGAGCGCTGTCTCCAATCTCTCTTACATGGGATTTAAACATAACTGGCGCAACGTGGTTGTAATAAAGGGTGTAAATAGATAGACCCTTAACGAAGCCGATACGCACTATTTTCCCCGTCATTGTGATTATTGTCCGTTCTGGACCATACCTGAATTTCAAGAAACTTTTCTACTTGACTATACAAATCATAAAATTGGTAAACGGGATCAATTGACCAATTCAAAAATTCTGTAGGTCGACTGATCCCACGGAATCCGCCTGTGTGGGATCAGTTTACTAAAGAGCCTGATAACCTACTAGTTACGGAGATATTGGAGGTCAAAGTTCCAACTCTTCCACAAGTTTTTTTTTTCAAATACGTACTAGTTTTTAAGGTCATACTTTTACTTTAAATACCTCCATAACCCGTTTACTATTAAATGCGTCCATCAGCAAAGGTATTTTGAGTGCGTAACATTGAGTTTTACAGTAAAACGTGATTTTTCACCCCAAAAAGTCGTTTCCCAGCAATAGTTTTTGCGTAGAGTTACTTAGTTTGACGTACAGAATGCTTGGTTGACGGCTTCGTTAACAGTCCATTTACAGCCCTGTATAACGCATCTTATAACCCCTTCAATAAAAACAGTCATGATATTAATCCATTACCGGGTCGCTGAACCTCTGTGAATGTTTCTTGGCAGCCGAAGCTGATGACAGTATACTATCAACATATTGATAAAAGGTGTTAATACTGAAGAATTTTAAGTATTGATTTCGGTTGCCAAAAATACTGAGTATTTTTAAGAGTTGGGAGTAAATTAGTTTGGTAGTCAGAAGCCGAAAGTCTGACATCCAGTCTTACCAAGGGGTATCGTAATACCCAGTACTAACTGGGTTGTGGAGGTCAGATAGGCAGTCGCTCCATGTAAAATACTGGTATTCATCTGCATCTGGTTAGACTGAAAGACGACCACAACATAATTGCTATATCACGCAATAACTACTGACCGGATTTGGATGAAATTTGGCACACAGATAGCTTTACAACCTAAGCTGGATTAACATATATGATTTTTATTCCGGTAGTACCCGGGTGGTATACCACCAAAAAAGTAAAGTTATATATAACTTTACGCGGCCGAAGCCGCGGGCCTGAGTTAATCTAATCTAAATCATCAATTCAGCAGGCCTAGCCAAGTTACATACGATTCGTATCGATTCTCTTTCTACAATCGTAAACGTTAAGTCACGTGGTCAAAACAAACGAATATAAACTTTCGTAGACAAGTTTATATCGATCAAGATGATAGAATGAAATGTATTCGTTTCTACAATCGTGATCCCTACATCCCATATAAATCGTAGCCAACTTACAGTTTTGACTAAACTTTAAAGTTTCCATTCGTTTGTTTTGACCACGTGACTTATCGTTTATAGATGTAATTCCCATACTTTTGGTTAGTTTTCTATTAGCGTTAACGATTGTAGATTGTCAACTTGGCTAAGCCTACAGGTCTATTAAGAATAGGCGATAAAGAAGAATCTTGGTTTCAACTGCTAGGTCTGTAAGCATAACACAGTTCTGAGGAGTTCTTTTTGTAAATACGATGAGCACAAAGGGAATGAAACATAACATCACGCCTGTAAGCCCCGCATACGTAGAGGTGTACTTAATAGTACACCCACATTTCGCCAGTTATGTTTAAGTCCCATGTAATGAGGGTGAGTCTATTGTCATAAATCTGGCACAAATCGCAGACTCCGTGGCTGCTACTGGGATACTCCTGATGGAAAAACCCTATAACACTTTGACAACGGGTAAATAAATGTTATCTTAAAAAGGGTGAATTAAAGGACGACGCGTTCGTGTTCCACGCGCGCCTCAAAGAGAGTCGGCAATAAGCAAGGGCCGCAGCCTGCCGGGGCTGCGGTACTGTTCGCAAGAGATACCGTGGCCCCGGAACACAAAGGGCGATGAAGGAACATGGATGGGTTTTAGTCAGTAAAAGTCTTACACTCCCTCCTGCTCCGCCCGCGGGAGGAGATTTCCCATCCAAATTGCCGCTGGAGTTCCTTCGGGAACATGGCTTGGCAATACAAAAAATGGAAGCGTAAAGGGATTTTTAGTAGGTACACGGAATTTAATTTGGTATACGTATAGTATGTTTTAAAACCAGTAAGTTGTCGTCCGGCGGTGAGATGGGCAGACGATATTGTTGCCATTGCGGGAATATCCTGGACCAGGTTGGCACAGGAGCGTGAAGCTTGGCACAAACAAAGAGATGACTATACCCAGCAGTGGAGGAAGTCGGGCTGTGGGTGATGATGATGAAGTTGAGGAGCTCGTGGCTAAATAAAAACAGTCACTCAGGTCAATCTTTAGGTTAAGCCGCGCTTGCTTAGGTTGGTCTGTATATGGGTGACCACCCATTACATACCGAGTTTCCTCCGTGCCTCGGAAAGCACGTTAAGCCGTTGGTCCCGGCTGTCATTTGTAGATCTTTGACAGTCGTTACAGGTAGTCAGTGGCCCAAAAGTCTGACAACCAGACTTACCAAGGGGTATCGTGTTACCCAGAACTAACTGGGTTGTGGAGATCAGATAGGCAGTCGCTCCAAGTAACATACTGGTATTCAGCTGCATCTGGTTTGTCTGGAAGCCGACCCCAACATAGCTGTGAAAGCCAGGCAGATGACGAGCTCTCTCTAAAGAATGGCAGTCCCTGGCGATAAGAAGATCGTGCAATTATTGTCAGACAATTCAGTTCATTGGCCGCGATACCATAATCAGTTGTATATATTTAGCTTAGTTATTGACCGGTCTGATAGCAAGCCAACTGGGCAGGGGGCTTTGTGCCGCTGTATACACGTACACTAATAATCTCACCACCATTCTCTTGCCCTTATCTCAATTTATCAGTGGTCGGCGCAGCATGTCTTTTTCTTCCATACTTCTCTATTACTCGTCATCTCATCAGACACCTCCTTTCTTGCCATATTATCCTTCACACAGTCCATCCATCGTTTCTTTGGTCTTCCTCTACTCTTATACTCATCCACATTCATACTCGTAAACTTCCCTCACGACATTTTCCTCATTCCTCCGCATCGGCTTCGTTAAGGGTCTTTTTACACCCTAAAGGACCCTTGACACTTGACACTTGTTCTAAAATTATCGCAATGATGGGGCATTGCGATAATTTTTTGTTCTGGACCATCCATGGGTATCTTCTAGTTATGGAGATATTGGAGGTACAAGTTCAAAAATATTCACATGTAAAAAAAATGTTTTTAAGATTATACTTTAATTACTTCAATGGCCCGTTTACTATTCGAAGTATCAATCAGCACAATGTTTTGAGTGTTATTCGGTTTTTCGATCAGGAATTTCTCAGTAGCAACCACGGAGTCTGGATTTGCGCCCGGTCGATGGAAATAGGCTCGCCCCCTATTACATGGGACTTAAACATAACTGGCGAAATATTGGTGTGCTATTAAGACCTCTGCCTAACCCTTCAGGAATTACCGGCGTGATGTTATGTTATTTAAGCTAGTCAGCATCTCTCCCAAATACAACAGAAAAAAATATATAACAGGAAAATCCCTACTCTACGACTCTACGATAGAGCACATTACCATAGGTCAGTTCTGGGATAGAGTCGCTCCTATTGGTCGGATACTACATAGGCATAGAGTCTACATAGACATGTGGTCGTAGGCCAATGGCGGCACGGGCCCTTTTGTACCTGATGTTTTTGTGGAACTCGGGAACTATACTTTTGTAGAGATCTTTTTGGTGCTGGATCAGATTTTTTTTGAGTGAGTTGGTTGGTTGTTAATGCAATTTTTGTTGTAGTAATTCTGATTCTAACGATACCTATGAATTTTGTAGAAATCATTTTCGTTTGTTATTATTTTAATTAGGAATGCCAGTTTAAAAAAAAAAAAAAAAAAAAAAAAAATTAAAGTAAGCCAACCTACCCACATTTATTTATTATATATTTCACAAGTATGTAACACTAATAAAATCACCTCCGTAACTAATGATCTAATTCTAAAAATTCTTCCATTGGCAAAAAGCTACATTATTCGTGGGTGTCATATGCTACAAATTATTTTTTATCTTGCAAAGTAAAAAACTAACGAAAAATATTTTTGAGTGACCACAACTAAATTAACAAACAGCATATCCTTTAGAGGCCTATTAAAAAAAAAACGCGAAATAGCGAAGTTTACTCGTTGAAATATAGTTCCCCGTTCGGTGCTTCGTCTTCCGTTCGTTGCTTGAAATAACAATTACTTGTTACAAATAGTTCGTTTCGTCTTCTTCAATAATAATAGAACGAATTTGATGTATTTTTACCACCTATTTTTTACTTATGTTCACAACGTAAATGAATTTTAATTTTGTTAATTTATTTATTTAGTAAAAATCATTCTCCCGATGCGTGTTTAGGCAAAAACTCACGGAAACCTGATTTCATGATTTGGGACCTCTAATTTGTAGATTCTTTTGAACATATAGACAATCAACTTTTTTTTCATCTCACAAATATCCTATAGTTTCATAATAATAGAATACTTTTTCGTTATATGCCTTTTTAAGTAAATTGTATAATTAGCGTAACACCAAA